>ML677339.1:19184310-19433530 GCA_007922305.1 Dermatemys mawii | reverse complement strand
TCCCGGGCCGAGCGCAGCAAGCCGCGCGACCCTGCACTCCCAGCTGTGGGGGCTCAGCGCGGCAAGCCGCACAGCCCTGCACTCCAGGCCGGGGGGCCAGGCTGAGCGCGGCAAGCTACGCGGCCCCACACTCCCGGCCAGGGCCTGGGCCAAGCGCGTCTTGCCACGGGGTGTCAGGCTGACCACAGCAAGACGCGGGGCCCCGCACTCCCGGCCTGGGATGCCGTGGCAAGACGTGTGGCTGGGTGGAGTGCTGTGAGCCTCCGGGCCCTGCGCCCGGCTGAGCAGGTAAGCCAGTTGTTGGGTCTTAAGTGGTGGGGGCCGGAGGTGGTGGTTAGGGTGTGGGGGGTCTCGAGATGGGGCAGTCAGGGAACAGATAGCAGGGGGGCTAAATAGAGGGTGGGGTTCTGGGGGGCAATTAGAGTGGGGGGGTCTCTGGAGGGGGCGATCAGGGGACAAAGAAGGGGGAGGTTGGACAGGTCGGGGTTCTGAGGGGGGTAGTCAGGGGGCAGGAAGGGGGTGGAGGTTGGATGGGGGAGAAGCCTTCCCTACCCGGCCCTCTGTACAATTGTGAAGCCCAGTGTGGCCCTCGGGCCAAAAAGTTTGCCCACCCCTGGCCTAGTCTGTGGACAAAAAGTGGTACTGGGGTTGCAGGGGGCATTGCATGGGTAAGCAGAGGCAGCGAGCCAACCCTCCTTGCTTATAATGACTGGCTTATACAGACTGCAGTCGGCCCCAGTGAAAGGGGGCTTGATAGTGACTGGCAGTAGCCCATACGCTGAGGCAAGGTGGGGATAGTGGGAGGGGGTTCCCTGGGGAGAGGAGACCCAGTGAGACTGTGGGGGTACTTCAGGGGTGCAGCACCTCAGGGAAGAGGGCACCAGGGTCCGGAAGGGACATGAGGCCAGCGGCAAGCGGGACATCGACTGGCGGAGGGCGCTCTAGAGGCTGGAAGAGCTGATTCCCCGGATGACCAGCAGGAGGCGCCACAGGGGTGAGTGGCTGCTCTGCTACAGCTCCCTTTTTACTATTTTGAAGAGTGGTGCTTCTGTTATAGTTTATCTATTTCCACTTGTGCACCTAGGAATTAGCTTTTCCCAATTAGAGGAGAAGAGTTACTATCATGTCTGTGTTCTTGAGGCCATCTATTTATTATAGGCCAGGTCAGGGGTGGGTAAACTATGGCCTGCAGGCCACATCAGGCCTGTGGACCGTCCTGTTATCCCTGCCTGAGCTCCCGGCCAGGGAGGCGAGTCCCAGCCCCTCCTCCTCAGTCATGCCTCTAGTGCCCTGGCCCACTGCTCCTGCCTGGGAGCATTGCAACGGCATGACTGGCTCCGGCGAGCGGCAAGTGGGGGAGGAATTGGATAAGGGGTTGTGGGGGGTCAGTCAGGGAGCAGGGGGCTGTTGGATGGGGCAGAGACTCGGGTGGAAGGTGGTCAGGGGAGAAGGAGCGAGAGGATGTGGTTCTGGGGGCAGTTGGGGTGGGGGTGTGCATACGTGTTGGGGTAGTCAGGGGACAGGGAGTGGTTAGGCCCCCTGGGACTCCCATGCCCTGTCAGGAGGCGGGGGTGTGGATAGGGGTTGGGGCAGTCAGGGAGCAGGGGGAATTAGGTAAGGGGTTGGGTCCCGCAGGCAGTTAGGGTGGAGGGGTCACTAGAGGGGGCGGTTAGGGGACATGAAGCAGGGGGGGTTGGATGGTTTGGGGATTCTGAGTGGAGGCAGTCAGGGGGTAGGAAGTGGGAGGAGGTGGGTGGGGGGCATGCTATTTGGGGAGGCATAGCCTTCCCTACCTGGCCCTCCATACCGTTTTACAGCCCCATGTGGCCCTCGGGCCAAAATGTTTGCCCACCCCTGGGCCAAGTTGTGACTGCCCCTTACAGCAGGGGCCAACGGATGAGGGGCCTATGCTAGGAGTCTTTGCCTCAGTCTTACGTGCCCTATACTTGAGCCAGTCATAACCTCAATCCCAGCACTCTGAGGTGGACAGGGGCTGTTCCCTCCATTGCACCTGGGCATGAACATCGTCCCAAAGTGTATAGGGAAGATCAGCATCTTGGGACTGTGTTCCCACTCGTAGTTCAGGCCTGAAGCGGCAAGGGGAGTATGCTGCATCCCTGACTGGACATAGAAGTAGGAAGTGTCAGCTCAAACACAGATAGAAATTGCTTTCAGCACTATTCCCAGCACTTCATGCAGGGAGCTAAGGCATCAGTAGCTCCAGATACATTGCTTGTTAAAGAAACCACTGGAAATACCAGTATGAGTAAACATGTATTGGGTGGCTGGGTAAATGTGGGTTACAGGACCCCAGAAATTAAGGTATTATGTTAAAAATGTTTTTTAAATAAATCCCAAAGTGCCTACCTGTAAACAGTCCCCTCCAGGGGTATGAACCTAGCTAACAATATCAGGCTGTAGCTTTAAACAAAAATGAAATTGGAAAAAAAAGTGAGTCTACCAAACTGTGCTGAGTAAAATGCAAAAAGTAAACAATTTGCAAATTTGGCAAAGTAAATTAAATTGAAACATTCATACCTGTTTCAGATGTTGAGAGATGTTAACATTGCAGATGTTAGGAGCTTTAAAAATCCTACACAGAATTATTATTATAACTAGTAACACATGGAGGGGGTAGGTGAAAAACAACACTTTTATCCTTCTGAAGAACCAAAGTCTGTTTTTTGTTTTTCTCCTTTGTTCCTGAATCATTTCATTCCAGATTTAAAGATCGGGGGAAGGGCATTTGCTATCAGGCTCTCTGGACTTTTTAGCTGTTAATAATTTACTTTGATAGCTATTTCAAAGCATTATTAGGCTTGACTTATAAAATGAAGGTAGAAGAACTCACAGCGGAAACCATTTTATTGCTCCAGAGCAGTCTTCACATTCATTTTAGGCACGCTCAAAAAATTAATTGGACCAGTGACTTAGAACATTGAGGTCGCTTGCATGACTCATTAAACTGACATTTCTAACATTTGTAATTCACTCTATAAGAATGATAGAATCCTAAAAGCAATCTATATGTCTGAGCTCTTATCAGAGAATAGTGCTATTGCATTCAGTGCCTTCAGATTTGAATACCAACATCAGATGAGATACAAGACAACCGATGCAAGACAGCAAAATTTGATAGATTTCCAGACTAGGGCAAAGTAAACACCGATCTTTTAAAGCTACACAATTAATTGCTGTGTTTTTTATTTCTGATATTTAATCTCTCATTCGATACAGCTGACTTTTCACTTCAGTGAACAAAGCCACTGCTTTAGTTCATATTTAAAAGAATTAATAGATCATTTCAAATTATAAAGCAGTAGCTTTATTATCTACATTTTTTTAAGTTGCTCAAGTTTCAATTATTTTAAAGTTCTTCATTTGAAATAGCCAAAAACTGATGGTGTTCTAACCACACTGCAAAAGCCATTTATTTATTGCACAGAGGTTTGGAGTGGGGGGAGGAGATATTGAGGGTGTGTACCAGAAGCTAAAGGGACTGGTTTCGCTGCTTTGATTTATTGCTTGGCAGAGTTAATTCTATATTTGGATATGATTATTTTTTGTTCCTGAGAAATTATTTGGGACTGGAAGTCCAATTAATTGTTTGAGCACTCACAGCTTTTTCTCTTTTTTTGTTGCTGTTTAACGGTAAATAAATAACAAATAATTCTTTAGGGCTGAACTCTGTTCTCAAACGCACACATCTGTTGATATCAGTCTGAATGACTTTCCATTGAAGTCAGTTGGAGCAGCTTGGGTCTATGAATAGAATTTTGCCCCACTCTATTGATTTTATTTTTTTAATTCTGTCCCTTGATTTCTGTGGTTCTCTCCCTGCTTCCCACCCATTTTCTCCTATTTATTTCCTCTTTCAAATCATCTGTGTAGGTAAGATAGGCCAGACTCCACTTTGGATAGAGTTGAACCACTTAGACCATTCTGATGAGAGCTATATTACTGTTGTTCAAGCCTTTAGTCAGTCTGCTGGTGTGTAAAGGTTTTATATGGACTAAAAATACTGTTATGTCATGTAAAAGTACTCAGTACATCAAGATAATTATTTAGCCCTAGTAACAGTATTCCTCTGTTGTTAGATGTGTGTTTTGCACAAAACTGCAGTCTGGCAAGGTACTATAGGGTTAGTACTCTCTAAAAATATACACACATGGGCTAAAATAAAGACCGTATGAGCATCTATGTTCCTATTGGTTAGATGGTGATTAAGAAGATGCTACATTGTTGCAAATTCTTCTAACTGTCAGACTATTGATTTTAATTAGAGGGAGTGTGACTTTTCTAGACAAGCTGTTTGGTGGGCTGCTAACAGCTGGCTAGACAGATGTTTTGATTTCTACCACTCCTTGGAAACCTTCCCTTGC
Organism: Dermatemys mawii; assembly: GCA_007922305.1. Taxonomy (NCBI): domain Eukaryota; kingdom Metazoa; phylum Chordata; order Testudines; family Dermatemydidae; genus Dermatemys; species Dermatemys mawii. The sequence goes on along the minus strand of ML677339.1, from coordinate 19,429,148 downwards.
AATTGACAAAGTATTTTGAGTGCAATTTAGCAACCCCTGGTTACATTGCAGAACTCATGCAAATAGTCCTATTGCCTGAATGAAGACTACATAACTAACCCTAGCAGACTGACATCCTAGTACATTAAAAACCAATATTCATGGGTGCAGGCTCAGAAATTAACCTTTTAAATAAGCAATAACTTTGCAAGGATCCTGCTTTAACACATCATTTTGTCTTGTCTTGTTTTTATATGTAAAGTCATTGAATGCATCCAAGCTATTAGATGCTGAAAAGCAACTTCTATGCAAGCACATTAATGACTTCTCAGAAGAATTTTCACCAAGAGCATTGAGGTAAATAGGATAAATTTTTAAAATTGTCCAAATACTTATTTACACAATAGACCATAACTCCACTCTGTAGAACTTGCTATGGTCTGTCAAGTAAATGATACACATTTTAAAAACTGTCTGGATGATTATTTACCAGATACATCATCAGACTGCAGCTGTTACAGTCCACTGGGTAAATAATACACATTTGAAACAATTTTAAAATAGCTATTTATTTTCATACACTTCAGTAAAATTGCTTTTCTCTTTTTTTTTAAAAAAACCAAATGTTAACACACAAAGAAAATTAAATACAAAATCCTTATCTGGAAAAAATGTTTTCATCTCTGTGGGCATGTGATACCACAGTTCCCTAACACAGCTATGACTGAGGTCTCATAGAACATGAGACTGTTGCCAGTAATATTTTTGCAATTACTGTGTGTTTTCATAGTCAAAGAAGAAATAATAATTCTTCACAATATCACAGTAGAGTTTCAGAGTTCCACTGTGCTAGGTATTGTACAAACACACTAAGGAGAAACCAATCCCTGCCCCTGAGAGCTCCCTGTATAGGCTGATTAAATAATTGATCTGCAAAACAACTCCATGCAAGGATGTATCAGTATCCACATTTTGTAAGTGGAGAAACTGAGGCTAGGTTGCTTACCCAAGGCCACAAGATGGAGTTAGTGTCCCAAGTGCTGTTGAGGACTCCACTTGGACTAAAGATAACTTCTTTAGATGACCTTCAAGGCATTTCCCCCTTAGAAGGTTCCCTGGCAGTTAAATTGAAACCTTCAGTTTTGGTGGCATTCTGAAAAAATAATTCAGGCATGTAAGGAAAATAACCAATGATGGGAGCAGATCTAACCCACATGCATGCACTATAGCATTCAACAGTGTAAATAAAGGAAGAAACAGCAGGGACGACACATAGTTTCTTGTTTTTATTTTGAAGACTCTGTACTTACTTGTTGGGGTGACTCTGCTGGAGGAGCTAAAAACATCCAAATATTTGGATATGATAGTCACTAAACATGCCCATTTTGAAGCTATATATGAAACTTTGTGAGCAAGCTAACTGGCAGGAGATACCAAAAGTAACCATCTGAAGTTTGCGGTGGAGGAGGCTATAAATAAGAAAAGTTGGTGCCAGCCTGGGAGAACTTAGCAGCTGAATCATGGAGGGATAAGAGATGGTCTATATCAAAAGACTGTGCCACTCCATTTGGATCCAGATAATGTACTCCACAACTCAGGGGGAACTGGAGAAGGCAGATGGCTCATCCCATGAGGACATTGGAGGGAAGTGAATGTGTAATGTGTTGCTATTACAAAATATTTCTTCAATATTTTGTAAGCGACAAACGTGGCAATTTGGGTGAGAAGCGCCAAAGAAGAGCTATCCCATATTCGCTGTTAGTGAGAAATATTCACAACTAAGTGAAACATTGATTGAAGATTGCTCATCTTTATTACATGTTACTTTCAAAAGAAATTGTGTCACACTCTTGGTCAGAAATGTAACTGTGTCTAATGTCACATTTTTGTCCAGGAAAGACTGAGCTCTGCCTTGTGCTTCTGTAGAAGAATAGGCTGAAGCACAGGAAAGGGGGAGTGATGAATTGGAATCTCAGCCCCCAGGTCAAGTACACAGAGATGTTCTTATGTTCTGTCTTTTCCCACTGTTGGTTGGGCACATACACTCTGAACAGTTCACATTCTTGATTGAACTGACTTCACAAGAACAAAAACCACATGTTGGCCAAATTCTTTGCCATATCAAAGCATTGACTTTCCCTAATGGGAAAATTGAGTGAGGGGGGTCTAATTCCCATTTTCATAAGGTGCATAGGAACCTCAGTCTCACAGAAAGTCAATGGAATTTAGGCTGCTAATTGCTTACAGGTAATGGTTTGAAGAGACTTAGGAGACTACATCCCATTGTCAAAGGTGACTTAAGGCCCAGATCCTCAAAGGCTTTTGGGCACCTAACTCCCATTAGTAGGATCTGAGCCTTGGGCACTTAGGACCAGATTTTAAAGGGTATTTAGGTGCCTAAAGATGCACATAGGCACAAAGTGGTATTTTCAAAAGTGCCGAGGTAGGGAGTTAGGCACCTAGTGGGATTTTCAGAAGGACCTAGGTGCCTATCTGTATCTTTAGGCACCTAAATACCTTAACAATTCTGGCCCTTAGGAGCCTTAAAGTCAGTGTGACTTAGGCTTCCAAGTGCCCAAGTCACTTTTTAAAATGGGACTTTGGTGCTTTTGCTTTTACCGGAGGGTCTTTACATAAAGGAACATTTTCCTCTTATGAATAGAGCTTGCATAGGGTGACCAAACAGCAAGTGTGAAAAATCGGGATGGGGATGGAGGGGTAACAGGTGCCTATATAAGACAAAGCCCCCAAAATCAGGCCTGTCCCTATAAAATAGGGACATCTGGTCACCCTAAGCTTGGACCTCCTGAGTTGTTTTGCACCCACACTGAGCCCTTCCATACCTTTTTACAGTCCTCCTGGGCTAGTTGGGTGCCCCACAGCTTCCTTCTAGCTGATGGGCTCAGCCTTTTGTAGAGTATTACTGTACTTTCCAGTAAGATGGAGTAGCAAGAGTTTGGAAAAGCCCGAGTTTCACATGTATGAACTTCACACACTGAAAACGTTTTTAAAACCCAGAAAATGAATGAAACAAGCTCTCAGACTAGAATACTTGTGGGTGACTTGTGGAAAATGCTGTGAATAAACACTGTAAAAGACAAGAATTCATTTTGTGCAAAGCTGTAAATCTTTGTAGTATTTGACATTTCCTGCCAACAGAGGTCTCCCTTCTCCTTAGAGAAATGTCTAATCATGCATGAAGGAGCTAAGAGAGAAGCCAAGCAGGCGTCCCAAGTCTCAAGACTGGTTTTTGTTTGTTTAAAGTTTGGGGCTTAATTTAGCATTAATGAAAGACTAAAGGCAGGCACGCTGCAGGCTGGGGCCCTTCAATTCTCATCTGTAAAACCCTGACTTCTACTTCCAGCCTGATCTTGAGCAGATTCAGCACCAGGGTGGTTTTGTCATGTGCGCCATTGGTGACACAATAAACCCATGTTCACTTATATTGTGATCTGTGTCTTTCCAAGAGCTGGACTCAGTTCTCCAGAGGTAACCTGCCATGTCCCCTTTGTCACAGAGAGCCTCTTATTATTAATAGCAAATAATTACTTCATTGTTCTCTTTTAATTTCACTTCCTACTTAATGTTGAAACCCTTCAAATATTTATAGTTCTTTCCACATTCCCCACTTTCAGCAGTTGTCTCCTTGGCAAACTAGATATTTTTATCCCTTTAACCTTTCTTCATAAATTGATCCCTCCAGTATGCTGATCATTTTTGTTGATTTGCCCTGAACTCCTGCCAATTTGTCATTATCTTCCCAGTAAGGAGCTGGCCAGAAATGAACACAACCTTCCAGATGCAGTTGCATCAGAGCTACCAGTATATAGGGAGGGATGTTTACTTCCCTGTTCTATGACTCAGGCATAAGCATAAAAAATGGCTAAGGTCTTTTTAACTGCCCCCAACACCTTGCAAACTCCTGCCCAGTTTGCTCTCCGCCCAGCTCTCTTTCAGCATAACTACTTTCAAGGCTTCTCCTCCACTAATTAGCTGTGGTTCAGATTATTTTCCCTGAGCTGTATTTTTGTTTTACCAAACTGAATCTCATTCTCTGCCCATGTTTCTAATCTCTCTAAATCCCTTTGTATTATTCCTCTGTCCTCACTAGTGTTTGCAACTCCTCCCAATTTAGTATTATTTGCAGAGGTTATTAACGTGTTGGTAACGCCTTCTTCCAGGGCCGGAGGGTATCATTAATCACCAGAGCAAAGGGCAGTTGAGTCGATTTTGTGCCTGAGCTCATGACAAATTTGCAAGACTGGTTTATGGTTGTAATTTCCAAATCCTGAAGTCCTTAACTCAGGGCCTGATTAATCCACATGGAACATCCTCTCCTATGGAAAGGATGTTTAACCAGCTCCACAGTAGCCTGTCCTCCACCCATGGACTCCAAAGAAGGTGCTCTTCAGGTCTGGGGTTACATTTTAAGGGGTGGGTGGTTAAAGTTCAGGAAACAGATATTGCACAGGACTTCAGACAGCCAGACCCAACAGGAGGCTTTGTAAAGCACTTGGAGAACCTTGAATGAAAGAAGCTATACAAGAGCAAAGAATGCATGCAAATGAAGTGAGTAAGTCCAATTCCTCCCTTCATTTATAGCAAAGCCTGGGATGAATCTCGCATTGACTGTTCTGGCCACAGATTAGCCTATGCAACGTAGTAGTAACTTGAAATGAGATGCTTCTTCAATTCTGACCATCGTAATTAAAAGAAGAGCAGATAAAAATGATTAGAAGTAAACCACGTAAACATCCCAAAGGTTTCTCTCGGCTACTTCCATTCAATGGGAGTTCCTCAGCTAAAATTCCTAGCTTTGTTTTGAAAACTTACCTCTCATTGTCTATAGACAAAGACAGGGATAGAATGTATTGGCTTTTGGAAGATATGGAGAGAGATCCATGCTAGCAATAGGAAAAGTTATCTAATACTTCTCCATTTAAGAGCATAGCCATGTCTGTATTTACAGGCATTTAGTACAGAAAGCCCTCTTGGCCAAAGGGTACTTTTATTTGTATAACACAAACTATGCAAAAAGCAATTTCTCGTCTCTGGTACCAGCTGTGCTGATTGCCTGAACAGAAAATGTGCAGGGGTAGCTCCCAGTAAGAAACGACCAAGAGGAAAAGGTGCCATTCATTCATTTCAGCAGAGGAGAGGAGAGCTGATCTGAGGAATGAAGCATTGTGGCCTAAAGTGACACAGTAAAAAATCTATAGGATCTGAACACGGACTGCATCGTGGAGACACCCATTTTGCCAGATCATCTCCCCATTCTAGTGCCACTTAGTTAATGACATGAAAAATAGGCAATTTTAAAATTTTCAAAACCATAATGAAAAGATTTTACCTTAATTTGTTTCAAAAAGGGGTTTTGAAGGCAATGAACTCATCAAATGAACATAACAGAGAAACACAAGCTGCACTACAATGCTATCAAAATGCTTTGTCCCATTGCCTTGTTTAACAGTGGAAAAATCAGCTAGCATCATTTTGAAAACTTTTCTACAAGAAATCTTTGTAGTATCTTAAGGCTGCTCTGTGCTGCTGGGAAGTGAGAAGGTGCCAATATACCAGATCATATCACGCCAAACAAATAATAATTCCACTGTAACAACTAATGGCAAAGGAATAGCAAAACACAGCAATCTGCTACCTCGTACCTAACCAGCCAAATTTATTAACCTTATAATCTGTATAGATTCAATACATTCAGGTTCCGATCCAAAGCCTAGTGAAGTCAATAGGAGGCTTTCCATTGACTTTAATGGTCTTTGGAGCAGGCTCTGTGTGGGGAAGTCTAATAGCTTTGCAGTTTTCAGCTGAACTATGGAACAAGCATGAGTCTGAGAGCTCCTTCCTTGAGACCTCATTTCAGTATTTCCAAGAGAGTCCAACACAAGATTCTCTCTCTTTTTTTTTTTAAATAGAAGGACTTTAAAACAAACCAAACCAAACCAGAGGCAAGGTCCCAGGAGGTATTTGTTCTGTTCCTGTGTGACATCCTCAGGTTTGCTGGGAGGATCAGTATAACCCCCTACAAAGTTATTTTTCAGAGGAACAAAGCCTTTCCTCTGTATCAGATCCACATTAGATGTTTGTCACAGAAGCACTTATGACCCTAATCAGGAGTAGGTTCCCTTTTTGCTGGGCATTTTACAAACACATTGGATGACACAATCCATGCCCCAATAAGCTTACAGTTTTTCCCTGTTTCTAGCAGAGTGATAATAATGGTGCTTCTGGAGCTTGTAACTCTGGGATCCTTTCAGCTCTTTTCTAAACATGAGCTGCTTTCTTTAATAGTACAGTCTCAGAGATGAGAACTCAAACTTCCTGAGATAAAGTTCCTTTCAATTTGTGTTGTGGAACCCCCAAAATGTATACCTAGCCTTGTTTTCCAGGATTTCCTACAGAGATGGGCCAAAGCCTCAAAGCTTGGATCTGCAACTGAACTTTTCCCCAGACTTAGTAGGGCTTGGATTTGGGGTATTGGTAGGAGTCCATCTTAAGTCCTGAGTCTTCTCTGAGCCAAGAAATTGTTTTTAGTTAAACCTGTTAATTTGGAGAGGTCCAGATTGCTTCTGGATGGAGTCACAAGAGTGGGAAAGGATGAAGTCTTTTCCTCACATGCATCCCCATGCTTCTGTAAAGGGCCAGATGCAACTGGTGTAGGGTGTGCAAGCACTGCACTACCATGGTGCTGTCATTAGCTTTTCCAAAAGCATGGAGAGCTATAATCCCAGTCCCCCTCCCTACCAGTGAACCATACCTTTGCATGTCAGGGAAGCAATTCATTGGCATATGCTTGCTCATACCAAAGTTGAAATGGACTCATAGCATCTAGGCTTCTCACCCAGAAGTACCATACCCGTGAGGGTCCCCCACTAACTGTATACATGCCCCATATACCTTTGTAATGACTGAAGTTCCTCCAGCAGAAAATTGGATAGGGTGTAAAACTTCTGAATGCAAGTGGTTGCAGAAAGAGTCTCCTAATTCCTCTCCTTTGGACTAACATTTATGTTTTATATATTACTATAAAACAAGTCAACAATCTGGCTCTAAATGAGATGGACTGTATCAGTTGTCTACACTGGGGCTGCTTGAACACACCAATGCAATCTGCGACACACGGTGCAGTATTTTGCAGTTTCCCCAAGAACAGTGGAATTTTTAAACTTCCCTACAGAGAAAGGGTTCAAAGGTGGTTACAATTTCAAATTTTGATAGACTTTATTGTCTGACCTGGATTGAGAAAACTAACCACTGGTGATCTCAGCACATATCCATTATGGAGTCGGTATGTATGGTAAGTCCCTTAATCCAACCATCTGATAAATTCCATCCAATGCTGACAGATGGAATTAAACATTGCTAGCGAAGGGCATCAGTGGATGTAGGCATGACTGTGAAATCCAAAGTATTTCCTGTGTGAGGCCCTGGCTTTCAAGGTGTGAACTATTTAAAGTGCCAAGCTGTTTGAGACAGGAGGGGCATCAAGGGAACGGAAAGTCCAGGAGAGTAATTGTTTTTTTGTTTGTTTGTTTGTTTTGTTACTGTCTGTTCTGGTCAATTTAATTAAATCTGACAACAGGATTGCAGGTCAAAACAGGCTGATGGCTTTTTGCTGCCTTTGGCAAATTGAAAAATGTACTCTTAATGTGTGTTTGTTGTGAGAACAAGTACCAGCCATGGATAGCTATGTTTTTGCCAACCTTGGCAGATTTTCTGACTGTGTGAGGGAGCAGGCCCTGCTTCCAGCATAACAAAAACTGTCTTTTCAATGGCCTAAGAAGACAGTGCTAATTAGCTTTTGTTGAGTTGAAGATTACTGTACAGACATGGACTTAAGTCACAGAGTGTGGTTCTGAATCTGAACTTCCCCATGGTTGGAAAAGATTATAGATCTATGTGCAAATTCTGAACCATCTCTAGCACTAACCAGACCATAATCATATAAAGACACTAGGGAAGGTTCTGACCTGTATCCAACCTCCTCCAAACATTTGGACATTCAGATTCAGACATAGACTTTGTGAGTTAGGCCCACACGTTCACTTCGCTAGAAATTTTGGGCTAAAATTCTCAAATTTAGGTCTCAACTTTAGACACCCATCTCCACAGTTACCCCTCTGAAGAAGTGGTGTGGCTTTTTTAAGGCACTGGCCACCCAGAGTTCCCATTGGTTTCCTTGGGGACTGCAGGTGCCCAGCTCCTTTGAGAATCAGGCCACTTTCTTTAGGCAGCCTAACTTGGGACACTCAAGTTTGGAAATTTGAACCTCTCATAACCCTAGGCTAAAATGTATAATGGTGTCTGCAGTCCTAGAGAAACCACTAAACTGCCTGGGCGGCTTCACTTTGACAAATCCTAGCATTTTTCTTTTGAAATAAATAAATTATATATATCATGTTTGTGGCTAGAGCTGTGACATGTATTAAATGTACAAGGTGCCTGCTACAGAGTAAGATGCCCCAGAGCGATTTGAGGGTACTTACTGTGCATATCCAGGTTCTCTAGGCTATGGAGAACTGGTTCAGTAACTTCACAGCACAGTATAATCTTTAGCAAAATATATTTTTATATGATCCACTAGCTTTCAAAGAGCTGCCATGAAAATAAGCAAGAGGCAAACATACGATTAGTAATTTCCTTATGGCAGGAAGCACAGCTAAATGGCTTCTGGCCACAGACCAAGGCTAAATAAGAATCATGTTCTCAGTAAAACAGAAAATAGAAAGTTGTCCCACATCCAGATATTGTTCAGTGGCTCTCCACCATATATAGTGCACAAATACCTGCTGTTAGGTCAAGGGAAATAGAAGACAAACCTGCAAACAACCCAAAAAGACTTGCTTAGAGGTGCCCCTTTACATGAAATCAATAGGTTACTAACGTCAATTAAAATAAAATAAAAATATTTACTACAGTAAAGCAAATGTCTCAGCACTTCCTTTAAAAGAAGCAGGGAGTTTAAAGCATTCCAGTTTTCTTCCAATTCATCATGCTGATTAGCCGAACATGCCTTTGGCAGTCTTATAAATCCCTCCTACCACACAGCAGCCATAGGGGAAATAGGATAGTTTAGCTAGTACGTCTACACTGCAATTAAAAACCCATGGCTGGCCCATGCCAGCTGATTCAGGCTAAGAGGTGTAGACATTCAGGCTCAGGCTGCAGGCTGGGCTCAAGGACCTTGTGAGACAGGAGGGTCCCAGAGCTCTGGCTGCAGCCAGAGCCCAGAAGTCAACACCAAAATTAAACAGCCCCTTAAGCCTGAACCTCAGAAGCCCAAGTCAGCGGGCATGGGTCAGGCACAGGTGTCTAATGGCAGTGTGGACATACCCTCAAAGTCTATCCAGTCCCAGACTTCTTTGCCTGAATTGTTCTATTCCACACCCATCACAGTGGCATCTGAGCACCTTCCAGAGCCAAAGACTGCATAAGGCGAGGCATGGCAGGAATATTTCCACTGTTTCCCACCTCTCCTGAAGGGAGTAGTTTTGTGAGGATCAGGCTTTTATCCTACTTTGTGTTTCAGAGGCGATATTGGATTCTGAATCGCTGTGTGGGAAATCAAGGTTGGAGAAGTGGGATTTGCATCTGGATATGAAAGTGGTGGGGCTTGTGGGCTTTACATTTGCTGTGGGGCTTGCTGCCAAGAAAGCCCTATCTGTTACATACACAAGCTTCACCCCCTTTGGCGAACAGGCGTATTGTTCCTCAGAAGTAGAACTGTTGAGGTCCAGAGGAAAAGCTGTTTCTTTAGATAACCTAGGCCCAGACCATGGAGATCCTTGAAAATGAGGACGGAGGGTAAAATCCAGACCAGAGTGAAGTCGATGGCAAACTTCCACTGATGACAGTGGGGTCAAGATATCATGCAGAGAGCCTGAGTACAGAGCCAGTGGCGAGCACAGTCTGACATGCACCTTGTGACCTCTATTGAGGCGGTTACAATGCTGGACTGTAAATCTGTTAATCAAAGATGATGCTTCCAAAATAATGTCTATTGCGCTGAGATAATCCCAATGGAAGTGAGAAGCAGATGATGGAGGCCAAGTTATCATTGCACAGGATGGAGTGCAATTTCCTCACTAGTTGCAGGTGAGGGAGTATGCGTTTTGTAGTGAATGACGTCTGCTGTCTAGGAGCCCAATGAAGAGCCCAAGAGGATCTTTAGAGTTCAAATTACTTGGACATACCCTCTCAGCTAGTGGACCTGTCATGATAGTGGCAGACTCTTCAGAGTTCTATTCTGCCTACAAGTCGAATCTCCACCGTGTTGGCTAGAACCTCTCTCTGCCCCTGAGGACAGGAAGGTAATGGTGACATTAGTCCATGTTGTGACTGATAAATAGAGGGTGCTAGTAAGAGTCAACTGTGATTGTGGTTCCTGTGGCAGACACCTGTTCCCTGGAAATGAGAACCTAGACTAATTTTCATACAGACAAAATCACCAGTCACTCCACAGGGCTTTCAGTCACCCCTAAATTGGATTAGATCAGAGCTATTGAGCTGGAGAGGAAAACATTCTGAATCCTGTTAGAAATCATAATTATTACCAATCACTTGAGCCACCCAGAGCTTCAGCCTCTTTGACTTTATTTTTTAAATAATTGAAGTGTTGGTGTTTACAAGTGACAAGTTTTAACTTCAGTTCCCCTTAAAACAATCACTTCTCTGGGAAATAGCTGGTGCAGAAATGTGGACCTTACACACAAGAGTCACTTAGGAATACAAGAACATAGGGAATTGGTCTTCTACCTCAGATGCATGCTTTCACCTAGTCCAGTATCCTGTCTCAGATAGTGGCTAGCCCCACATGCTTCAAAGGAAGGCACAAGAAATCCCACAGTACGCAGATGTGGGGAAATCTGCCCTCCTACCCCCAAGAAGCTCTCATCCTAATCCCAACTACTATACTATAGTTAGAAATCATTTTAGGCCTGAAACAAAGTTTCACCTCCCTTCCAATACTCTGTTAGCATTAACTCAAACTCTTAAATCATTAGCTATTGTAGTACTGCAGTGATGAAGGCACTTTAAGATTGGCCCTGCTTTATGGATCTGAATGAGTCTCTCCCACAAGAAACTGGAGGACAGACAGCTGTTCTACCTAACAGGTAGTTTGAAATGTTTGTGCAAATAATTAGAAGAAAATAATGCAGAGTGATGTGCGGGTGTGGGTTTTGTTTTTTTTTTTTGTTTTTTTTTTTAAAAAACTTTCCCCTTTGGAAAGTTCCTGGCCTATCCATGTCATTTGTACAAAAATGAGAGAGAAAAAGGGTAAAAATCATCCTGTGCTACATTTTGCTCTGTTACATCTCTATAGATCTGGAGTAATTCCACTGAAATCAGTGGAACAGAATCTACTCCCTCTGTATTTAATCAGATGGCATAATCCACGAGTTTTTGTTTCCTGATCAACATCCTGTCCTGCCAAAAATCACATGCAAGGGATGAAAATAACCAACCTTTCAGATGAAGTGTTAAAAGCCTTCTATTCAAAATAGTTACACAGCTCAGTGTGGATAAAAATAAATGATTTAAAAAATAAAACATTTTTTAAATTTAAATTGGATATTTTTGATAAAAGATTTTTCCTCAAAAAGCATATCTAAAGATCATTTTAATTAAGATACATTACAGCTCAAAGATACCTCATCATGGAATAGGGAATATAAATTCTAATTTCATAGTATGAGACAATATATTCATGTAATATTTAAGAAAAGTTTTGTAAATGAGTTCTAATGGTTTATGGATTAGGGACCCAATCTTATGAGATTCCAAGGCCTTTTGTATAGATTATTTAGGCTAATCTTTCTATCTACCCAATGGGACTCAGTGCTAAGCCTAGAAGGTACCATCAGAGATGCTTAGTTTTGCAGTTCTCAAACTGTGGATTTGTGTCTCCAGAGATAACGTGCTTGTTAACAGCAAAAATGTTTTAAATAAATAAATATATAGAAGTGAGAAATAACAGACCTCAACCCTATTGTCCCTCTGAAAATTTGTATACACAGAGTCAATCCATTACTTCTCTCTAAAACTGCAAAGTTTCAAAAAGTTCAATGAATAGAAGATTGGGAGGGTGGGAGCGGAATAAATGTGGACAAGAAGAAGTCTGGAGATAAACGTGAGACGGGAAGGACAAGCAGTAGAAACAAAAGTGAAACTGTTTGAGCAGCTTATTCCACAAGTCTTGAGGTCTTTCTCAGTGTAGCCTTCACTGGTTTGAGATCTACTATACCATTCTCTCACTAGAAGGGAAAACCCTATAATGGCAGCAGGCCATAAAAGAGACTCAGTTTGGGTCTCATCTATCAGAGTTGTGAAGAATCTGTATTAAGATTATAACAACCAACAAGAATGTACTTTGACATAGAAATCCATGATTAAATTGAGTCTTCCTGACTGGTGATTTAAATCAAATCCACCCTCACACAGTTATTAGGTACCTACAAATCAAGACACAAAGTACAAATAAGCAGATGGAATATTTTGTCCCAATCCTCTGTCTGGCCAAGTAAAGCACAAGATGATTGTCTTCCAGAAAATACTTTCTCTACTTTAGTTCCTGTGGTTATGCTGAAAAACTTTAATTCATTACTTCTATAGGTATCCTGGAAAAAACAAAGAAACTCCACCTATAATTCCAATTACTACAAGTATAGGACCCCTGCAACCTTGTTCAGGGTCTGGCTTTCTGATTCACTTTCCTTGAGCAGTAGGTTAGGGGAACTGGAAACCAAGTGCTGTGATCCTACTGGAGACTTCATCCTTTGCTGCAGTTCAAAGGATACTAATTACATCTCGGGCATCGGCACTCACCCAGACAGTTCTTCAGTGAATGTGGACTCTCTACTCAGACCCTACGCCATCTGCACTCCCAGTTATCTCCATGACACCACTGATTTCCTGAGAAAACTACAATACATTGGTGATCTTCCAGAAAACACCATCCTAGCCACCATGGATGTACAGGCTCTCTACACAAACATCCCACACATAGATGGAATACACGCTATCAGGAATAGTATCGCTGATGATGCCATAGCACAACCGGTTGCTGAGCTCTGTGACTTTATCCTCACGCACAATTTATTTCAAATCTGGTGAGAGTATATACCTCCAGACCAGTGGCACCGCTATGGGCACCAGCATGGCCCCACAATATGCCAACATATTTATGACTGACCTGGAACAACACTTCCTCAGGTCTTGCCCACTCACGCCCCTTCTCTACCTACGCTACATTGATGACATCTTCATCATCTGGACTCATGGGAAAGAAACTCTGGAAGAATTCCACCACAATTTCAACAGCTTCCACCCCACCATCAACCTCAGCCTGGACCAGTCTACATGAGAGTTCCACTTCCTGGACACCACAGTACAAATAAGTAATGGTTACACAAACACCACCCTATACCGAACACCTACCGACCGCTTTGTCTACCTTCATGCCTCCAGCTTCCATCCCGGACACACTACACGCTCCATTGTCTACAGCCAAGCACTGAGGTACAACCGCATTTGCTCCAACCCCTCAGACAGAGACCAACACCTACAAGATCTTCACAAAGCATTCTTAAAACTGCAATACCAGCATGAGGAAGTAAGGAAACAGATAAACAGGGCCAGAGGTGTACCCAGAAGCCTTCTGCTGCAAGACAAACCCAAGAAAGAAACCAACAGAACACCACTGGCCATAACCTACAGTCCTCAGTTAAAACCTCTCCAACACATCATCAGTGATCTACAACCCATCCTGGACAACGATCCCTCACTTTCACAGGGCTTGGGAGGCAGGCCAGTCCTCGCCCACAGACAACCTGCCAACCTGAAGCAGATTCTCACCAGCAACCACACACTGCACCATAGCAACTCTAACTCAGGAACCAATGCATGCAACAAACCTTGATGCCAACTCTGCCCACATATCTACACCAGCAACACCATCACAGGACCTAACCAGATCAGCCACACCATCACTGGTTCATTCACCTGCACTTCTACCAATATAATATACGCCATCATGTGCCAGCAATGCCCCTCTGCTATGTACATCGGCCAAACTGAACAATCCCTATGTAAAAGTATAAATGGACAAATCAGATATTAGGAATGGCAATATACAAAAGCCTGTAGGAGAACCTGCCTAGACATACAATAGCAGACCTCAAAACAGCCATCCTTCAGCTAAAAAACTTCAAGACCAGACTTCAAAGAGAAACTGCTGAGCTCCAGTTCATCTGCAAATTCGACACCATCAGGTCTGGACTCAAAATTGACTGTGAATGGCTCGCCAATTACAAAAGCAGTTTCTCCTCTCTGGGTGTTCGCACCTCCAGATCACCTGCTGGAAGTGGGCTTCACCCCCCACCCCCACCCGATTGAATTTACCTTGCTTTCTTGCCTATTTAAACCTGCCTCTGTAGATTTCCACAACATTCATCTGATGAAGTGGGTCTTAGCCCACAAAAGCTCATGACCCCTAAAATCTGTTAGTCTATAAGGTGCTACAAGACTCTTTGTCACTTTTGCAGATCCAGACTAACACGGCTACCCCTCTGATACTAATTACACTGAAACATTCCTACTTATCGGGATCCTGTGCTGATTTTGGTTTCTGTACTTTTCTTTCTCCAAGGCTATACCTTGAATGGCAGTCTAGACATTGTGCACATAGCTATGTTCAGAGCATAAGTCTGTGAAGGGATCACATCAGTAGTTCATTTAGTCATGCAAAGGAAAGACTTTTAGCCGGTTTTCCTCAGCTTGGGACATAGCGGTGTTCAAATGAACTCACTGGAAACCTGACCTCTCTGGAGATAAAGTCACCAGGCAAAAGAATGCAACTGACTTTTTTTTAAAAGTAGGTGCTAGTCCTTGTCTAATCCTATGTGATGAGTGTGACTGGGTAGGACACAAGAACACAGCTGGGTTTGGAGTACTGTTTGGGCCTGAACCTTGAGCTATTTCAGTCAGAGCAGAATGAGTGATCCACAGTTTAAACTCACATGCAGGCTGTAATGTAACTAAATGACCTACATTTCAAATAAACCTGTAGTGAGAGCAAGAACCTGTGTCTACACAGCTCCTTAACCCTTTGGAAACTAACTCCTCTCTGTCTCCTCCTCAGTTGGTATCACCCAGGCACTGACTGGTTTTTGGTGGCTTCTTTTTGTTGTTCAGTGTGTGTGGGTGGAGGGGAAAGGGGGACCAACAAGGGTGTGACGTACTCAGAAGAATCTAACCTCTGACGGATGGGGCCTGTTTGGGGCTTCTAAGAATAAGTCCCAATTTACCTTCCCGAGGCATGGGCCCTCCCCGTAAAGTGGGAAGGAGCATAGCGCAAGCACCATAACAGCAGGAGTAAATCATTTCTGACATAGGACTCACACTGGCTTTATGCAATGAAACTAGCTGAAAGGAGAAAGGTGGGTTAAAAACAGGGCCCTCTTTCAAGACTCACAGGGAAAGCTGGGGGAAAAGTAAAGAACAGGAGCAGAAAAGAGGACAGGTACTTCTGAAGGGGAAACTCAAGTGTATTCCTTCTCACTGTCTTAGCATGTCTGGCTATTGCCTCTAACCCAGCTTCTGTCAACACACAAAACTGTCTCACCTGAGTTTGGTGCTGCTTTCAACCCAGACTAGCTGGGCCAGCTGAGGGTATTATCTAATTCTAAACCCTGACTGCTGTGTTCACTGGGCCTGGTAACCTGCCCACTTTGCAGTGAGGATGCAGGCTAAACCATCTGAGTGCTGATAGTCCACTACCTCCCCACAGTTCTCTCCACATGCCCAATAGGACAAACAAGTTCTCCCATAATTCACTGGGAAAGAATCAGATTGTCTCAACTCACTGCAGCACTAAGAACAATGGGATATGCTCCCGCAAATGCTAATAACACATACAGGTGAGTGCAATACCAGTGATGACACTGGCAATCAGGCCAGACTTTGCACTGTGGCTGCTCAGATACAGGGTGTTGACCACCCGGGTAAAGACATCTCTGTAGGGTTAATCAGGTAGAGGACTTGCTGTTGAAGAATTTCAAACTTTTTCTTCTTGCTCTAAGGAATGACTTATTCTAGCCATTATCTGCCTTAGCAATGTCATTAAAAAGCCCGTAAGATTCCTTTATTAGTGATATTAGGCCACATAGCCCTGATGTTAGCCAGCACACCTGGATTCTACTCTTGCTTTGCCATTGACTTGCTGCAAGTCACTTCATTTCTCTCTCTGCCCCCATTTCCCTGTCCATTAGAAAGGGATATGGACATGCGTCCCCCTCTGTGACATGCCTTGTGATCCTCAGATAAAAGGCATTGGCAACGTCAGTGGTAAGGATTATTAATAATGACATTCAATTGAAAGACGAGCTGTACAAAATGTGAAAATTGACCAACATCAACTACAGTTTAAAACTTGTGAAACTAGATCTTCAATTGTAAGTTTAATGACAACAGCAATCTGAGACAAATGGTTGCATGTTACACCCTCATCCCATGGAAATGGCCAGGCAGGGACTTGTTTGCCTACTGAAACTCTTAAAACCTGTAGCTACCAAATACAATCTGATCAGGGCTATTGGAGATTAATGTCAGCTGACTATGTTAACACCTCAGTAACCCCAGAGTGTTGAACTATCCACCCATCTCAGCCTTGGCCCAATCAACCCAGCATGCTTCACTACTGCAGTTGTAATTCACAGAATTTTGGATGATGGTAGATCACAACTAAAGCAGCAGAGGAGTAAAACAGCATAATGAATTTTATTTTGAAAATATGGCAAGAGTCTAAGGCACTTCAAATATTTAAATACATATGACTAAAGTGAATGTGACAAGGTAATAGAATTCCATAAATATGCACTGAGAACTATTTAATTCCACTATAGAGGAACACACAGCTGATACCCCTAATTTTATTCTCTGATAAACATTATGTATGGATTCTATGGACACGGACACATAGTTAATAAAAATATGGTAACAATAAATGTAATTCTTCATATAGTTTAATTACTAGAGAATATAAAATGTTGAAAATACTGTATGATTTAATTTTATAGATACAATTATCTTTCATATAAAAGTTATACAATATATCCAGCTGGTGACAACTCACTTATTTAGCTAATTTCAGACCTGACAGAGAGCCTTTCTTCTATTTCTAAACTATCAACCCACCAGCCCAAGCTCCAAAGAGCTGACTACATAAGCAAATGCAATTTTTATAATTTTAAAATTAAAAAGAACTGAACCATATTGGAATGACATTTATGAAAATAATAACTGCGAATAGCTCCATGTAAAGTAAATATAAATATTTTAAGAGAACAATTAAAAAGTGCCCTGGAGACTATGACACTTATCCAAGGGGTGTGTGTGTGTGTGTGTGTCACACACACACACACACACCTGTGAAAATAGCTTAAAATTCCTAAACTGTACATAATGCAACAGAATAGACTCTACAGCAAAGAGAAACAGGATTTATGCTATGTCCTGCAACAATGGATAGATGACAAAAGAATAGTTCTGGCTATCTTACTAGCAGACTTCTATCTATCTGTATGCTTTCTTCAAGTTTATAGTCTTCTATCTTTAGCACTAGGTTCTGCTTTCAATGTGCTGGTGAGTTCAGGCACAAGACAATTACATTCAGTATCTGTCTCTGTAATACAGTAACAATTAGCAGCTTAGAGATGGCATTAAGATTTACAGATATCTGTGCATTACTAATCAAACGTGGCTCTGCGGGTAGGACCAGGAGAGGTCTTTCTGCTGAGCCTAGGTGTACTCTAGAAAGGGGAAAGGAAAGAACAATTAGTTAACTGAATTCAGTTAATTAAATAAAGAGATTAAACAGACTGCACATGAACCACTGTCCCTTCAGCTTATGAAGGCAGCAGTTAAAATTCAACCTATATAGAACAGGCAATGTGTTTTGTTTCAGTCCAGGAGCAGCTGTGCTGGCTACATACAGTCTAGTGGCTGAAGCAGCACAGTATTATGGGTAGTAAAATATTTAGGAACTGTTTATCATGAAGATGAGTGCACACTGTGAGAGTTGGTGGATATTTGCCAGTTTGCCTAGGATTGCAACAACACTAGAGCTGGCCTTGCTTTTGTAACTTGCTCTGTAATAGGCATCTCAATTATGCAAAAGAAACGTTGTACATTGGCCAGTCTACGTGGATGTCTGATTGAACACAGACAAATCGTCCTCACTCAGAGAGAAAGGGGGAGGAAGGATGCTCTCACCTATGTCCAGGCTGCACTATTTGCTTAAATGTTGTCTTGTGGATAAATACAGATTGTCTCACCCTCTGCTGCCCACCCAATATCAGAAGCCAAGTATTTACCAAACAAGAGATACCCCGAAGCTATGCGCATTTGCGCATGCAGTGACAGGGAGCGTATTCACAGACAGATTATCTACATAGCACTGTCCAAGTTCCTTGTATGCAGTGTTATAGCCATATTGGTCCTAGGATATTAGAGAGAAAAGGTGGGTGAGGTAACATAAATTGGTCCCCTAAAAGATATTCCCTCACCCACCTTGTCTCTCTAAAAAGCTCTTTGGTGAAAGCGTGGCCTCTCCAGACACTAACCAGACAATTTTTTCAATGTTTAGTCTCAAGAACAGAGAGATACCACGTAAACTCAGCGTTCAGAGACCTGGAACATTTAACATACTAACCGGTGACTGAGGTTTGGAAAAGTTTACATGCGCATAAAGAAGAACTGCTATGTCCTTGTGTCCAGCTTCCAGTGCTATCGAAAGTGCTGTGCTGCCATCCTTAAAGAATAAAAAGGAAAAAAAAATTAATGCTTGTGTACATTATCAAGCCCCTTAAAAGCTCCTTCAGTCTACGAAGACTAGAAGTTACTGAAATGAGGCCCTATTGCTCAAACAGCCAGTCTAATTTAGGGTCCTGTTTAATTTCCTTTATTATAATTAAGTGACAACAAGCCTTGTGCTTCTGTTTTATGAGGCAATCCAAGTGCCAGAGGTCTCATAATTTCTCTCAACAAGAGGACTGTATTATAGCTGAGAAAGAATGAGTGTGCCATTATCACAATAATGTTACAAGTAATTTTGTGTAAGACAGTGATCTCAGGAGATTGGTCTGAATGTGCTTGAGAGAAATGGCATGTTAGTGGGGAGGGGAAGAGAAGTGAAGGGAGGGATAAAAGTTAATCAGATACAGTGAGAATTAGCTGTGTTATAACTCCCATTAAGAGTAAGAGCAGCTGCATTCCTAATTCCAAGTGCACCTGGCTGAGAGTCTACCCACCAATATTGTCCTTTACAGATATTATTGTGTCAGGAGATATTTTATTTATTTCAAAATCATTGGGGAACTTAAGACTGGACCTCATTTGTGTGTGTGTGTTACCCTCTTATTTCATTTACAAGGCTAAAGCAGGTATTTTTTTTCCTAGTTAATAAATTGTTAATAGGTTTATAATAGGATTGGCTACAAGTGTTGTCTTTAGTGAGAGATCTAGGGTGCACTTGACCTGGGTAAGTGATTGGTCCTTTGGGACTGAGACTAACCTGAATATTGTTGTGATTTTTCATGTAAGGGACCAGCTATCACAGACGCAGGCTCGCCTAGGTGGCAAGATAGACTGGCATCCCCAAAGCTATTATAGTGCCCAAGGTGTTCACACTTGTTACTTGGTTAGAAATGGTGAAATGGAAGTATAGAACTCACAACCTGTTTGAGTTTTGTGCCCTGGTTGTTGACAGTCTGCCCTGAGTGTGGCACCCACAGTCATGAGCCATTCCAGACAGCGGGACAGTTAACCTCCTCCTGCACGGCACATGAGTTAGTCAAGACAGAGCCTCTCCCTACCCTGACTCTCCCTGTGGAGCTAGCGTTTGCTTCCCCTCGTGAGGCTGAGCCCCTGTGATGGATACAGGCATCACTCAGCCATGGCACCTGCCGACCAGTGATTTTTAGCTCACAGGGCATGAGGGGATTTGCCAGTAACAGTGTTCAGCACTGATATCACCAGCGCTCACTAGTGTGCTGCTAGCCTATTCTTCTCTTGTCCACACAAGTTTCCACTACAGCACCAGCATTACGACCGGCATCACAGTTAAATGTTTGGGCGGAGCAGGCTTGTTAACTATTGCTGTGGCATTTGGTATTAGAGCAGTCAAGACCAATCTAAAAGAAGCTGCACCCTTGATCTTTGCACGGACCACCTTTAAGTGAAATGCTTCCTTATCAGGTGGTGAGGAATGATTAACATGTTTAATTCTACTGAATGGGCAGAGGATTGGGTGGTCAACCACTAGGATATTCATGCTTAGCAAGGAACACTGGCACATTTGTGTTCCTTTGCTTTGTCCTGGAAAAGCAGGAAGCATTCAGCAAAGTTCCTGAATCATTAGCAAGATGACACAAATCAATAGCACAGAACATATTTCCATAATGGCAGCTGGAAACCAAATTCTTGGTCATTAAAGGGGACCAGTAGAAATATAATCCTTAAAAACACCAAAGTACCAAGCAAGGTACTTGCCCATATCAAAGAACTGGAGCCAATTTAATCCTATCAGATCTACAACTGAATGGCTTAGGTATTATGGTGCTGTCACTTACACACGACAGGGCAGGTGCCATGGCATCACCTAGATTTTAAGGCACTACCGAGATGATCAACAGAATGTTGAGATGCTGCTCAAAATTAGCACCTGTCTCCAGTGGCCCTAGCCTTCTTTAAGAAGGGATCTGTTGCACCCAGTACCTTCACTTCTATGTCTATGGGTATGTCTATACAGGGATAAAAGACTCACGGAATGTCCATAGCTGACCCAGGTCAGCTGACCTGGGCTCAGGCTGTGGGGCTAAAAATTAATGTATAGATGTTTGGACATGGGCTCAAGCCTGAGATCTAGGACCCTCCACCCTCACAGGGTTCCACAGCTCAGGTTTCCACAACTTCAGAGCCCAACCCCCATGAGCTGGAGCGAGCAGACTTGGGCCAGCCATGGGGCTTTTATCTCATTATAGACATGCCCTGTGAGGCCAGCTGTTGTACGCCACTCGCTTTGAGGGCAGTAAAACCATCTGAGCTTCCTGCGAAGGTGGATGTACTGAAAGTGTTATAACTGTTGTAAAGGGAAGTTACACCCTCAACTAAAAAAAAAAAAAGCCAGACTTTGTGTAAGGGCTGAAAGTGAATAATTGGGTGACAGAAATAACTAGAATCCAAACATATCCTGGAACAATACTGTCACCAAGAACACAACCATAATACTCAGTCAAGACATTCTCAAGTTTTAAGGGATGTATTGATCAAATCCTCTACTCACACAGGTGCAATGATCTTTTCTAACCAAGAAATACACAAGCAGATCATTCTCAGTTGAGCACACACATTGCCTCAACAATAAACAAATATGCAATGTTGTTCAATGGTTGGAGATGGCAAACTGACATTCACAAACTCCCGGCATCACTGCTTTGGGCAAGAGAAGGACTTAGGAAGAACCGTCAGTATTTTGATTATTTGTCATGATCATACAGAAGCACTGAAGGAGGACTATTAAGTCATAGGAGAAAGTAATATATGGAAAATTAGGTTTTGGGTTGTGTTTGTTTTTAAAAGGATTTCTCTCCACAAGTCTTTAAATCATTCAGTAAAAAAATGAGATTTGAGTACTAAAGGCCAATTTCTCCCCCACTCCCACCCCAACTTGTATGCATGAAGTTAAGCATTAATGTTTAGGCACCTTAATAAGAGTGATCTGATTTTTGGAAGTAATCACAAAATCATGCATTTGAAAGAAAAATAATCACAGCATGCACTTTGACTAATAAGAAGATTCTGGCATTTCTACTTTAGGTTGTCAGCCATAAATTTCATGTAAGTAGACCTTTGACTCTCTCCATTCAGCCAAAAATAAATCAACATTCCAAAAATTATCTGGTGGGAAGGTAGACAAGTGTCTGGAAAGGCAACTCACATTGTCCTGCAGGGTGCCATTACATCCGGGTTGAGCCAGCAAGAGCTTTACTATCTCTACATGTCCATGTTCACTAGCACACATCAGAGCAGTAGAGCCCTCATCATCCTGGATATTGACATCTGCACCACAGACCAGCAGAGCTTTAACCATGTCTATACGTCCATGACTTACTGCCAGCATCAGAGCAGTTTGGCCGGCCTGCAAGGAAAATCACAGCTAAAGGAACAACCAACCAAGGGGTAGCGACTGTCATACAGCACCTATTTGAGTACTCTAGCTGCTACACACGCACACACACTCTCTCATGGGCAACTGCTGAAAGAAGTCAAAACTATCACAAGAGAAGATCTGCTTTGGGAGAAAAGTTGGGGTAACAATATCTCACAAAGTATAATGAACTACGACTTCGACAGCGTTTACAAACTTCTCCCAAAATTCAGTTTTGTTCTTCCACCCAGTGCCCCCCAAAATTGAGAGGGACAGTTGAGGTACTTGAAAAAGAAAAATCTTACTTAAAGCTCAAATATTTTCCCATGGCTCCATTTTGTAAACAGGAACCGAAACCATACACACAGATGTCAAGAGGCAGTGACTGGCTCTGAACTAATGGAAAGTCGCACATCTGCTCTGCAGTTGCAATAAAGGCAACTTTATATTCACTTTACAAAGCAAAACAACTTTGAATGGTATCTGAGCGCGACAGTACTGACCTGACTGGCTTTAGCATTCACGTCCCCACAGCCGAAGAGTTCTTCCACTATTCGCATGTCTTTCTCAGCCTCTACAGCTGCAAGAGCAGCCAGCATGATGGGTGTATAGCCAGCCTTGTTCTGATGATTTACGTTACAAACATCTGCAGAGGAATGAGATAGTTTCTTTGAAAAGCAGGAATTGTACTAATTAACTGAATAAACTGCTACTACATCAGTCTATTGAATCTGCAGTAGTCGCTCACATAATGAAAGCAATTCAAAAGGAAAGCTGAGGAAAAAAGGGTGCTCTTGACCAAAGAAAGAAAATAATTCTTCTTCATTACATGTATGACATACATGCCACAGAAAGGACACAAAGCAATTTATTTGTCACCGTTGAGGCACAGTTACATTTTAAAAAACGACTGGGAATTTTACAAGAATATTACATACAATATCAGCCTCGGGTCAGACTTAAGGGCAGGCTACCTGGGTGAGCCTTTTAACTACATTTAGGGAATCCTCATTCCAAAAATGAAATAGCGATTATGGCCAATGAAATTCAAGACCAAAAGGTTTCCCCACAGCACATTTTCCTTTAGCTACTTCCGTCGTCGTTGGCGTCCGTTAGTCTCAGGAGACGATGGATATGCGCCCATGGGGAATGTTCAGCTATTGGTCATGCAGCGTCTGTTGTGGCTATAGAGTCCCACACAGGAGTGGCAATCTTTGTTGCATTTGCTGCATTTGAAGGCAGAATCGACTGTGGGTTGGAGCCACTGCTTCCTTTTTCTTTGAGCTCGCTTTTCATGGGCAAGCTGTCTCAGCTTGTCTTCGCCAGTTTTCAGTCCAGTGGTCAGAACATGTCTCCATCTGGAACTATCCTGGGCGAGCTCCTCCCAGCTGTTAATATGGATTTCAAGAGCTTTCAGGTCCCTCTTACAAACATCTTTAAAGCGAAGGTGGGGCCGTCCTATAGCTCTGCTTCCGGAGGCAAGCTCAGCTTAAAGAAAGTCTTTGGGGATCCACTCATCATCCATTCGACTTACGTGGCCTAACCATCTGAGGCAGCGTTGACAGAGGAGAGTAACCATGCTGGAGATCTTGGCACGTTCCAGCACCTCATTGTTTGTCACTCGATCACTCCATGTGATCCCGAGTATGCGACGAAGGCAGGGCATGTGGAAGGTGTTCTGTCTCTGTTCTTGTGAGGCATACAGAGTCCAAGTTTCGCTAGCACAGAGGAGAGCGCTTAGCACACAGGCGCGATACACAGCAACCTTTGTGTTGATGGTCCGCATGCTGTTGTTCCACACACTCTGTGACAGCCTAGCCAAGATTGCGGAGGCCGTCCCGATTCTCTGGTTAATCTCAGAGTCCAATGAAAGGTTGTCCATAATAGTGGATCCAAGATAGGTGAACCGATTGACCACCTCCAATACGTAGTCATTAATGGCAATGCTTGGAGGTTCCACATCCTGGGCCATAACATTGGTCTTCTTAAGACTGATTGTCAGCCCGAACTCTTCACAAGCTCTGGCAAAGCAGTCCATCAGGCACTGTAGATTGACTTCTGTGTGGGTAACCAAGGCAGCATCGTCTGCAAACAGCATGTCTCTGATGGTAACCTCCCGTACGTTACTCTTTGCCTTTAATCGAGCCAGATTGAAAAGACTCCCATCAGACCGGGTGTGGAGATGGAAACTCCACTGAGGGAGTTTAAGGCATGTTTCAGCAAAACTGCAAAGAAGATACCAAAGAGCGTGGGAGCAAGAACACAGCCTTGTTTTACTCCACTGCGACTGCTGAAGGCATCGGATGACGAGCCGTCATACTGTACTGTGCCTTTCATGTCATCGTGGAGGGACTGGATCACGCTCAACAGCTTCGGTGGACAGCCTATTTTTGCCAGGATCTTAAATAGCCCATCTCTACTCACAAGGTCAAATGCCTTGGTCACATCTATGAAGGCAAGAAATAGCGGCTTGTGCTGTTCTCTGCATTTCTCTTGCAGTTGCCTCAAGGAGAAAACCATATCAATTGTGGATCTCCCTGCTTGGAATCCGCACTGCGACTCTGGGTACACTCTGTCTGCAAGCTTCTGCAGTTTATTCAGAATGACGCATGTGAAGACTTTGCCCACAACATTCAAAAGAGACATTCCCCTATAGTTGTTGCAATCGCTTCTATCACCCTTGTTCTTATACAGGGTTACGATGTTGGCATCTCTCATGTCCTGAGGTACTGCACCTTCATCCCAGCACTGGCAAAGGAGGTCGTGGAGGTGTTCTAGCAGCACACTGCTGCCGCACTTGATGACTTCTGGCGGGATACCATCCTTTCCTGGGGCTTTTCCTATGGACAAGCTCTCAATGACTTTCTTCTGTTCTTCCATGGTGGGCTTCTCGTCTAACTCAGTTTCAACGGGAAGACCATCCACGGCATTAAAGGCAGCTTCGGTGACGGTGTTTTGCCTGGAGTACAGATCAGAATAGTGCTCCACCCATCTATCCATCTGCTTGCCCCTGTCCTGGATGTTACTTATATTGGTGCTAACCATTTTAAAGTTTTGCACAAGCTACTCTGACCTGTTTTGGAGGTTTAGAAAAGGGTTTCCAATTAAAAGATTTCAAGCTCTAACAACTACTTGTCTGGGAACAAATACAGTAAGTCCTCTGAGGAAGTGTCGGGAACTAGAACTAATAGAGCTGTTCTTTTTGTTCCAGTCTAATACACCAGTAGGTCTTCTATTCCTAAAATTCTTACAGAGACCAGTGCGGCTAGTACTCATTTACCATCCAGTAACTTTTGAATGTGTTCATATTTGAATCATCCTTTGGAGGGCAAGAGGGGATTTATAGAAGGTTTATGTAAGAGGCTTGAAGTTTCAGCTCCACTGCAGATTTACCACCGGGAAAAAAAAATTCACAGCAACATCTTCACTTTTCTCCCTGTTTTTCAGACAAAAATGGCATTTGCAAAAGCGATACAGGAAGAAAAAGCAGGATGGGAAGGTGTGAGAAAATGTATGCATCCACCTTTCAGAGGAGTGGCAGTCAATTAATTATACCAGCTATAACCAATTTCAGAGATCCAGGCTTGCTTTCCAGTGCCAACATGCTGGCCCCTCCCCAGTTACCAGTGGAGAATTCAGCTGAAAGGATCAAAGGTTTTCAAAGGGCGGAAAAGAATCTGTCCCCTTTTAAGTGCTGCTCTGCTGCAGGTGACAGAAGCTACACCTTGTGGTAGCGCCGGCTGAAGCTATTCTTAATTGACTGATCTGCCTTAGCATTTAAATGCCTTGTAGGAAGCGAGATCTCAACCACTCTCCCTTTCTTTATAGCTAGATGGGAGGACAGAGTCCTGAACCTTTTCCCTATTGTAACATTGGGCGACAGATTGCAAAAGGTTGAGAGCCACTGTGTGCTATTACAACTCACTCCTTCGTTGCCAGCTGGGGATTTTGTGCCTATGCACATACCTGAATTGGGAAGTTCACTGTTTCATGTGTCTAGTGACCATTCACATACAGTATTTAAAAGAAGGGCTGTCCACACTGACACTAACGAAGGAATTCCACTATGTCCGAACCTTTGAACAGGATGCCTGGTGCAACAGCCCTTTTCACATGGCACTAGCCCATAGTGGTTGGCATTTCCACTTCCAATCACTTCATTTAATTACTAATGCAACTACATTGGCTATTGTGGACTGAGGAACAATGACTTCTCACACAGCAACAGTGTGCTCATGCTACCTTGAGATATTCAGGGAGTTAAGAGAGAGAATTTACTTCCAACACAGTATTGAGCTTACATCAGAACTCAGTCCTGTCACATTCTCCTGCAGTGACTCATTGCTCTCACCTGGCCTGCCTGCGTTCAAGCCAGCCTACAGCATTTGAAGTTCTTGTTTTCCTGTCCAGGGACGAGGACGTCTTTGGTGCTGGATGTGCTGCATTGTTAGACTACATTAAGATCCTTTCATTTGCTAGCTGGTGTTTCTATTGTTGTTGATGAAGAATCATTAGCATAACACCTTTCATTTGGGAACTTCAAACCATTTTACTAGCATTAATCAAGCCTCTCTACACTGTTTTGAGGTACAGCAGGTAAGTATTATACTATAGCTATTTTGCACGGACAAATTCTGTTCTGTACCTCACATGGGGCACAGCCCATGTGAGGTGGGGTGGGATCTGGACTACCCTTAAGCTAAACATCTTCTGCCAGGGGCTAGCTCTAACAGCAGCCTTCCCTGGGCTGTCCAGTGCCTGAACTGCAGCCCAAAGCCACCACTATGGCAACTCTCCCTCCTACCACTACTTCCTTCCCATTCCCCCCTTACACTGGGCTGCAAAGGGAAAAGCATAAGGCTACATGGGGCAATCCCACACTGCTCCTCAGCTAAGGAAACCCTCTCCTGGTTGCTGCAGCATCTTTACAGTCCCCATTTGCCATCAGGGCAACAGATAGGTGCTGAGGTGGTGGCCAGGCTCAACCTCTGAATCAGTTGAGAGATTAGCCATTCCGCAGTTACTGGCAAAATCAGGAATCTAACCTAGGAATTTAGATGCCAGTTGCCTATTCTAACAATTAGACAACACTGCCTTCTCTTCTGCAAGTTAAGCAACAACCATTACCTCCACAGCACGTCTGGAATCCTGACTTCCCAGTGCTGTTTTAGTGCGAAGTTGCACTGTACTGCTCTCAAATTAAAATTCTGGAGGAATTCTGCTGGAGGAAGCACAAACCCAGAATTCCGGAGCTGACCAGCGGGATATTACATTTGAGGATCACAAAAAACAAACAAACAATAAAACCCCACCCTAACCCATCCCCAAATCCCCTCAAAAACAGCCAACCTACTTGCATCCAAAAGCAGCTTTACAATCTCAAAGTTAGAGTGTGACACACTGTAATGGAGAGCTGTGTTGCCATTCCCATCTGCCATGTTGATTATGTGTCTGAGAACAGGGGGAGAAAGCTCTTCAAAAGCAGCTATGTAGTCTCCAACCATTGCAGGAACGGCTGACTTTTGACTCGATACACGAAACCACTCATGCTGGATGGTATTTAAACAAAATCTCTGCCAAAAACAAGATAAAAAGATTTTCAGATGGATGTACTATTTATAGTGTTTTCTGGCCCACAAGCTGGCAGTTCAGGAAACCAAGACTTATTTAGTCAGATGTGGGCAGAAAGTATTCAACTCAAACCCAAGAAACAAAAAATGAATCTTCTCCTCCCACAAATCTCCATGTGAAACTGAGGTAGTTAATTTCTACTCGGTTCACCTAATTTCCAGGAAGTTTGCCTGTCTCTCTCGTGGACAAGTTGGACAAATGATTGCCACCAGAATTCACAGGTATCAAGTGTTGACTGATACGAGCAGGACTTGGGATGGTAACTCTCTCCTTACATAGTTAACTAAGTGTATAAATTAGTCTTGTTTTAGGGAAGTGTCCCAGACTGACAGCAGTGCAAGCTTCCCTATATTGCCTCACCAAGGTGTCTTGATCCTGACCTGGAAGGATTCAGATATTTCTCCTTTCCCTCCCTCCTCCATTCTCTAGGTTTCTTGTCTCTCACCCACACTGCTCCATTGAATACAAAGGCTCATAGGCAGGGAAACCTATTCTTGTCAAGAAATCCAGGGGCAATCAATGGTGTACTCACTCAATGTATTTCTCTAGGCCCTTATGCTGCATCAGTATTTGCTGGTGCTGCCCCTGGCACTTGTGTTAGCAGATCTTGAGACAGAATCAGAGCCAGAGATTATAAGCTTTTCAAAGGAAGGGCAGTGTCGTCCTTTATGTCTTGTTTTATTATCCAAGCTATGGCATTATGCTTGATAACATACAACTTTTAGGGTGTAAACTGTTAGTATTGTCCCTTTTGTTTATATAACACCTAGCGTATTGTGGGCACTATCAAAGAGAAACAATCCATTAATAATTATTAATACAGAATGCCTTTTAGTGTTACAAAAAGAAATATTTTCTTACTTTAGAAAGCAGTATGCACCGACATTTCACCAATCTGCTATTTTGTAAATAGCCAATACCAAACTGTGAATAAGGACCATGCTTTCTACATGTGGATGCCTATATTCAGACACATCATATTTAGGCATCTAAGTAAAAGCGTTCTGCAGCTCCCACTGATGTAATTGGGAGCTGAGAATGCTCAGTACCTTGGTAAAAGATCTGACCACTTATTTAGGTGACTAACTTTGGAGGCCCAAGTTTGAACATTTTGCACAAGGTTCATTTCCAGCTCACAGATAAAGGGAACTAGAGCTGATTAGTCTTGAGTTCTCAACTACAGAGAACCAGTTGTGCTTCTAAACAGTTTGAGCATGAAAAATAATGTACAAATCCAAATTACCCTTGCTGGGCAAAAATAATCACCTGATGATCCCATTATGGATACTTTCAACACCCATTAGGCTTGAAAGTTTGTTCTTTTCAGGAAAAACTACCAGAGCAGATAGGACTATATAGGGATTAAAACTATTTGTCACCCATATAGTAAGCAATAATGTCAGGCCCAAATCAGAATTAGAAAGACACTAGGTTAGAGACCTTTGGCCTGATTATCAGAGGCATTGTGCAACTGGAAATCAGGAGCTGCAGTGCTTCCCATCTGGCAGTCAGGCATTTGATTACTGTATTTCATACCTCCTTCAATTAGAACGCTAGAGGTTTAAGTACAGAACACGATTTCACATTATGTGTACAGCAATCCACATTCATTCATCTTCAGAAAACCTTCACAAAATGCACAAAGATGATGGAGGTAATTCCGTATTTAACGAATGACATTATTTCTTTAAGATAATATTAGCACAGCAACCTCATTCTGCTTGCTTGCACTATATTAAGAATATTTTCACCAGTGAGAAAGAAACAGCACGTACTTCTATGTTTGGAAAGAGGCAGCGCACATTCCTCATCAGAACATACTCTGTACTTTTGTAATCAAAAGGAATGCTCACTCCCAGTGCCATATATTTTCCCACAGGAGTGTGGTCACCAGATCCAAATCCAACCTTGCCAGCCACATTAGCACAACACTTTCTAAAATATAAGTGGAATGCACTGATGCAATGGAACTGCCCTTTAATAAGTAATACTATTTTTATGTGCTTGTCATTTGGATGAATACATTCCTGGCACGAAGGAGTATGGATGGGTTGGTTGACAAAAGTCTGAAGTGAGATCAGAAATGACATTCTGAGACTGTCTAAAGACAGTCTTTATTCTGCCCAACTATTTAATTTAGTCCTGAAAACAGGAAGTTACCCTGACTTGTGCTAAAAGAGACTGAATAAGTTAAAAACATTCAGAGTAGTGACTTTACCCTGGACTGGGCTTACCATATCTTTGCTGGCTAAGGCCTTGGGATCATCTATGTTGCTTTTAAGTAGATTACATGCAGACAACATCTTTTCACTTAATTCATATCTGTGGAGGACAACCAAAATAAAAAGGCATTTGTAAATTAGTTCCTCTTGATTTAAAATGTTATACCTTGTAACTTTTCAAAAAAATTACAAAAGGAGGAAATGGTTCTAGCCCTGCCACAACTGCTGAAATGTGGGATCCATTCTGGCAGCAGTTTTAAGTGCGAAAAGAAGAACAGGCTGCACCATTGCACTTTGACCACAGAACAAAAAGTAGGTTTCCCAGATGTCCCCAGCAGGATAATTCGCAGTAATAAAGTTGAGCAACATTTAACTCCTAAATTTTAGATGCACTTGTCCTTTACATGAAACGCCAGTTACATTCTGTACTCTCAGAGGTAACGGTTACCAGCATAAAAAGGATATAGAACTTATGGGTAAGCAGCAATGTAAGCTCTGGCTCCCTGCCTTTTTTCATTACACCGCACATGCCAGGAACACTGTTGTTAATCCCTGTTCAACATGTGATTTCACTCTGCTCCTTCAAATGCCTCTTATTTCTCCATCACTGACCTCTTCCCCATCCCTCATTATTGACATGCTTCCCAGACTCCAATATATTTATTTTAAAATCGGAAGAACTAAAAGACGTGAATGTAGCAACTGGGGTTGAATTGCCCAGGATGCTGATTGCATGCCGGGCTGTGGAAAATGGCCTGTATTTCTGCATGGTCTGAGACACCAGCAACAATTTCAAGCAATAGTCTTTTATGAAGCACTGTGAATAGAGGACACATCCATGGGAAAGTTGGGGGTTTTAGCTTTTCAGTGATATGAAGCAGTTTTTCCTAGCTTTGATACTTCACTGAAATCAGATGTTAAAAACAACATTTTGGTTATGCCCCTGGACACCACCTGCATCCTGTGCTTGTAGGATAGCACCAGGGCTCTGACCTAAACAGCCCAATCTGGTATTTAAAAAAAGGCTTATCTCATACACTTCACCACTGTAGCCTTCCTCCCTCTCCATTCACCCTTTGTCATCCCTTGCTGCATATTAAATCGAAATTCAAATGCAAGTTCCTCTCAGAATAGACCCTGTCATTTTTATTTTGTCCTTAAAATGTCACCTCCACCTCTGGCACTGTATAAATAAAACAGAGAAGATTTAAAAGTCACCGCCTAAACACACATATATTAATAACCCTTAGTTATTTTTAGTAATGGTGCATACTTGTTATTTAGCAGGAGATAAATATACATATGTTTTGCTATTAAGTTTTATCCCCATTGAAATACCACAGCTGAATAACTATTATCTAAAGGGCTTGTCTCCATGGAACAGCAATGCAGCCTATGGGATTATATGATTTCTGAACCGTGCTAATGTGCTGCTTACTAATGGGTCCACGTAAATCTTGCTGGTGAACACTAAAAGTTCCCCACTGTACTTCAGTGTAGTGGTGTTTGAAACAGCCCTATGTTACAATGCACGAGGGTCCCTTTAGTGCACACCTGCAGGGTCTGCACAGACCAATTAATGCAGAAGACACCAGAATGCTTTAGAAATCACAGTCCTGTAGGACTTATAGAGCTTGTCTACACAGAGCAGTACAGTGGCCATTATGACACCACTTATTTATTTTTACATGTAAGTGCATTCTTAGCATTTTACATTTTAGCAAACCTTGTGTGTTATATGGGTATTTTATCTTGGTTCAGATTTAAGACCCTTCTCTCTAGTCGTACAGTACTTGTTATGTAGGAGGCAGCAACCCACTACACAGTACTGTCTGCCACAGATAGAAAGGGTAAATATTGTCTGTCCAATGCTATCTTACCTAGCTCACCATCAGGCAAGCTTATCAAAAAGAAGCTCGGCAGTGGTATGCTGTATAATGCATGATGGAAGCTTTAATTTACATGGTCTGGGGCTTGGTCCACCTGACATACCACAGCCCGCCAATGCATCATCCTGGCAGCTGAAATCAGCTGAGGCATTTCAAATGACAGGCCCAAGTTCAAGACTAGTATGGATGAGTGGTAAGCATTCAGTTTGTTGACCTGCAGGACATGGTGCAAGAGTCACCTGTTTGCTCGGGCTTTTTTCTGATGACATGGTCAGGAAAATGTTATCCTTTTCTGTTTTTAAAAATGAGTGCCTTTGGGTATCAGGGGATGGCCTTTAATGGCTATAAATAACTTGGACCTAGTTACAAACGGACTATTTTAAACTGGACATGGGGCAAGCATGTATATTATAAGAACACAGTCAATTAAAAACAATAAAAGTGGCAAGAAACTATAGTCCTCTGATATGTTCTTACTATCCACAGATAATCCTTTTTCCATAACAATCCCTTTCTTCCGGTCAGTGAACATTACCATCCCTGGCTACGTTTTTAACAAGCATATGCAGATAAATTTGGGAGAAATTTAGTATTTACATATTGGGATCCCACTGAGTACGGTATTCAAAGACTTGAATGGAGAACAGTGAAGAATACACTATCAGGAAGAGGAATATTCAAAACAAGCCTAAAATTACAGTTTTTAAAATGACAGTCTCCATTGACCTAGTAACACAGGAAGTGGGTAGCATGCCAGTAAGAGTCTAGGTTTGTGCTTTCCAGAACATAGTAATTAGCAATGATGAGCATGTACTACTGAAAATAAAAAGGCCTGCTCTATACAGCTCTAGTGCCATATTATATATTAAACAGGGAAAAATACCACACCTCTCTCTGATTTCAACCTTCTCAGGCTCACTTTCTTGAGCCTGCACCTCCTCATCCACCCCAACACATCCAGCATCTTCAACATTAAGCTCATGATGTCCTCCATCCATCTTATGTAGGCTGTGCCTCTCCTCCTGGTGGGAATACTCATTGTCTTCACACTCATCATCTGACTCTGAGGAAGAACTCTCTTCTGAACTAGACTCATCACTCGATGTGGTTTCATACCTAGATGCAGGAGTTATAGAATACGCCGTGAGAGATTTCATTCAGTGACATTCGATATTTGATCAATGCCAGATTAAACTAACACTTTGCACAGGTATATTACTATCCGCTGGTAGCCAAAGAACTTCAAAGCCTTTTACAGGTATTAATCAAACATCAAAACAACTTTCTGAGGTAGAGATCATCATTTTACATAGATGGGGGAATGCAGATGCAAAGAAATTAAGTGGCTTGACAAAAGGTTGCACAGTAAGGTCCCCCAGTTCAGGAAAGCAATTAAGCACATGCTTAACTTTAATTATGTGATTATGTCCCATGACGCATTCTTAATGTTTTGCTAAAAAGATATGCTCTCCTGCACTGGGGCCTTAGCTTAGGACTTGAAATAGCAATTCAGTAGGACACCAACCAGTGATACAATTTCTGAAGATAATTCTAATCATACACAGAAAAGTTGAAATGATAGAAAAATGTTAGTAAGAAATCCAATATTAGATTACTGGGTAATTCTTCATTATCATAAGTGAATGATGCAGCTGATTAGATTTGATCATTACATTCTTTGATAGTCAAAAGTGAAGAAAAAAATCTTCCAAAGATTTTTAAAATACTTATTTAAGAGTTAATGCCTAAATAAATTTCTACTAAATTATATTCTCTCTCTGACACTTTGACCATTACATTCACATTGTCCCATGACTGAGACTGTGCAATGCAACTGGTAGGGGAAAAAAGAGAGAAACATCCCTTTTAAACAGTAGAAACCTTCTTATAACCCCAACTATTACCTGAGCCAGTCAAGTGAAAGACAGACTACTCCTGCACAGAGGGGAATTTGTTGCCTTGGGCTTCTCCACTTCCATCCTTTTCCCTTCAAAGCTAATGTTATCAAAGATTAGATGAAATCTCCCCCCCCCCACCCTTTCTTTAGGTGCTACGATGATGGGAAAACTTTTGTCTTTTTAGATTAAAAATAAGTGGGGGTTAGACCATTTTGAAGCTGATTCTAATGACTTACCTGAGCTACTGAGTTTGTACAGAACACGTGATGCTCAGTGATTGTTTCCACATACTTTCTCATATCTACAGAAATAGGTGAAATCTCAGCCTCACTGCAGTCAATGACACAATTCTAACTACAATGGGGTCAGGATTTCACCCAATATATACAATAATCAGTAATTATTTAATGTGTAGGTAAGATGTTCAGGCTTTACTTTTCAATTTCCTTTTACAGTATTTGTTTTTTTCTTTAACAAAGAAGCATTCAAAAAGACAATGATGTGGCTATTTGAAAGTTCCTTCTTTACCTGATAACTTGATGTAACATTCTGAAATTGATAATATTTTAAAATGGAAAGATTTTTAAACTAAAATTTGCTTTTCACTACTTATGTTTACTTCAGTCAATTTCACTTCTTGAGCTCATACAGGCAGCACCACACTGCAATATCTCAATTTTCCACACTTTATTAAAAGTGTAGGTGTTGAAAAACAATTCCTTTGAAATTAGAAGTGTTCCCATGGGTCTTTGTTTGTTTGGTATTAAGGTTTGTAATAGCTTATGTATACAAAAACTTAGCTTTGGGACTGTGTGTGACATGGTAGCTTCCATAAAAACACAAAAACCACACAGCAATGAAAGATCTCAGTAAGAGCATTCTAAATAAAAATTTCATTTCTCTCCCTCTCTAATTCATACTCTTCAGGATTGTTCTCAAAATCCTCAGAAAATTGCTGTACCACTATGTACACTTCCCTTGTTTTGTCCTGGGAAAAGGAAGATAAGTGTTTTGATGAATGGAATAGTCAGATATTTTTGAAGACAGGATTCCTCTTACCCTCCATTTATACCGACAAATTGAAGATTCTTCTTTGCACCATTCAAATCCTTTTCCCCATCCCTTTTCTTCATGATGGACTTCAATGTACTTTCATTATTTGCACATACTGTTGGAGAGAGTGCCAAATGCATGCATCAGTACAAGTTTTGCACCATCTTTGGGTGTAACTGCTTGTTTTAGATCAGTTTAAAACAAACAGCTCTTTATTTAATCTATAGATATAAGGTGGATTTGTCTTATTCATTCTATATACAGAGTTATTGGCACATTAAAGTTACAAATAAACTATTGTTTGTGTGCAGGAAACGCAAACAAAAAGCTACCCAGAAAACCAGGTCCAGAAGCAGAAAACTGAGAGAGAAAGTTCTCTAAGAAAGTGTTTTAGTTTGCTTGATGGCAACCTGGAGGCAGATACATTTTTACTCTTTTGTTGCTGGTGTCAATTTTCTGACCATTGAAACTGGTTAATTTAGTCTGTCAAGAAAATCCTAATTCTTGATGTCAGATGACAAGTACTTAAGTGCCAAAACTGAAGTTGCCTATTTGCTGGAACAGAAGGCTAGATATACAACTTCTATGCACAGGAAATATGTTTGATAAGTACTCATTTAACTGGGGAGGGGACGAGATTTATTTAGATTGGTGAATTTAACTAATATTCATTGAAGTAAATCAATTTATTAAACACACTACAATTATAAAACATCTATATACCAGACATTAAAGGGTAGAAAATGTTAAGCCACTTTTATCTCTTATTAGATTTTGTCTGATAAGTCATTTACAAACTATTCTAAACCATTTTACAATACACTGTAACCTTCCATTTAAAAATTAAATATTGACAGGACATGATAGCACTCACAATGTCCCTCCCCTTCACTTCTGTTTCTTCTGGAAGTATTCCTCCTATCTCTATAATTATACATGAGGAGCCATGTGATTTACTCCAACTGTGTTTGAATATTAAAGACAATCAGCATTAATAGAGCTATGTCTCTGCAGATAGTTACCATAGAGGCCAGAGGCAAGCTGGTCATCTGTTAGATTAATCGGAGGTATTGCTTTGTCTTGAGGAGACAAGGATTTCTTTCCCCATCCTCTTTCTACTGTGGCAGTCATCTTCTCCTCTTGAATGGTCCCAGCCTCCTGTTCAAATGTCAATGTCCGGGAGCTAGAAGTCAAGCATGCACTAGCAAGCTGACCATGTGGGATGTACTCCAGATTAGCATCTGTCAGCAAAGAGGGTGGACATTATTAGCGCTGAGAAGTCAAACCAAAATTACTGCTTAGTACCAGTCGGGAAAGTATCATGCCTCACCACTGAATAAATTGTACACTCTATTGCTCAGTGATAAAAATCCATTAAAAAGAGAGTATTATGATTTTCACAAGTTTAAAAATTAATCAGTGCTATGGATTTTTTTTTCCTCTTTCAAAGTACACAATACAAAGACAACTAGTGAGATCCAGGCAATAAAGGACCATCATCCAGGCAAGTGTTTCTGGGGGTATGCATGCTCATGACCCTTTTTCCTTCCATAAACCCTGGCTTTACTCCATTCCTGTAATCTATTTCTTACTTCCAGGATTTCTCGCTCAATCAGAGCTTCTATCAGGTTGTAATCCCTGTCTCATAGATCTGTGGCAATAACTACCACCGCTCCTCCTTTGCCAGGGCTCTCAGCATCATGCTCTCTCTCCTACCTGCTCTGAAGTCTGCTCCTAAGTGATTAGGGTCATATCTGAAAGTAATTTTTACAGGGAATGACATCATCCGTGAAAACAATTCAGAAGTTAAATTTACATATTTCTCAGGTTTCCAGTAATCCTGATAGGTCTGGGTACTCCAGCCCCCCCCCCCCGTCAAATTCATTTGCAGCATTTTCTGGACAGTGCACTTATAACCACCACTTTAGGCTCTGGTGAGCTGGTTCAAGTCAAATTACCACAAATGTCCAGGGGTTTAGCTGGCCTAGAGAAAAGTACATCGGACATGACTCCATTTCTCCTCTGAGGTTAACAGGATAGTCCCTCGGTTATTTTTCTCTTTTACAATCTGGAACCTCTCATGTACCGCTTTGCAGTCAAAACATGGAATCCACACTAGCATGATGGGGCTGGAAAGGCTGCACCACCAAAACATGCTCTGTTTGCAGTGGTGATGTTTTTTTCCTATATATCTTTACTTAGGTAAACTGTTCAGCAATGCAAAGGAGAGGAGTGTTTTTACCTATTCTAACATTGCCATATCTTCACTGGGAAAGCAGTGGATCAGTTCCTTCTCCATTATAAATTTATTTTTGCCTTCAGTAATTAAACAGGGTTTCAGAAATGTATCTGAAAGGCATTAGTCCAAGGACTAAAGTGCAGCAGAATGGAAAAATACCAGTCCTTCCATACACCCAAAGTTCATTTCCCCACAAAGTCGTGAAGCCTGTATTTATATGAGAGAGCTGCACTCTTTAGGACACTACATTTAAACTGTTGCACAGTGTCACTCAACTTTCTATTAGTCAGCTTTTAAAAATAGCTTGTGCTGTCTTTCCTCCCTGACTTCGCTCCACTTTTTGCTTTTCCCAGAATAGCATATGATGTTTGTACAGCCCCTAGTGCAATGGGATCCTAGACAGCATGATAGTAATAATAATAATGAAATATCACTTTGTGCTCATTTCTTCTCTTGTTTTCTGCTCGCTGTCCTACCTCAGAGTCTGCTGGCTGCTCTGAAGTCTCTGTTACTCTAACCTCTTAATCAGCCCCCATTTGTGAGTCATGGAAATATCTGCAGATTAAAGAATATGGCTTGGCTCCAGTTTATACACAGTTCATACTTGGAAGAATGCTTTGTTACCATGAGGACTAGAAAGTTATATTTTATTTTCAATAAAGGCTTATATTCTGCAAAAGTTAATGGTACTCCTCTGGGTAGCTCCCTACTAAGTCTGGGTGAGTGGATTTTCAAGGCCACATTAATATCAGTGAATAATAACCATGCCCATGCAAGATGCCAATCTGGCTGAAATAGCAATATAAGCTGAATGAAATGTGCAGAGAGGATTCAAACAATTTGATGGCCCCAGGTGCAGTGAATTAACCCTCCAGAAATGTTCTGCACACACCAACTGAAATGGTCATCCTTACAAACAAAATCAAACCTTCTGCATAAAGTCCTTTCGTATCCCAAATTTTCATTGTATGACCTCAAAAATTAACATAACATAGGATATTTCCTGGTGTTCAGTGACTGGCTGAGTTAACATCGCCTCTCATCAGCTGGTCCTGATGACCTTAGAAGTGACCAGCAGAGAGATCATTATTGTTTAAAAACACCCACTTGTTGTGCTATCAAACTCCCCTTCCCTCAAAACTAACACAAATTTTGTCCAACCCCTTGGCTGAAAAAACAATCCCCCCTCCTCCTCCCCCCAAGCGCTTTGGAGTAGTGAAAGTTCCAGTGCATGTGTAACAAATAGGATTTTAAATGACTCAGGTGTTTGCGTTAATTCCTAAAGAGGTTGTTTTAGGAACACTTTTTATTTGGGCAGGTGCTCCATGGACTGATAATGCACCACATGAGTGGTTTGTGAAGTGAGTGGTTTATGAGCTCCATAGAAAGTCAGAGAAGTGTGTGCGCACACAGGAGGGTGAGTTAAAACACATTATCTCAGCACACATTGGATCGCAGACTGCCAACTTTTCAGAAAGAATCTGTGAGATGTATAACATACAGCTCCCATTTCTCCTTCTTCTGGTCTTCTCTTCTCTCAACCCCATCTCTCTCCTCCCTGCAGTGATGGACAGGGGAGAGAAGGGTAGTTTTGAACAGTTTCACCTGGATGCGCTGTAACATTTCATTTCAGTGTAGTATTCCTACTCTCCTACATGCTATGCTACCAGCAGGGCCAGGCCACATAGGGATGTTTGTCATGGAGCTGCAGAGGAACCATGGCCCACAATCCCATACTGAACTCAGATGCTGCAGCAGGATTTGGGATCCATGTCACAGTAAAACAATGTGTGATTTTGGTCCCACTATGTGTGGGATTCAAAATGGCTGGTGGGGCCGTTGCAGGAAGTTTGCTGGTCCTGGTTTGAGATGGCTGGAAGCTGGGAATAGGTGGCATGCCTATTCCTCTCCCACAGAGTGCTCAACTCCAGGGGCTGGAAAGATCTGCTTCAAGGAGACTATGGAGCCAGGCCCACAACCTTTTGGCATGCCTCTTCCCCTGCCCTGGAATGGAAGGCTGTGTGGGTAGCGATGGGGATGGAGCAGTAGGAACAGGAAGAAGGGAGAAAGAAAGTTGATCTTTGCCTCCACTTCCAGAATTTCTTTCCTCCTCACCCCACAAACAAAATAAAACCACCACGGATACAACGAAACCCCAAAGGCTTCCCTAGCATTCCTCACAGGTGGGAAATGCTGCCCCTTGGTCAGGATGTTATCTGGGGTAGGGTAGCTTCAAGTGAGGAAAGTTGAATCCCAGTCAACCTCCAGCACTTTAAAAGAAGGAATATGAAAGCATTTGAGAGTGAATAATAAGTTATAATGGTGTATGACAGTGATTTTGTCTAGAAAGTGCTCACAGGTTACAGGTATGGGTCCTTTTTCTGGAGTTTCCAATTTAATCAAATGGGAACTTGCTTGTGAGACAGATTTGTTTAGTTGACAGAACTGGAAAGGGAAAGCCATTGCTCTGAGAAGTGAGACTCTACAGTTAGTATGTTGGGTTCTGTATTTAGTGGCTGGCAGTGAGTTACATGGCAAATGTGCCGAGTTTACTTTACACCTCCCCTCCAAACTACTAGCCCTTCAAACTCAACCTGGGATCTGAGAGTCAAGCTGGATTCTTTCCATCTTGCACATCATCACCAATAATACAGGTTCTACAGATCATATTATGCCTTTAGTGACCCACCACAGCCTATAATGGATTTGCACAGGTGTAGCTAATTGGAACTTGATGAACAAGTCTCGTTGATGTGCAAAGAGGAATAGAACCCAACTAACCTCTCAGCAATTCTGATTCTGGAAGGCACTAAGAATAAGCAATAGTAACTTTAATCCCTTTCAGAGTAAACCTGCACTTTAAGAGGTTCATTGTATCACTCATGCCAGAGCATAGGAGGAATTTTCATAATTTCTTTATTACCTTATGAATATACTGGAGATACAGTTTAGCTTCACAAGACTGATTGTCATGTTATTTTAAAAAAACACTTTTAAACCATTACCCACTTCCAGATAAGAGTCTGAGTCAAGTCAAACAGCCACACATGATGGATTTATATTGTTAACATAGTAGGCCAAATGCAGCCCAGGCACAAGTAGATACAAGGGGAGACTCATCCTTTTACAGAATTGAATTTGGCTCAAGTTTAGACAACGATCTCCTATTTCTAATTTTGTTTTAAACTGTGGTCCCTCTATTTTATGAGGCTACTTTCCATTATCAGACCAGTTGATGAGACTGGTACATAAGAAAATGCAGGTCCCTTGAAATGAAGATGCTGGAGCATAAAATAATGCTTCTGAAAAGCAGCTGATCAGCTTATACAAGAAAAATTTTCTTCCTTAAAAAATGGGTGAAGTCAGGTTAAAGTCACTATGAATGTAGCTGCTCAATGTCAAATTAAAATATCAAATGATGCTGGCATGGCAGAAAAGGTCATTCCAAAGCTCTCTTTTCTCTAACTTAGAAGAATTGACCGGTTAGGTTGAAGCTTTACTGTAGCTAAACTGAACCTGTATTTTCTTGGAAAATGGGACTCCACCCAGATTAGATATTTATAAATGTGCTCGTTACCATGGGAGCTGAATTCTGAGTAAATTCATTGCCCTGAACATCATGTGTCATGGTGAACTGGGGGAACTGAGGGATTTACCAAATTAACTCTAATAGACAGTACTGCTCAGCAAGTTCAGATGTTGTATACAATTTCTACACAGATTTTTGTCAGGGAGAATCATTTACAACAGAAGCAATTTTTAAAAGTTAACAGACAACTAAATTTAACGTTGATGATGACCTCCTATCCTAGTTACACAACGGTTAAAATTATCAGAGACAAATTCATAGCTCAAAACCTGAGCAAAGACGTAGCATGTAATTCTGACCAGGAATGTGATTGATCACATTCATAAAGACTTTACCCTATGCTCTCAGTGCTAAAGATAATGGCGTTACATGCTCAAAAAAAAAATTTCCTAAATATTTTTGGCAAGAATGTGAAATATAAAGCGTAGTAAAAATGCCTTTATTAGAAGATGATCCACCACTCCACCTGTGCCTAGATAGTTTCTAGGTTCTTCAGACTAAATGTCTGACATCATATATTAAAAGTGAGGGATAGAGTGGCAGATTAACAGTTTGTTAAAATTCTGGTTAACATTTTTAAGTGCCATTTTAATGCCTGTTGGATATTCTTATTATAGTACCATTACGTGTATGAAGTCAGATATATACTGTGTATACTAGAAAGATAACAGTGTAAATAAAATATGATGCTGTATGGATATAGACAGGATATAACATATTTTCTTTATCCCAACGTAAATGTTGCCTATTGCTGTACTGTAGTAAATTAAAAGTTTTAATAGATGGTTCCAATGAATGCATGTGGCAAAATATTAGATTTACTCAACTGTCTTTACAAAACTACAAGAAGAAATTTATTTAATATAGTAAATAAGCTGTAAAAGCTTCATTTAGCAGTGTGCTAGATAAAAAGTCTATTTAGTTGTGATTATTACAGAGATTTTTTCCTATTCAGTATCTATGATACTGATATTCAAGTGTATTTGGACAACTGTCCTATCTTTCTAGAAGTCTGTTTATTTTTACTCTTTCACGGTGGGAAGAGTGCATTGTGCAGTAGTTATTGTTAGTGATCTCATAACAATATCTAAGAAGCCAATGATTATGAAGTCAATAGTACATAGGTGGTGTTCACAGACATAAGTTGTTAGAAAAATATCCAGTTACATTTTTGAAGCTGACAATATGCTTTAAAGGTGTGAGCAGAGGTACAGAAGAATTAAAAAAATCCCCAAAGTTAATTACGCAGATTCTAAAACAAACAGGACACCAAGAAAAAGAAATATTTACGCCTCTCCCAAGCACCACTAAAACCCAAGTAGTCCATATTACTTATGCCTTGTAAATGTGCTGCTGTAAGTGGAGACTATTACAAATATGTATTGAAACATAGGTGTTCTTGTTATTAAACATTCCTTACTGGTAATCAACGCTAACAGAGTGGAGAATAGTACCTAACAGTGGTCTAATTGGGAGACAAGAAGATGAATGAAGAATGTGGGGACAAATCTACCAACCTTTGAGAAAGAGGCCGAAGATGCCTCATCAGCAGCTAGAATATTCAACTTATAAAAGATGAATGTGACTTATGGGAAAGTCAAACATGCTTGCCATAGTTTTTAAAAGCTG
Organism: Dermatemys mawii; assembly: GCA_007922305.1. Taxonomy (NCBI): domain Eukaryota; kingdom Metazoa; phylum Chordata; order Testudines; family Dermatemydidae; genus Dermatemys; species Dermatemys mawii. The sequence continues at coordinate 19,386,800 of ML677339.1, read as the reverse complement.
CACTCTGCCAGTAAGCAGGGACAGTCAATTTGGATGATCTTAAATCATAAAAATGGATAAATATCCTAGGTTAAATTCTGTCACATCACCCAGTCACCGGATGTTTTTTAGATATAGCTATTTAAGCATTTCTACCAAGCTCAGCACTATTCTTCTCCACCTGACAGTGACAGAAATGCACACACACTCAACATACCTGGGGTAGCACTTTTGTCCATACACTGTTTCTGGATGTCTAAGTTCCTCAGCTCCTCTGTGCTTGCGTATTTCATGACAGAGTTGATGGACGAAAGGGTGTTTATGAGCTGAGAATTCAGAGACCCAATCTGCGAGTGAGGCTCTCCAAAAGCTTCTGCCAGTTCACTGTAGTTTTCAGCTAGCAGCATCTGTTGTTCCTGCAGCAGCTTCTGTACTTGCTCAATGTAGTGATCCAAGCCAGTCCTCATTTCAGGTGGAGGGAGAGGACTTTCCACTAAAATGCGCACAGGTTCGTACGCAGTCTCGTCCCCAACACCAATGCTTCTGGTACTGGCTGACACAACAGACAATGGCGGGGCACCACAGGCAATATTTCTCATTTTAAGACCAACTAGATAGTTCTCATGAATGTTTATCTGCCCTACTCCACAGTCCTTGGTCTTTATCACAGACGGCTTTTCAAAGCCAGAGTCACTAGAAAGCAAGGTTCCCACTCCAATGGAACGAGTCTTGGCAGATGTGTTTATGTCCTTTACTCGACCATCTCCCACTGCTACAGTCCGCATCTCAACATTCACAGTATTAGTCTGTTTATCATAAGTGCTCAAAATGGTGTTTGTGCTGGAATCTGTCAGAGAAGCTGTTTCCGTATTGGTGAACTGGTTCACCATTGCCAATACTGTACTGGTTTGCTGGGTAGCGGTCTGAGGCACTGCCATAACTGCAGATTCTACTTTGCAAACAACCTCTGTGTTTGTGCTGCGTGACACACACTTCTTTGGCGGACAAACAGTCACATTCACTGAACAATCTCCACAACCTATCGACCGTACTTCCTTGATTTCCGCTTCAGTCTTACAGAGACTCAAATTATCCACAGACTCCTCTGTGTTGATGCCAGTTTCACAAACGCTCATTTCTGTGCCCACATTCTTGTCGCATATCTCAGTAGATCTCCCAGTGCATTGGTCACGCATGTCTGCTTTCTCCTTCACAAGCCACCGATTCATTGGCAGTTCTGGACCCACAGCTGTACTCTGCAAATTAGGCCTGCAGGAGATTCCAGTATCTTTCATTTGTAGATGGTTCCCCACACAGGAGTTAGCAACATCCACATGATCTCCTACCATTTGATCTCTTGTTTGTACTACAGCTTCCACCATTCTGCTGAAAACCAGAGGTTGAGCCATCAACGCTTTATCCACTTTTTTCCTAGATCCAGCTGCCTGCAACTCTTGTTTTAATTTGGTCATTTCCCTATCGTGAGTTGTTTCTTTTAATTGAACCTCCAGTCGGTAGATCTTCCCCTTTAAGGCTTCAATGGTCTGCTGCTGAAGCTCTATTTCTTTTTCAGCTTCTGTGGTGATGCCAAGCATCACCTCTGTCACCCCAACCCCAGAATCTCTAGTTTCTTTCTCTGTTCCCACTGCTACCTCCGCGCATGGTCGGGAAGACCTGTTATATATAACCACATCATTCATATTTTCATCAGCACCCACAGCAACCGACCTTCTTTCTTTTGTGAGATTTTCTCTGTTCATCCGAAGATTAGATGGGATTTCATAGTTGCTGTCCTGGATTTTTCTCTCTAATGCTTGCATTTCAAAAGTCAATTGCCTAAACTCCTCTGTCCTCTGTGAGTTCTGCTCCACTTCTTCCTCACAGTCTATATATAATTCACCTCCTCTTCTGACCTGAGACAGATGTCCCCACTGCGCTGCGTTTCCTGCACTATAAGATCGCTTTCTGAAGCCGTAAGTGTCATTTTGATTGGGTATTCTTTGGCTTTTGAGTTCCGCCATCATCTGTCTTTTCTCTTCCTGTAATACTGAAATCTTGACCTGCAGTACAGGAATAGTTTTGACTTGTTCCTCAAGCTCCTTGAGGCGTTTGAGGGCAACTGCCATTTGTTCCCTGATATGCTGCAGATGCACTGGACTCACATTGGTCACAGGCGTCGATATTCCTGAACTCAATGGGCTATGACGGATGGAGCTGCCCAAAGAGGAAGCAAGATAGACATTATAGTCGCCATTACCCTGGTACCCATTTTGAAGCTGTTGAGACATCTGATTGTGCCCACTACATCCTACAAAGGAAGGAAGGGAGCTAGCTGAGCCCAGGCCTCCAAAGCTGGAAAGCCTGGGCCTGCGGACCTCCCCTGGAGTCACCTGCATTATAACCTTCTCCTGTTCCAGTCTTCTCCGGGTTTCCATGAGAGTTTTTGTTACATGAAGATTGTGCCTAGGAAGCTGTGGTGAAAGAGGGGGAAGTTGTCTGCTCTCAGGAATGGTTAAGAAGGTAGGAGAGGCTTCAAAGGAAACGGATGGCCTTGCAGGGACAAACGATGCTACTTGATTCCTTGTTGCAAAGGAGGACTGCTTATTCTCATCACTGTTTGAAGAAGAGAGAGACTCGGTTGAGGTCCACCCACTGTATTGGCCACTGGAGTTCTTGGTACCTGTAGAAGTTGGTACTAGTTTCCTCTTCTTCTGGATATTTAATTTCTTAATTGTGTTTCCCTTTTGTATATCATCCACATACTTGAGAAAATCCAAGTCTAACTGGTAGCCATACGGAGTTTCCACAAAATAGGGATCTTTATGTTCTCTGTCATCTTCTCCACTCAGAACAACTTCCTCTTTTTCTATAGGAAAAAAAACCCAAAGTCAATATATTAAAAAAAAAAAAAAAAAAAAAAAGCTACTTCTGGCTAAACTATACAGCTTAAAAGCAAAAGATAATTTACACTCTATTCATAGCACAGACTGAATGTTATAAGTTGGAAGGCATATTACTTGTCTATCTTAATTTACCTTGAAAAACATCTCTCCCTCTCTCTCATGCACACACAGATTTAATGCTCAAATCATAAGTAAACATGTTGCTTCAATTTATGAAGGCACCTTAAAGGTCATTATTGGTAGCATGAAATGATACTTTGAGGATACTCTTGCAGTACTACCACATCACAACAAATTTTCACACAGGCTAGTGTTAGTCCGTCATGAAAAAGATCAGGTGATTCTTTGGGCTGCAGTGAACCATCTGGAGACAGTGCTTCCTTCAGGGAGTATTAAAAGGGTTACACAGAAATCATTTCCTCCCTAATTTACCAATGCAGTTAGACTTCAGGCAACAGTTTTTAAAAAGGTTAGAATAATTTCAGATCAGTTTTTAACTCTGAACAGCAATACAAGCTCTCTCTTGCTTGGGAGCATATTGATGTATGTCTGTGAATCTGTCTCTTTTATATTTCAATCCTGCATGAAGCCCATACACTAAAAATATGCAGCAAGACCTGTTTCCATTGCAGTCTAAAATTCCACAGCCAAAAGAGAAACCACCAGCTCAGATGTCAGGACAGCACAGCTTCCTGCAGACACTGGACTCACATGCCACCAAAGCATTCTAAATAAAACTTTGCCAAATCGGTTGTGCTTCTACAGACGGAATGTTTATACGTGAGGTCTCTGCAGAGCCTGCTCCTCCTCCCCCACAAAAACAATTCATAACTCACTACAGGAATCAGGTACTTTTGAACTGCAGGGCGAACAATAAAAGTTAGTTTTCCAGTTACCTGAATTAGCTACATATCTCTGCTCTCAGACCATACGTTTTCCATCCAAATAAAACAAGGCCTCTGATTTTCCTCCTTGCCGTCCTAACTTCAGCAAGCTCTCTGTTCACTAAAGCCCTGCCTCTCAACTTTCTCATTCTTCACCCCTTAAGGAAAAAAGTCCACATTAGTGTAAACTTAGCCAAGCAGAGCACATTTTCATAGGCTGAGCTTTCACCAATGATTTCTTTTCTACAGCAGAACTGAAAACTACTTTAGTTTAGCACCCGTAAGGAACCTCAGCAGTCACCGTACTCTATCGGCTTAATAATAAGAGAACTGTTAGTCTTTTAAAGGTGCATTAATCTCCACCCATTTCCTCCTCTGTCCCCTCCGCACTCTCGAATCATTGTTAATTTGTGTATACCTTTCTTTTTATTGTATAGATTTACTGCATTTTAGTTCCTCCTTAAAAACAACTGTTCACAGTCTCTGGGCTGATAAAGTTGATCTGGCACTTGGGTCTAAAAGCTACTATTGTATGTTTGCTGAACTGGCTACCCCTCCAGTATTCCCCCAACAAAGAAACACAGGCTATTGTAAGCAGCCACAGTACCTGAAAACAACTTCCAGTTCATATTTTCAATATGACTATATTTTAAATTGGTGCCCCTTTTAAAGGGACATACACAACTTAAAAGATAAAAAACACCCTGAATCTATTATTGCTAGAAGTAACACCTAAGAATGCTGTTACAGTGATTAAAATACAGAAATCTCTAGGTTTTTTCAATGTACTTGGTGAATTTGACCAAAGCACACTTTTGGTGCTTTAGAAAACTCTCCATAGTTCTGACTGGTCTTTCTCTGCCCTGTGCCGATTGGTTATTTGCACCAACCCTCCCTCTCCTTCACAGTCTCTTCATCTCAGAGAGTCGCTCCTCTTGCCCTACTCTTCCCTTCCCTGTCTTCCTCAGTCGCTCTCCCTTCAGCTTATTCCTTCCTCACTAACCCAACCAACCAAAAGATAAATAAATAAAAATTGTGGAACTAACATGACGGTTGACACCATCACACTGTTCACTCGACCTGCTCCACACTCCTTGGGTCTGTCTTGTCTATTTAAATTGTAAGCTCTTCAACACAGGGACCATCTTTTTGTTTTGCACACACACTGTGCCTAGCTCAATAGGGTCCCGTTCCATGACTAGGGCTCCTAGATGCAACAGTAATACAAATAAATACCAGTCGGTTTCATTGCTTTGTTGAGGATAATAATCCCATCTGTCTCTTAATAGCACTCTTAATCAGTAGATTCCAAAGCACTTCACAATGTTCAATGCATTTATCCTCAGAACTCCCCTGTGAGGTCAGGAAGTGCTATTATCCCCATTTTACAGATGGGGAACTGAGGCTCAGAGTTCAAGGTTACAACAAGAAGTCTGTGGCAGAAAAAGAAACTGAACCTGGGTCTCCCAATTCTTAGAGTACTGTCCTAACTACTGGACCATCCTTCCTCTCAGTCAGTTGTGTTTCCTGACTCCTGCAGCAACCTGAGGGCACCACACTTTCCTCCATGGTCAGGGAGCATTCACACTTTAACAAAAGTCCTGCAAAAGGGTGATTTGCAATCGTAGCAGCAAAACTGAGCTTGTAATTGGTGGGTGTGCGCACTAAAAAGTGAGGGGAGGCGCCAATCCTGCAGTTGACAGTCTGGGGTTGGACTGACGGATAAAACACTTCAGTTGCAGAGTGGGGTCTTGGTGTTTTTACTCATGGACTTACCCAAAATAAATTTCTAAATATCAGCAGCAAAAATATCCATGCATTTATATATATTACACACACAAAACTATAAAGACTGTTATTAAAGTTGCAAAGTCAAGCACTCAAAAGATAGGAAGTGGTAGAAGTAAGGTTGCATGTGCGGCCTTAATTCAGCCTCCATGGGTGTATGCAGGATGATGCTGTTAGGGTCCTGTTGGGTTAAACCTCATTGAATCTTGAGGGTGTAACTGCTGCCCTTCATTTAAGATAGCTGTACAATGTCATTAAGCTTTTTTAAAGGAGCAGGTAGCTGAAACGATAGGGATCTTCAACGAAACAGGAACAGGTGAGGCTGCTCAGGAATTTGAACTATATGGGAGGAGAGGAGTCACTAGGTATTATTTTAATAGGGAGTGTGACTGTGCAAAAGAGAGAAGGTAAAGCAGCAATGAACACCAAAAGAACTAAGAAACAGCAGAAAAGCTGAGGACAGAGCGGGGACAAGCACTGGGAACATGGCCCTGAGAAAAGCTCTGAGGGAGATTTTGGGCTAAGTGCTGCCTGGAAAGGGGGCTTGAAAATGGGAGCAAACATACTCTCTTGTTGTTTTATTTCTACTGTGTTCAGGGAAACAGGACTTTCTGTACATTCTTTGTACATAAACATGATTGCATCAAGGAAATACCTGACTCCATCATCAATTTATCCTCCTGACTGAACAGCTCACAAGATCTCAGATGTTTCACTAATAGCTTGGTCACAGGGGATAACAGTTCAATCTTTAGTTCCATGAACATGGATGATCTTTCCCACACGAGATGAATCATGGTTGTATACTGAAGGAGACTGTTCTCTACAGGATCTCTGCCTCGTTTGTTGCAGAATGTGGACGGTGTGTAGTGAAGGAGAGTGGGGAATGTGCCCGAGTGGGCACACACTTCTGCCTCCCCGCTAACCCCACCTGATCCCTTCTGCCCCATTCCTGTCCTTTGTCCTCATCCCAGTCCCATTCCCCTTAACCCAATAAATTCTCATTGCCCAGGAAGTTCTAGTCTCCCTCTCCAGACTCCCAGGTGCAGTCATAGCCTTTTTCGCCCCCCATGCTCAAGTCCCATTCCTTGTCTATCCTCCCCATTCCTGACTTCCCCCCAACTGGCTCCTCTCCCCTGATCTGATTCTGACCCCTCGACTGGCTTCCAACTGCTTTCCCACCCATGATCTCCATCTCCCCTCAGGAGTTCCCAAGTCCCCAGGCTCCTCATCCAATCTCAACCTCCCAACCCCCATAGCTCCTTGTCCCAGTCTCCACCTCCACCCGCTCCATGTCCCAGTCTCCCTGTCCAGCTAGTGCCAGTTCTCCTCAAACTTCCTCCCCACCTGTCAGATCTGTTTCCCCTCCCTCTTCCCCACTCCTTCCTTTCAACCCATTGGCTTGCAGGGCTTGTACGCCTAATCTCCTGACCAACATGTCCCAGTCGTCTTTTCCCTCCTTGCTCTCATTCTCAATCTCCTTGCCCAACCAGTCCCGGTCTTCTCTCCACATCTCAACTACATGGGAACCATGGGAAGGAAACTCTGGAAGAATTCCACCAGGATTTCAACAGCTTCCATCCCACCATCCACGTCAGCCTGGACCAGTCTACATGGGAAGTCCACTTCCAAGACACCACGGTGCAAATTAATGATGGCCACATTAACTCCACACTATACTGAAAACCTACCGACAGCTTCCATCTCGGACACACCACACGATCCATTGTCTACAGCCAAGCACTGAGGTACAATGGTATTCGCGCCAACCCCTCAGACAGAGACCAACACCTACAAGATCTTCACCAAGCATTCTCAAAACTATAATACCCGCACAAGGAAATAAGGAAACAGATTAACAGAGCCAGACATGTACCCAGAAGCCTCCTGCTGCAAGACAAGCCCAAGAAAGAAAACAACAGAACACCACTGGCCGTCACCTACAGTCTTCAGTTAAAACCTCTCCAACGCATCATCAGTGATTTACAGCCCATACCAGACAACGATCCCTCACTTTCACAGGCTTTGGGAGGCAGGCCAGTCCTGGTCCACAGACAACCCGCCAACCTCAAGCATATTCTCACCAGCAACAGCACACCATGCCACAATAACTCTAACTCAGGAATCTATCCATGCAACAAACCTCAATGCCAACTCTGCCCACATATCTACACCAGCAACACCACCACAGGACCTAGCCAGATCAGCCACACCATCACTGGTTCATTCTCCTGCACATCTACCAATGTAATATATGCCATTATGTGCCAGCACTGTCCCTCTGCTATCTACATCGGCCACACTGGACTGTCCCTACGTAAAAGGATAAATGGACACAAATCAGATATTAGGAATGGCAATATACAAAAACCTGTAGAACACTTCAACCTTGCTGGACGCAAAATTACAGATCTAAGGGTCACCATCTTGCAGCTAAAAAACTTCAAGACCAGACTGCAAAGAGAAACTGCAGAGCTGCAATTCATTTGCAAATTTGATACCATCAATCAAGGATTAAACAAAGACTATGAATGGTTAGCTAACTACAAAAGCAGCTTCTCTTCTCTCGGTGTTCACACCTCCAGATCAGCTGCTAGAAGAGGATCTCATCCTCCCTGATGAGATAACAAGCTGGTTCAGCCTGATTGGACTAACCTTGTTATCTCTAACCTGGCCCTTGCCTCTTATTTATTCCTGCCCCTGGATACTTCTGCTGCATGCATCCGATGAAGTGGGTATTAGCCCACGAAAGCTTATGCTTCAATACTTTAGTTAGTCTTTAAGGTGCCACAGGACTCTTTGTGACTTCTGCAATTCCAGACTAACACGGCTACCCCTCTGATTCATCCCAACTACAGTTTCAGTTTCCCTCTCAGCCTTCAGCCCCAGTTGCCTCCCATCCCACTCAAGCTCCTTGTCCTGACTAGGATGACCAGACAGCAAGTGTGAAAAATCGGGACAAGGGGTGGGGTGGGTAATAGGAGTCTATATAAGAAAAAGACATAAAAATCAGGACTGTCCCTATAAAATCGGGACATCTGGTCAGCCTAGTCTTGACCTAGTTCCCCCATCTCATCCTCGGATCTGGTTTTTGTTCCCCCTGCAGTTGATGCAGGAGACTTCCTCCTCCACAATGCTTGGCCCCAGCAGAGGAGTCGATAAGTGTGAAGCAGAGACATCCTTCTTGTCTCCGCTTCCATGCATGGTCCTGGCACAGAGAGCTGCAATCACAGGGAAAATCCTGTTCAGCCTCCTGCAGCCCTGAGGTGTGCTCAGTGTGGATTGAAAGTTTGCCATTTTTAGTTGCATGGCTCTGGGAAGTCTCTCTTCAGAATGTGTAAATTATAGTTTTCAAAATGGCTTATAACGTGGTCAAATATCAGCAGTTTTTCATGAGGATGGCAAAAGGTAAGTCCGTGAAATTCGGGAGGGATGGAATTTGTTAAAGCCAGGTGATACTAGAGATTTGCAGAGAAAAGGCTGCCAAAATTTCACATGGTAAAAACAATGATTTGTTTTCTGGCCTTGTTCTCAAAAACTGTTGAAGCCTTTTGAGAGACACCCAGTATGGACAATTTCAGCCCAAACAGTTAAAGTTTGGCAATGTTACAAGCAACTGAAAACAGATGTAAAGAGAAGTGTCAAGCAACCCTAGCAGTAGACATTACTCCCTGCCCTCCCTCCGCCCTGCTCCAATAATAGATCTTTATTCATGACGTATTATTTAAAGGATTATCTCACAAAATTAGCCTTTGTTTTTAAAAAAATACAAGATGACAGTGCCAGATCTTCTCACTGACTCTTTTTCTCTGTAAAATGAGTGTACAGAAAGCAGAAACATTTGGTTTACTGCAGGACTCAGAACTCTGGCGTATACCATAGAAAGGATTGTATTATTTTCAAAATTAACCAGCTATATTTTTCTGTCAAATTCAAAACCATAAGGTGGAAGGTTAAAAAAAGTAGTAAGAATTTTATTAACATTTAACCCTTCATATCATGCATTGCATTTTTGTGGCAGGAAAGTCCCAAGAGTCCAGAATTAACTTATCAGTGGAAAATTAGTCAAAATCTCTGGAAGACAGCTCATTACGTTTAAGTCATAAGAGCTAAACTGTCAGGTATTTCTCCCTGAAACAATTCAGGTCGAAATTCCCGACATGAAGCCTCTCCAAGATCATATGAATTCCTTGCGTCTTTGCAATTAAAGCTGTGGCTCATTTGGTGGTCTCTAGCTAAACTGGTTATCTTAGTAATGGTGACATTTTGCACCTGCCAGCCCATAATAAGAATTATCTGCTTGTGTTTTTTTAAGAAATGTGTGCAGTTAATCACACACAACTTTTCATTCAAATAACACCAGGTACGCTCTAGCAGCACAATTACACCACTGTAGGCAGCTCATTGCAACAATGGTTCTTGATGCTACAGATAAACAAGGAGAAGTTATGTAATCTGGACCAAAAAAAAATCTATGATGCAACATATCAGAGCTGTGCCAAGCCTTTATGCATTTTACAGGCACATCCATTTCAGACTTTGCTGTGAAGTTTCAAAGTACAGAAACAAAGTGAAGTGCGTTGCTATTTTAGGGGAATGGAAAACGATTCTGCCAGTTTCAAAAATCGACCAGAAACGAAAGGAAATAAAACCCTGTGAGAACGTTATTCTTTTCTTTCCTAGCCATGATATACCAGATGCACCATGGATGCACTTGTTCCACTAGCATTTGGTGGGTAGTACTGTGCTGCACAAAGCAGCATTGATTAACGTTTGAGGAAGCTGTATCTATCTGCCATGCAGCCAATGGGAAAGGTCTGCATATCTGGGGACTCTGAGTGAGCAAGAAATCCCACTGCCACTAAAAAGAGCGGCAACAGAGAACACTAAAAAGATTCCCGTTGAGCCTCTTACTTTGTCCTTGGCTAGCTGAACATGGGAAATGCAACAAATAAAAGACATTCGCAGACCTCTGCAATACTTCAGACAACCATAAATTACATCATTGCACCACACTGAACTTCTTTTCTTTGTGTGTTGATTTGCAAAGGTTAACTTTAACAAAGTCGCACAAACACACACAGAGACTTAAGTCATCAGCTTGGGAATTTTATATGCTTTGCTATGTCATCTGCTGAACACTCAACAGTTAGAAGCGGGACTTTACATTGTACGTGCTCATTTTGGACAAGTGGTTGTGAAGCAAGATACTCTGGAATATTTTTTAATTTCAGAGGCCTCGTGTTACTGTCACCATTAATTCAGTTGTCTAGAAGTGTGCACAAATTGCACTTCCATCTCCCTGCTGAACAATAATCATGAACTGGAGATATGCATCATTTAACAAACACACTGTTCTGCTCTCTCTTCCTGAACTGCCATGACCAGCTCTGTCTAAACATTGCAGGCTTGCCAATTTCCATTAAATTATATCCTATCCGATGCACCGCACAAGAACTTCAGTTTATTAAAGCACTGAGTCAAAGCTAGCATAGCCCACAGAAATCGCTTCTTCTCCCTGAATGGGAGATTCAAAGACTACAGTGGTTAATTGACGGGTTCAAATGAGTTAAAAGCCTTAGTATCATGTAAGCGTAAGCAACAGGGAAAAAAAGGGAGAATTTGGACAGATGTAGTTTCAGTTCAACATGCTAATTAAGACAACAAATCACTACTATACAGTGGCCTGGGAGGGCCAAGAAATAGTGAATAGCAGAGAAGAAAGGCATCCTGAAAACATTTTAAAGCTTATTCTACATCTAATGCCTTTTAAGAATATACAGCTTGCATCTGAAAGATTCTCTCTCCATATGGTTATGGTACGTGCGCTCAGGCATTTTATCTTTAGTCTGCTAACTATTTAAAAAAAAACCTTTCCACTTTCCTGTTCCTGAAATGTTACGAATAATACATCCTCCAAAAATTATCACATAGAAGAAGAAATAAGGAATGTTGCAAAGAAGCAGAACATTGGTATAACTGTGAAACCATATAATATTCTTATGTGCCAGACTCAGATTAAAAGGTAACACAGAAAAGAGAGAAAAAAAATGGGGTCTCTTTTTTGATTCTTTGTTGTGTTTGCAAGGAATTTAAGAGGTTTTCTAACCTTATCCTCCCCCTATCCATTTGTTCTTCTATCTGAGGCTTGGTCTAAACTATGGGGGAGAGGTCGACCTAAGACACGCAACTTCAGCTATGTGAATAACGTAGCTGAAGTTGGCGCATCTTAGGCCGACTTACCTGCTGTCCTCACGGTGACAGCGCGCTCTCCTGTCGACTCCAGCTTGCGCCTTTTGACGAGCTGGAGTTCCGGAGACGACGGGAGTGCCTTTAGCGATCGATTTATCGCATCTTGACAAGACGCGATAAATCAATCGCCAATAGATCGCTCACTGCCCGCTGATCCGGCGGGTAGTGAAGACGTACCCTCTGGAATATCAAGCAAATAAGGAAAAAAGCCTGTCAGGCCTTCTTTATGCCTCAAAGCAGCACCAAATCTGATTTTTCCTTTCTAGATTTTTCTTAAAAGCATGGCAGTAAGTTTTACAATATCACCTCCCCCTCATCACCTACTCTGGCTAAGCAGGGTGTCGCTGGGCAGAGGTTTTAAACACCTCTGCTGTCTGCTAAAGACCATGCTTCCCTGCAGCGTGGCTGGGTTAAAGGGCTAAAACCCTGAGCAGGGAGCCCAGCTGAAGGCACTAATTAGGGCAGGCTCAGTGCAACCTACTGAGCCAGGTGGAACCACTGGGGCTGGTGACTGGGGAAGAGTACAAACCCAGGGAAGACCTCAGAGAAGGAGGCTCTTCTCTGAGGATTGGGGGCATCTAGCTCTGTCTCTGCTGGTTGAGACAAGCCTCAAGGGGCCAGAGGACCTGGTGAGGGGTGTGTGAGGGGCCTGGTTTTGGGGAAGTTGGGACTATGTCAGCACTGTAAAGAAAAGAGCACGGGTGAAGTACCAGAGTGGAGTGTTTGAGACCTTTTCTTTCACCAGCCTAAGCATGGGGCACAGGGGCTAGGGGAAAGAAGCCTGTGCCGCCCTGTGACACAGGGCAAATGCAGAGAAGGAATCACGACCCTGGAGAGGAACAAGATTTCTCTTGCTTCCAGCCTTGCTACAACTGCTCCCAACAGGAAATGAAGAAGAGGGGATTTAGCTACAGCTGCTTCCCATTGCCAATAAAGGTATGGGCTTCCATCCCACCCTGAACTATCACAACTGCAGAAAGTGATGGGAGACTCCATTACCACTTCTGAAATGAAAAGGAAGAGATTTTTGTCCTAGCTCTCCTTTTATAGAGAAATTCCATTTACCATAAAGGTTCATTTACCGTAAAGGTTCTACTTCACTGTAGAAAGGTTCAGAGTATATTTAATAAATAAAACAAATTACAACAATGGTGAAACATGACGTGTTATAGAGTTAAGGAAAGCACATTTCCTACATCTATAGTTATAATATTCTTAAACTAAGACATAATTTGTCTTACTCTAAACCATATACGTATCTTACATTTTGGAAAATCACTAAGAGCTTTTTGGACAGCAATTTCTTTTTGATGTTAATAAAGTGAACTAAAGATACAACACCCAGACTCCATGGGGAAGGCTAGAATATAAATGTTTGTAGTGAATAGAATTTTCTTCAATTTTGGATGTTGCAGAACACCCAGGCATTTGCATGCTGTAGATGACTGTTCTATATTTTCCCCAATACTGCTATATCTGCTGTCTTTTAAAGAAGTTTCCAGAGAGAACCCTTCCTGCATGATGGAAGAGGATGGGGAAGATTTGTATATTATGTTAATTTGTTCTATGTTGGCAAAAAAGGATAAACTCATGTAGTCTTATATATTGTTTAGCTTTCCACAGTACCTAATCCCATAGTGGTGAGTTAAGGTCCCATAGGGCTGAAGTGCTGCAGCTGTGCTGTAGTGGTTCAGTGAAGATGCCACCTACATGGACAGGAGAGCTTCCCCCGTCGGTGTAGGTAATCCATCTCCCCAAAAGGCAGTAGCTATGTTGATGGAAGAAGCCTTCTGTTAACATACCGTTGTCTACACTAGGAGTTAGATCATTTACTAGTGAAGACCAAGCCTTAGAATCAACAAGCATAAGGAAAGTGACCTAAATGAAAGACTGTTCGTAGATCACTGTGCTGTATTTTAATGTGAAGGGTCTTAGACCTGAACGTTGCATTACATTTACAGCAGACATCACAATATTTTGGCAAAAGGGGGTATTGTTAAGATGGATCATATGCCTTAACTCTTTACTCTTCCTAGCTTAAGTTGGCCCATTAAGGAAACAAAGAAGATAGGACATGATCCACAATCTGCTAAAGTCAAGAGATGGGTCTTTCCACTGACTACACTGGACTTTGGATCAGGCCCACAGTGAACAGGCTTTCTTCAACTGAATTAATTTTTCTCTCCCCAAAATCTTCACATCATAGGAACAGTGTCAGTGATGACACTTTGGTCTGGTTCTAAGTAATCAAATAAATTTGCTTGTTCACACATGCCCCATGACTACTGTTCAGTTTTTAGTTCCTAAAATGGAACCATTTCTTTAGCTCACAGGACAGAAGCTTTGGTTTTTTATAAAAGCATAACACACACAAAAAATTAAACTAAGATGGTCTGCATTCAAATGCAATATGGTTCTTATCACACTCAAATCAATCTACCTTCTCTTTTAGTAATCCCCTCACATTTGAGGCCTATAAATTGTAGGCTAAAGCCTACTCTCTGGTTGTACAAGTTTTTCTGGTACTGCGCTAGTTTTGATGATACTGCAGCACAGACACTTTGTAAGTGTACCAAATCAACCTTTCTGGCCATGGAAAAGATAATTTAGGCCTTGTAGATGAAGTCAATGTACTTGGATCTACTTACTGCGGGGTCCACACTATGCGATATCAACGGGAAATGCTCTCCTGTCAACTCCCCTTGTGCTTACCATTCAGAAGGAGTCCAGGAGTCAATGGGAGGATGATCTGCGATCAATTTAGCAGGTCTTCACTAGACACGCTAAATCGACAACCAATGCATCAAATCGCCACACGTCGATCCCCCGGTGAATGTAGACAAGCCCTAAGGTTGCTTTGTTCTGGTCCCTTTTCCATCTCTGTCTGAGGGCCTGTCTACACTTACTGGAGGATCGACCCATGGCAATCAATGCATCAACGGTCGATTAAGTGGGTCTAGTGAATACCCGCTAAATCGACAGATCACTCTCCCATCAATTCCTGTACTCCACCTGAACTGTTAAGTGCAAGAGGAGTTGACGGGAGAGTGTATTCCGTAGATATCGTATAGTGTGGACCCTGCAGTAAGTAGATCTGAGTACATCGACTTCAGCTACGTTATTCACGTAGCTGAAGTTGTGTAACTTAGATCTATCTCCCCCCGTAGTGTAGGCCAGTGGTCTTCAAAATGGGGTGTGCACACCCACGGGGTGCACGAGACCACTCCCGGGGGTGCGCGAGACCCCAGCACCGCCTCTCATCCCACCCAGGAGACCACCGAACTTGGTAGCGGTCTATTTTTGTCCCACCGAAATGCCGCCGCAGAAAGCAGAAAATTTCCGTTCGGCGGACGTATCCCAGGGGGCTGCGAGTGGACGGCGAACCGCGGAAAGAGCCCGCAGCAGTAAATCTTTGAAGAACGCTGGTGTAGACAAGACCTCAGAGACATCAGGGGAAATGGAATAGCAGCAGGCAGGAAACACAGGGCATGGGTGGGAAGGGGGAAGGAGTACAGATGCTATATACCAAGCTGTTCCCAGGGCAGAAAATATTGCTGGAGGTCTCTGTTAAAGCTGCCATTGTGCATTCTCTCTCTCATTAGTTGGCACTAATACCTCAGCACAATGACATCCCCACTAATCCTCACTGCCCACAGAGATATCAGTTGGCATCTTCCCCCACACAAATTCCAGAGCTCCCTGGAAAAAGGGCAATCAGAAGAAAGTGGGCAGCTATCATGGACCAGAGGGAGCTTCACAGAAGGCAAGTTTTGGCTCACCACAATCTCTCTGCCTTCACAAATGTTGCCTGAACAAACTGACTTTTTCTCAAATGTTGTGCTGCTGAATAAGAACTACACGATGAATGTGCAGGCTCCTTTTGCGGTCTCCATATCCAAGCACTGACATCCCAAACCCAGTTTACATTGCTTCCAAAATCAGATGCAAATCAGGCAGGTTCAGGCACCCTGCTATTTTCAAGCATATTCTAAAATGGCAACTTTCTGCATCTCTCATGATTTATCTACTTGAGGAGGCATCTCCAACATCTGATAATATTTATTTTATTCCACTCACTTTATTACATGCCAACGTACTTGTTCTAGGCACATGAGTCATAAAAACTTAAGTATAAAATGTACAAGATCAATCAATGAAAAAATAAACTCCACTATATTCATATTAACAGGTCATGGCAATCAACAATCAACTGACTGGTGGTGCTGAAGTAGAGGAAAAGCCAGTGCTGGACTGGCAGGTGACTTCATGAGAATGCCAACCGCCCCTTCCTTTAAGTCACAGGAGACTGGACTAGTTTAAGTACCGCACCTGATTTCAGCAACCACAACCCCTCCAGGCTGTGAACTTTATGGACCAATGGCAGGCATGGGACAACATTATCTTGTCACTTTTCCCAGTTGGTTCCCTTAGTCTTGTCTGAACTGAGCCAAGGCAGTGGCGACGGGGGGAGGAAGGAAGGACTCCACCCCACAGGGTGCCAGGGCTCAGGACTCCAAGCTTCAGCCGCTGGGGTCTGAAAAGTCTTGGGGCCCTCCAAAGTGCCACAGACCCCTGGCTGAGAACTGCTGACAGAGGATGCAGCTGCCCATGTTTCCTTCCTAGTTACCCTACAGGGTGCATTTTTACTAGGAAAAAGTTGCATTCTCAACTCAACGTGAGTTAACTCTCCGTAACTACCATGACGTAAAATCTTAGTGAAGACTAGACAGACTGTAGTTTTAACTTGTGTTAAAGTCAGTCTGCCTAGTCTTCACTAGGATTTCACCTTATGTTTGTTACTGTGAGTTAGCTGACATGAGCTGGGAATACAACTTTTTCTTATCAAACACAAGCCCATACACACATTGAACAGGATGGCAACAGAAGGGAACCCTGTGAAACTCTGCCTAAGAGAGCTCTTGATGTAGAGAAGAGTAGCTAACCAATAACCCCTTGACTCTGTCAAAACGAATGGAACACAGTCACTCATCCATCCCACTGGGCTCCAAAGGCAAGTCACCACTTCCTTCTGGTCATCTGTATAAGCACACACACTTCCCATCTATCATCAACAGCCTACCAACCAACTGCGTTCATGCAGTCTTTCAACCAGGCCCAGACCTAAAGACAAATCATCTAAAATCAAGGACTAACACTACTTCAGATTCTGCTGGAAAGGTCTTGCCACAGCCTTCTCGATAACATTCCCTAACAAAAAGAGAGTAATGTGACTGGGCACAATATCAGTCAAGAGGGTCTAATTAGTGCTTCCTTAAAGAAAGAAAGTGTTGACAAGCAACTTCAATGGCTCCAGCGTCTTCTTGCCAGCAGGACAGACACAGATAAAACTCAGATCTTAACTAGAGGGCTTCTCCCGACCCATATCTGTATCCCCAACCTAACCTTCAAACAAACACTTCAATCAATTACATCAGCTGAAACTCAAGGCAGCTGCATTTGTCTCCTACCCAGACACAGCTGTGTACTCACAGAAACAGATGGAGTTTGTTATGTCATTACCTTTCTAAGTTTATAAACCTCTGAACAGGTGAGAAGTTGGGAAGTTACATAGGGTTACTGTTCTAGGGACAGGGTCACCATAAGGAAGGTGTCCAACATCTTTAGGATATATAAAGCTTATTGTATGAAACTATAGCAGAGACCCCCATTTCCAGGTCACTCCTCTCTGACGCTGTAAGGTCAACTGGAAAAAGCCTGTCTTATCCGATAACGATTCCACAAATATTTTCACTTATGAGCACTGGGACAGCTACCTTCTGGTATGTGCTTATGCCAGTAAGAAAAGTGATATACTCTACATGCACTCAGTATGCAGTTTCAAAAACAGTTTAGCTTTGTTTTTCCATTTGAAAATCCAGCACAGATTCCTCACTTGGGATTAGATACGTGCTGCATTTGATACTTTAAAAGAAAAGTCGTTTGTATTATCGGAAAACAAAATATCTGAACCATTGTTTGAACAAGACAAAAAAACCAAAAAACCCCACAAAACAAAAGCCATCTTTTCTTCATACTTGGATAGCTCCAACTACTGACCTGATTTTTTTCAAACTTTATTTTTTTTTTATCAAGTTCAGCATCAGCCAGAGTAAGCATATAAAATATCAGCTTAACAGGTAGTTTTATGAGCAAATTATAAATAGCTGAAAACAGTGGTTTAGAAATAGATCACTAGCAGTACAACCAAGCCTCCCAAAGAAGATTTTGCTATCTCTGCTGCTGAGAACATGATATAAGTAAATATGTCTGGTGCTTCATGCAACTGAAGATAAAAAGTACCCTGATATATACGCACATCTCTGAACAGAAAATATGCATCCTTTCAAGAAACTAACTACTCAGTATGTAACAAACACAGGACAACAAAAACAAGAACCCTGACCAGAATTGACGTAAACCATAAACACAAACTTTCTTCAGTCTCCAGCCTAACACAGTGCCACTTTGTCAAAGAGAACAGTTGAAACTTTATGTTAAAATAAACAAATCAAACCTCAGCAAGAATGTATGACGCTAATGTGCATCTACCAGGACTTGGTGGTTGGCTCTCAATTACATCAGTTGGGGGGTAAAAAAGGGATTTTTTAAAAATTCTCTTTTTTAACCAATGGCAAACAAAGCTAACATCCATTTTCCCCTTCTCTTTTTGACAGCCTTACTTACCATTCTGCGCAGAGGTAATTGTTGAATGTTTCAGTGTTTCGTTTTCAGGAAATTAAGTCTGAAACACACTTTTCCTCAGCCTTAAAGGGAATGCGTACTCCTGACACATCAGCAGGCAAGGAGCCCAGGGTTTGCTACAGAGAATTTATTTATACTCTCTTGGAATTTCCTGACAAAATTCTAGTCTGCCTGCCAGCCAGTGTAGCTTAGTTCCAATGTTTTTCTTTGCATCATAGACAGTGATAATTGACACTGAGAACTCCTCACAATGATTTAAATTTATAAAAACAGTGACAAATGTACTGCACTAAAACATAAGCAAAAAAGGACTAAATCTTTCTGATGATGTCACACTAGGAAAGAATGAAAAGCCGTAATGATTTCTCTTACTCATTCCCTTCTCCTCCTTGCTGTCTGTTGGTCTCTCTCTCTCTCACAGACACAGAGATAATTTGAGCAAATAATTATCTCTTTTGTAGCTGCCATCATCCTAGTGCACTCTGCTTTTGTTTACTCTTGTCTAATGCAACTTATAATTTGAAGGATAAAAATAAAACCTTTCGATATAAAATTAGACACGAACATTTTTCTTTTACAAGGAAATGATGAAACTACAGTTGGTGCCTTTCACATTGAGACAAGTTGTTTTAAAATGATACATAAGCTTATTTGGTTTCGTAGTGATATGACATCCCTCCTAACTCAAGTCAATGTAATTGGGAATCCAGCCCAGAGATTTTAATTCACAGCATCTTAGGGCTAGTCTACACTGGCAATGTTAAAGCTCTGCTGCGGCAGTGCTTTAATGTGGCTGGTGTAGTCGCGGCAGAGAGCTCTCCCAGCTCTCTAAAAAACCCACCTCCACGAGGGACGCAGCTCCCAGAATGGGTGCACTGTCTACACTGGTGCTTTCCAGCACTGCAACTTGCTGCGCTCAGGGGGGTGTTTTTGCACATCCCTGAGTGAGAAAGTTGCAGCGCTGTAAAGTGCCAGTGTAGACAAGCCCTTAAACAGATTCCTGAATCTCTCAGCTGAGCCTCCTTTCATCGCTGCCTAAAATGCAGACTGTAAACATCAGCTGAACAAGATTATGCTACAACAAACCCGGGTTGACTAAACAAAGAGTCCCAAGTTAGGCTCCTCCCTCCCCCCGTTGTTAAGGAAGGGAACAGAACCGTTCTATGCCCCTGTAGGATTCAGGGAGAAGATTTGGTTCTTCCTGGAAAGGAACAGTGAATGTGGGAAGCGGGTCTAGAACAATACTTCCATGTGTTCCACAGCTTCACTTGCGTAGTTCTCCAGGGTACATCTAACAAGCTGGAAATTCCTCAACACCACAGAAGAGAGTGTGAAAAAATACCTAGTAGCCACAGGCAGCTAACTGGTGTGGCAACGACCAGGGACAGGCTGAGGTCCATGTGCCGTGCTGGCAGCCACGAGCTCTTTACAAATGAGAGCACGAGAAAGAAGCTAAGTTTTGGTGCAGTAATAGTATAACCACAGTGATATTTTTTTTTTTTAAGTAATGGAGTAGTGAGATCTGTTTTATAAAGGAGCAGGGAACTACTTGAGCTTGTTTTGGGCTTGAGCTGCTTCGTTTAAAAGCAGATTTTGCTCATTTTAAATCTAACCTGGCAACGCTGTGAGGCTGTCGGCAGGGAATGCAGAATTGCTGAGACTGCCCCCACACTCACCCTGCAGCAGTGGCTTGTGTGGCTCTGGTATCAAGCAGGGAACCAAGCCCAGCCAACCCCTTGAGTCTGCCTCAGCCGCCCCTCCGTCATGATGATGGGGGCGGGGGAAGGGGTTCCGGCTCCACCAATCTGAGTGAGTGAGTGGTACTGGAACCCCAGGCACAAAGTTGCAATGCCACTCACACAAATCTGGGCGTGGCTAGCGCCATCAAAGGGATCAGGCCAAACCTGTGACGTGCTATGATCTCGGAGGTCATAACGCCCAGAGCATGGCCCACCTAGTTCCATAGGACAGGAGCTGCTGCTGTGGTACACATGGTGTACTTATTACGTTAAGGTGTATTGTATATTGGGGGTAAGAAATATTTAGTATTCCAGATTTTTTTCCCCACTAAAGCTTGTTTACTGGGTAGCAATAGGCAATGAAAGTGGGTCCTGAGCCCACAAAGGTTAAGAACCTCTGCCCTAGTTGTGTGATACATACAACCTCTGCCCTAGTTGTGTGATACATACAACCTCTGCCCTAGTTGTATGGCTCATCAGCAATGGAACAGTCCACCTAGCAGCAGAACATGATATCCATACCCATCCATACATTCTACAGTCAGCTGGGGATGGAATTGTAGCGAACGGTAGAGAGTAAGTTTCTTCAAATGCATTGTAGGAATTCAGGCTCTAGAACAGTGCTGCACAACCCGTGGCCAGTCAAGGTAATCCGCTGGCCAATGGGAGCTGTGGGAAGTGGCAGGTGTAATGTAAACGCTGTCTTGTGGCCCACTGGCAGATTACCCAGATGGGCTGCGTGTGTCCCACGGGCCGCAGGTTGCCCACACTGCTCTAGAAGAAAAGGGACATGGAGACCTCTCACAGCAGCACTAGAAACTGTGTTAGAAGAATGGTGTATCAGTAGTGTTTCCCCAGTTTCTGTTTGAATGCCTCTCCTCTGCCCTCTATTTACTGGATTCTACTACTGTACTTCACCCTCAAAAATGAGAGATGTCACAACAACAAGGGGCCAAAAAATTTTAGCCAAAATTTTTTTTGTCCAAAAATGCAGATTCAGCTCATATGAAATATTTAGTGTATTGATGTAGAATTTGGTGAACAGTTTGGCTTGAAAAAAAATATTTCTAAAACACTGACGTGTTTTCTTTCAACATGCAACATTTCAGTTCTTTGATACAAAATTGTTTTGTTTAAAAATGTACTTGAATTTTATTCTTAAAAGTTTTAAAAAAGCTCAAAATCAAACAAAACACTGCTTTGCAGGTTGAATTAAATGTTTTGTTTAACCCACAACGCATTCTGCTTTTTTACTTTTCCGTTTGCTAAAGTTTTTTGCCACCAAACCAAAATAAAGAGTTCATCTCAGCGTTCTAGTCACTACATTTGTGCCATAGAGGCAGCAGTGTGTCACATCGCACATCTCAGATGCTCATGCCTGGTCCACATGAATATTTTTTGCACTGGTCCAACCCCACCGACATAAATGTATAATGTAGTAGTCTCATGGTCCTAGCTGAAAATACACCTTGTACCAGTGTTGCGTGTATACACTGACATGAAAGTTGCTTCATACCAGCATGAAAAACACCCTCCAAAACCTACCCCGCAGAGAGACTGAATTGTATTTTAAGGGACATCCTGTATTTGTTGCCTATTATCAACCTGTATTCAATAAGGAGCAAAGTAATATTTAATGAGATGAAAAATAATTTGTTCAAGCACTGGTCATGAGCAGAATCACACCCCTGTAATATAAATCCAGGATTTTCTAACCTGAAGAAAAAATATATTGGGGTCTCTTAAAAATAAGCTTTGTCCAATTGTCTTTTATTTCCTTGAAATACAGGTCGTCACTCTATACATCCTGCAACCCAGCCCTCTCCTAGCTGTCATGCCACTGTCAGGTGAACGCTGAGCAGATGTGAAGTTGATTCAAGAAGAAAGGATGAAGTAACAATAAGTATCTAGGCAGAGTAAACAAAATTTTGCCCCTGGTACTAAGCAGAAGTATGTGCCCAAATCTTGGGTGGAAACCAAACTAACGCCACTTGCTGATGTGTCAATGCACAATCTGCCTCACTCTTCATTGTGTACAGCTAATTGAGCAGCATGCAGGCAGCTGGGACAATGCCCACATTTGGTCTTTACGAACTGTAGAGTATAGTTCCAGTTAGAACGCTGGCAAAACCCTGAATCAGTCATTCCATGTAGAATACTGTTCTCATTGTTCTTCTGTATAGGATTCCTGCCTGGGAGAAATCAGACCTAAAATGTATCCCTTTCAAGCAGTTACCAATTTCATTTAAGAAAAAGTAATTCACAGGAAGCCTCTGAACTGCTAGTACAAATCTCTGGTTTGAGCAACAGGTTCTTAACAGTGGCAAAAAGAAATCAGGACTGTCCATCTTTAGTTTTCTTCCATAGAAGTTTGCTGGATACAAGAGAAATCTTAAAAATAGAATACATGTATGAAAATGAAACATTTCCCCCCTTCCCTTCCCCTGAAACTTGAAGTTATGCTCAAAAGTAGATGCCAAAATTCTTTTGAAAAAAAATGGGTCATGAAAACACATATTAAAGGATAGCAAAACAGTCTGGAAAGGGAAAGAGAACAGCAGCTGTCCTCACATGTTCCATCTGCTTATCATTATTTTGTGGTTTCAAGTGCTTAACATCTGACAGAGATCTCTCCCATCCAAGATCACGCACCCACAATACATCTTCTTCAAAGCTCTCTCAGTAATTCAGCAGGCCCAAGAGTTCTGCCATAAACAATATCTGAAAATGTGTCAGAATTTCCTCCCTAGATTGATTGCACATGTTAACAACTAATGAATATTAAAACCAAAGGCAGAGACTGTGTTTATGCACTTGGCCTTCCAGATTATCAGGGTGCCAAACAAAAACATTCAGGTACTATTTACAGTGGAAGCAAAAAAAGGCCAGAGAACAGCACTAATGAGCTGAGAACCTGATATGTTGGCAGAAAACAGAGGGCCCAGTGTATAGACAGATGTCTATTGGTGGCCATTCTGGCTTCATACAACAGCAGATTATATCACACCCCCTTCCAAAACAAAAACTAGAAAGAGCAAGAGACACAGGTCCAAATGCAAGTTGGACAGGATTCATCTCAGACATTTGTCCTCTTGCATCTTTATTCTCCCACTGATGGAAAAATATAGATGAAGCTCTCGCTTCATCTGTTGTTCAGAACACCCCACCTCTACCTCTTTTTTAAAGGAGAATCTCACTAAAATTTGTGCCCATTAGTGTATAAAATATCAAACGCAGTTTTGGCTTAAATAATTGCTTTTAAAGACTTCAAACCTTGGCAGACATACCAATGATTGAAGCAGATTTATGGTCACCTTTCTAGCCAGCCCTAACTCAGCCTCTAAGATATCACATGCAAAATCTGCATATAAGTATGCAAATAACAATTTAAGTAAACAGACTGGATACTTAGCTACTCAAGCTGCATGTGCAAACAGCAATTTGCATATACCCACAGAGAGGTACAGTCAAAATGTGACCCTTTATGTCATGAAATGTCCACTTAGATTACTTACATGCCTGTATAAACTGAGGATGCACTTTTGATGGTCAAGCAGGAGAGCTAGTGTCAATAAATGAGTAGAGCTATTAGCATATTGTTAATGATTCCTCTGTTCAAACTCTTGTAAACAGGAGTAATAGAAACGGAGTGAAATTTAATAATGCAAAGTACAAGGTCACGCATTTAGGGACTAACAACAAGAATTTTTGCTATAAGCTGGGGACATATCAGTTCGACATGACAGAAGAAGAAAAAGACCTAGATGTATTGGTTGATTACAGGATGACTATGAGCTGCCAATGCGATGTGGGTCTGAAAAAGGCTAATGCAAACCTAGAATGCATCAGGTGAGATATTTCCAGTAGAGCCAAGGAAGTGTTAGTACCATTATACAAGGCAGTGGTGAGACCTCATTTGGATACAGATGCAATTCTGATCTCTCATATTTAAGAAAGATGAATTCAATTGAAACAGGTATAAAGAAGGCTTGAAATTAGGTGAAGATTTCTAGACATCAGAGAAGTGAAGTTCTGGAGCAGTCTTCCAAGGGGACCTGGAGGAGCAAAAACCTAACTGGCTTCAAGACTGAGCTTGATAAGTTTATGAAAGAGATGGTATGAGGAGACTGCTTGCAATGGTATGTAGCCGATCTGCGACTGCCAGCAGCAAATGTCTCCAACAGCCGGGATGGAACACTACATGGGGAGGGCTCCCAGTTACCATAGAGCAGGGATAGGCAACCTATGGCACTCATGCCAAAGGCGGCACATGAGATTATTTCCAGTGGCACTCACACTGTTCGGGGGGCTCTACATTTAATTTTAAATGAAGCTTCTTAAACATTCTAAAAACCTTATTTACTTTACATACAACAACAGTCTAGTTATATATTATAGACTTATAGAAAGAGACCTTCTAAAAATGTTAACGTGCATTACTGGCATGTGAAACCTTAAACTAGAGTGAATAAATGAAGACTCGGCACACCACTTTTGAAAGGTTGCTGACGCCTGCTATAGAGAATTCTTTCCCAGATGTCGGGCTGGTGGATCTTGCCGACACACTCAGGGTCTAACTCACTGCAATTTCTGGGATCAGGAAGGAATTTTCCCCAAGGCCAGATTGGCAGAGACCCTGGGGGGCGAGAAAGTTTGTCTTCCTCTGAAGCGTGGGACATGGGTCACTTTCAGATTTAAACTAGTGTAAATGGAGAAGTCTCTGTAACTAAGTATTTGAGGACTTCAGTAACTCAGCCCGAGGTTAGGGGTCTATTACAGGAGTACATGGGTGAGGTCCTGTGGCCTGCAGGGGCAGGAGGTCAGACTAGATGATCATGATGGTCCCTTCTGGCCTTAAAGTCCATGAATGTCCTTCAAGAATATAACTGCTCTGATTCCAGACCAGTCCTGTGTATTGCCAGCTCAATGTCATCTTTTAAAACAAACCTTGGAAGGAGTCTTTATTACACAAGTCAGAATGCCAGTTTAAGTGAGAGGAGACTAACTTGAGCCATAAGACATATGCAGCATTGTTGTCGTGGTGTTGATCCCAGGATACAGAGACAAAATGGGTGAGGGAATTTTTAGTGGACCAACTTTTGATGGTGAGAGAGAGGCTGTCAAGCCACTCAGAGCTCTTCTTCAGGTCTGGGAAACTAACTCAAAAAGTGTTACTGCTAAAGACAAAGTGGAACAGATTGTTCAGCATAAGTAGTTAACACATATTTCAAGAGATCGTTTAAGGTGAAGTGGCCATTATGCCATAAAATGTAGTGCAGGCCCTTTTTCTGTAAGCATGACAGGCATGGCTCATCATATTTTGACTAAGATACCATATGATCTTTGCTCATGACACCCTCTGATATTATTATGCATATTATTATGAGCGTGGATGACTGGTGGACTATATTGAACAATGTGGCAGCCAAGTATGATCTTTTGGGACAACATATGTGAAGTGGATTTTCAAGGAAATTTCTAGGGGGAAGTAGTCTATTCCCTGACTATAGAAAGTTCCTGTTTATTCAAATAAGACAGGCAAAAATTGTGAATGAAAAGGAAAGAGGAGCACCAGGAAGTTCCATATTCAAAATATTTGTTCTCTGTAAGTTACCACACACAGCATATCTGGTACCGTACAGTAGTATAATAAAATAAAATGCGAGAAAAGTCACATTCATAACAAGTCAAATGACAGGACAAATAGGGAAAGGTTATCAATGGGGCAATAGTAATAGTGTCCACTTTGGAGGAAAAAAAAAATCTAGATGTTTGTAACTGGACAGAAATGAAGCGAGATGAATGTGAACCAGTAAATCCACTGCCACCCTAAATCCAAATTTTGAGATCTCTAAAAAACTGGTTGTGTCCAAGCTCAGATCACGAGCCATCAGAACAAGTCCCCAGGAGGAAGTCTGTAATTTAAAGTCTATCCAGCCAACTAAGAACTGTGTTATTCAGACACTGCTACTATTGTAAGCATCATGTGCTGTGAAAGCTGCAATGTGTATCATATGGACAACAAGTTCATCCATTTATTTCAATAACTGTGATAGTTATGAATTTGGATGAAAGGAGGAAGCATGAGTATGTTTACATACAAAGTTATATCCCATTGGGAGCAGAGTGGAATTGCATTTCAGGAGGAAGGATTACAAGATATAGGGGTAATGCTGAAGTGTGCACCGTGAGAACTCACTCACTCCCTAGTACTGTTGAGAAAGCAAAATCTGGTAGAGGCTGTTTTTATGTAATCTTTGGTCTTATGTACTACACAAAAGGGTGCGGAGTGAGTAAATTATTACAATAGCCCAAGTAAGGACATTCCTGCATTCTTTTCTGTTGCAGAATTATTATTTGGAACAAGATTACGCTCAGACATAGGGCACTAAATTACAAGCTATAAACAAACTACTTCAATTAAGTCTATGGGTTTAAAAAGCAAGAAAACAGTGACAATCCTACAGGTAATTCCCAACCTCTTTTCCCAGAGAGAAGAATCAGGAATACTACATAACAGTGCCAGAAAAATATTTTTGATCAAATGGATATAGGAAGATTTGGGACTCTTGTATCTGCACTTAGCAGTGTCAGGTGGTACAAGCTCATCACTGATTTTGTTCTCTGCCCCATAAGTCTCAGGAGAGCTAATTCTAGTGCTTCCTCTAAGGACACCTGCATGCACATCTACTGCTGGCTCCTTTGTGTGCGAGATTGCTCATGGAAACAAATGAGTTAAACAAATCTAACATACTTCACCATGGGGACAGACTCTTTTTTTCAGATCACTGTAAAACTGGAGTAACTCTATCAACTTCAGTGGAGTTACTTTGGATTTATACTAGTCTAAGTGAAAGTAGAATCCAGGCCATAGTGTCATACAAAAATGAGAATCTCAAAAATTCGGAAAAGTTTCACACTGGGGACTGTGAGCGTTCATGCCCCTATTGGTCACAACCACTATGATGGGGATAGGGAACAGGTGGTCGTTGAGATACTTTCGTCCCAAGGCCATTAATGATTTTAGAAGGTAAGGACGTGCATCTTTAACTGGATTCAGAATTGCAGAGGGATCCAGTTCATTCTGTTAAGAGGCAGACCACACAAGAAGGACCAGTTGCAATCTCTTGCAGTTTTCATGGTCAGGACCAGGCAAAGTACAGAGCAAAAGTCTGAGAAGTGAGAAGAGGATGATGACCACAGGCAAATCCGCAGGAGAGAGGAGGGGGAGTAGTCTTTTGGCTAACCAAAGATAGAAGGTATTTGGAGACAGCCTGGATATTTTGGGTGTCCAGGAGAAATGAGCAATCCAACAAGACACAGACTGTACTCCACCTTGGCTGCAATGCTCCCTGATACAGAATGTTAAGTAACTCTTTCTGTCCGTTCCCCACAGTGCTTTGCCCTTCCTATTCGCATCAATGGCATCTTATCTGGCTTCATCTTCAGCCAGCTGTTTTTCATCCGGACTTCAGTTTCCTTCCAAATAAAGGAACATCTGGGAGAGTATTATCCACACACGAAGAAACAGCTGAGCTTGGTGTACAGAAGCAGCTTATGCCAATATAACTGCATAACTCGGGAGTGTGAATTTTCATACCCCTGAGCGACAACGCAGTTACACCAATCTAGCTCCCAGTGTAGACAGTGCTCTGTCGACAGGAGGGCTTTGTTAACATAGCTACCACCTCTCAGGAAAATTGAGTACTTATGGGTATGCCTGTGGGAGAAGCTCTCATGTTGGCATAGGGAACATCTTCACTGAAGCGCTACAGCTCAGCTGCTGGAGTATTTTAAGTGTAGACAAGCCCTGAGTGTCATCGGCAACTAATGACCTTTGTTTGTAAAATTACTGGGGAAGCTTGAGAGAAAACACTCATAGGAAGTGGAGGCAGGAGAGGACAGAGACACCACGACTGAGTCTTGGGACCCCAGTCCTTCGGTGAGAGCTCTCAGGAAAGTGGAGCAGTTGCCCATTATGACTCTTTAGGGTCTATCAAAGATGCATGCGCAAAGTCAGGCTAATGCCATGACAATACATTGCCGGAGATGATGCAGTGGTGTCAACAGCACCCTTTGAGTCAAATAATTAGTGTGTAAGATACTAATATAAATTCACCCCAAATAGAAAGGTAGGTAGTCAGCTATTAAACCATGTGTCCACTCAGAATTGTTAGACATTTGCCCTTGAGGCAGATTTGAAATCGCAATGTAAGAGATATTAGGTCTATGAAAATTTAGATAAGTTTTGTAACGACATTG
Source organism: Dermatemys mawii (assembly GCA_007922305.1). Classification (NCBI taxonomy): domain Eukaryota; kingdom Metazoa; phylum Chordata; order Testudines; family Dermatemydidae; genus Dermatemys; species Dermatemys mawii. Next base: position 19,358,291 of record ML677339.1, on the reverse strand, counting down.
TGCTGTTGAAACTGCTTGAGGTGCATTCAACCCTCCACCCCACTAATGTCAAGGTCTCCACCCTAGTTTGTTTTAAAGTGGTGTGCATCACCAAAGTGAATCAGCACATCTCCATGGGTGAGGCACTGGTAAGGTACCGGATGTATAAATCTTGCGGGTATTGCTGCAGTCTGCCCACCCATGGGGCATAGAAAGAGATGCAGCAATTCAGCACTGTGCTGTTGTTTGGAAGCAAAGGTAACAAAATCAATAGCCCAAAAAAGAGGAAGCATTCAGTTTATTCTCTTTTCACTGTAATCATGATAGGATGTATGCCTATCACACTCTGAATGCTGAAGGAAAGACAAGCCATAGGTACATATTTATACTGTGAATCACATTGTCTCATTGAACCAAACCAGCACTGGTTGGGTGACTGGTTTAACAAAAATATGAACTCATCTGAACCCGATTTGCTCATAACAACCAAACTAAGTAAACACTATGGAGTTTGAACTAAGGGTACTCAAATTTGCAGAATCAGTAGCACTGCAACACTACTCTGGAAAAGCCTGTTTTCCAGGAAATCATCCCTGGAGTGTAGAAGAATGCTAGCAGTTGTCTATATGCCTGCCATTCCCAGCAGTCATCCACTATGTTCAAATTAGTGAAAAATGGTACTGAAGTTTCAGCCTTCATGACAGAAGCCAAATGTCTTGAGCTGCTAACCCCCTGAACACGCATTTCTGCTAATCTCAATTCAATGTTGAAATTCACAAAAAAATATTTTTTTTTATGTATATATACACACATACATACACACACACACTTTAACCTAGATGACAAGAAAAACAACTGCCTTCCTAAGAAAATCACCAAAACAGATTCCATTAACACTCTAAAGTTCTATTACAATCTAGTTTCTCCTGAACAAGCATACATTACAAATCCTGACTCTGCAGGGTCTGCCAGACGTTTCTCCTTAGTTGTACATGGTCCAAGACTATATTCTTTACGGGGAGTTTCCTGTCGGCTTAAAAAAAAAATAATCAAAGAAGCTACTGTAATGATTTATCATAAAAAATATCTTGGTAGCTCAAGCAAATTTGTAAGCAATGGAGAATATGCCTACAAATATTTTGTAAAATTTCCTAAAAATCAGTGAGATGTTTTGCATTATAAAAAGAGTGCAAATGTTGCTTTAAAATAGAGTCATACTTTGTAAATGTAGCCTTAATGTAAACGCTTAATAAATGATTAATAGATATTTTAATCTATGGCTGAGGAATTATACACTGTTATAGAACCCAACTGATCAGATTTAAAAAGTAATGCTGGATTCTTTTGGCCTATGGTGCCTTTATGGTTCAAATTTTCAAGTCTCTTTTTGAAACCATGAGGGCCTGAAACTTTATTATGATTATATTTAGTTAAAAAAAAGTAAGCAGAGATTCTCCCAATCAGATGGTCTCAGGAGATGAGGTTTTAAGAAAAATGCTCAAGACTTGTGATAAAAATCACAGGAGTTGGCAACACTTCTCCAAACCTGTAGTACAGCTCATTCCTGTAGAGCTGGCCGCTGTTTTTCTCATGCGCTACTTGTGCCCTGCTTCCCCTTTAAATCTCGAGTATGTCAGTATGCTCCTTCAGAATCAGGTCTCTGAAACCTAAGGCTTGAATATCCTGCTGAAGTCAATGGGAGATTTCAGTGGGAGTTGGATTAGGCCATTAGAAAACAAACACTCTGCCAAGTGGGCTGGTAGTTTTTACTGTTTTCCCTTTAGAGTCAGGGAACCTCCATCAGTTGTATTCGAGAGCGAGCTATTAGATTTCAATATTTAAAACTGAATATAAATAAAGTCAGGGGAACTGGATAAGCTGCTGCGTGGAACCCTGTACTCTAGAGCTCTAGAGTTGCTTGGTTGCTTATATGAAGGAGGTCTCCAAAGTCTTTTTAGGTCTCCCATCATTAACTCTCACTGGATTATACCGAATGCTCTGAGGATATATACCTCTACGTACAGAGGAAAGTATGAAAATCAGTTGAGCGACAATATTTAAAATCTTACTCAGCCAAAAAGATTCCATACAGGATCTAATCCATATTCTCAGAGCTTCCAGCTCACTTGCATGTAGAAGACAACACCCTCCAATTAATTTACCACACCCAGGGGATTGTACAACACCTGTACTCCAGCCCCAATCCCAAGAAGACTGGACAGTGGACATGGAGCAGAAAAAGGAGAGAGGGAAAAAGGAAAGGAGGAAGAGGAAGGGGGATGATACAGTGGGTAGGGCTCTAGCTCAAGACGTCAAAGATCCAAGTTTAATTCCCTGCTCAACCACAGGCTTCCTGTATGCCCTTGCACATACACTTGATCTCTCTGTTCCTCAGTTCTCTATCCATAAAATGGAGATAACAGCACTTCCCTCCCTCCCAGGGGTTGTGAAGATAACTAGTTAAGACTGAGGCACTCTGATTCTACAGCAACAGGGCACCGTAAATACCTGAGACAGAAACCCTGCACTGAAAGTAAAACAGACAAGGAAGAAGGTAAGGTAAATTTGGAAAATCCCCACATCTTTTAGAACAAGGTTTTTAGAGGAAAAAAATTCTAAAAACAATGAAAAGTTATAGAAAAAAATTAGCCTGAGGGAAAAAAAATCCAGAGAGACAAGGAAGTTGAAGTAGTATCTTTTATTGGAAGAGCTCTGCGTGGCTCGAAAGCATGTCTCTCTTACCAACAGAAGTTGTTCCATTAAAAGATATTACCTCACTCACCTTGTCTCTCTAATATCATGGGACTGATCTGGGAACAACACTGCCTATGACAATGGAAAAACTACACTCATCCTCCCCACCACCACAAAAAAAAAAAAAAAAAAAAAAAAAAAAAGTTAAAGAAAGAATAAATTGATTTGGGCTGTGGCAAAATTGCTGCCCCAACACATCCACTCCTGGCTGGATGTGGCACCGAGGCAGCTGTGCCTCAGTGCCCCTCTATTGTCCTGCTCCAGACGTAGGCATGTCCTGACCCTCCAGCCAGACCAGGCCTCTTGCAAGGCCACAGAGCGCTTTAAAAAGTCCAACAAATGTGTAAAACCAAACCTTGAGCCCAGCTAGCCACAGCTGGCAGCCACCTCCTCAGCAATTTCTGCTGCTCTAGACTGTCCTCCTGTCCAACCACAGGGTTCTGTGCCTGGATTAAGCCCACAGCCCAGGGGCTGGGATACACTCCCCTCACTCAGGGGTTCAGAACGGCTACAACTTTTCAAACCCCTTATCTCTAGTCAGGATTCCAGGTGCAGAATCTTGTCAGTTCTTCTCTGCTTCTCAGCCTTCTTTCAGGCTGCTTCCCAGAGGGAGGGAACTCTCCACCTCCTCTCCTCTGAGTCTCCTCCTCGAACTGGGCTCATCCAGCTCTTTCAGGGGAAAACAAACCAGCTCTTCTCCAGCCGGGCTCTCTCTCTAGGCAGGCCTGGTCCTTTCAAACGGGTGCAAGTCTGTTCTACAGCCTTAGCTAACAGACAGTTGGCTTTAATTCATGCAGTAGAGGCTCATGCACTAGGCTTCTGAGGTCCCCCGTTCAATCCTGCCCACCAACAACCAGCGTCTGTCGATGTTACACAAGCAGGTCGTTTAATGGGCTTCTCAGGCCCATATTAAACTATTCACAACATTTGTGGGATAAATACCCCATCACAGGGCCTATGCTACCGTACTATTATACAGACCATTGTGGCCTTCCCTACTGAATAGCAATAGAAGAATCCCTTTAAAATTTTAACAGTTCCTCTCAAATTGACTTTGGGTTGCAGGAAAGATATTTTCCTTGTTAAGCATGAATGCATGGCACACTTCTGCACACTCTACACGCAAATATGCAGAGGTATCTGTAGGAAGAATTATTATTAGTTTCTCTCTTTGCCTTTGAATCATGACCCCCTTGATCAATCCTCTAGCAGTGTTTTCTAGCTTTGTTGTATTGTAGGGATGGCATAATTTCTTGGATATTCATTACACTAATGAATCCCCTTTCATATTATGGGTTTTGCTGCTCATCGGTGTACCTGATCCAAAACTAATTTGTTTAAGTTAAAACAAATCAGAACACTGCTAAAAGAATCAAGACTTTTCCATTCAAAATAAAGCATTGAGGTTTACTGTGGGAGGCACTGGAATTACTTCCAAAGAACCCCCCATATTGTAAATTTCAGTCTGGAATGAGTTGTGACATTCTGTTAACAGGAGTTTAGTGGAAACTTTGATAGATTTAACTGCAAAAGTACTGGTGGGGCCACACCATATTGCTTCTGTGTCCATTAAGGCTGATTCATAAACCAAGTAATATTTGCTGTAAATTGAACCCAGAGGGTGGTGAAACACTGTTATTAATCTGAGAAATAATCGTCTTAGCTGCCCTGCCTTTCAGTTGCTTGAACTTGGTTTAGAGTCACAGGTTGGTAATAGGGACAGTAAATGAGGCCAAACTTCCATGTAGCTCCCCACTTAAGCACAGCATTCACCACTGAGTGCCTGCTGCAGCTGCCCTGACAAATGCATTTGGCTACTCTGCGCTTCCCCAGCACTTTCATACCCACTGAGTTTAGAGACCTATTCAGTCAGTACAGAAAGCCCAAACTCAGTTTAGACTGGATTCTACAAAGTGAAGAGTTGAGAGTCTGGGGCCCCACAGAAACCTGCAGTGAAACAGAAAAGAAAACTTCTTTCCTATAAAGAGAAAAGAAAGCCATATCTCTCTCATGGTCATCTGCACCAATTTAGGCTGCCTCCTGAGCAGGCTATACATTGACAATGCTTGATGTTAGTGAGACCTCAACCAAGAATTAGAAGCGAGACCCTATTAAAAACTCACTTCCTTTAACATCTGAGGATGATTAACTAAGCTTATAATTCACGCAAAAAACCGTTTGTAATGCAGATGAATACTGTGCAACAAAACCAAAAGAGGAATAATTAAACTTGACTTCATTAATTTATCAGCAAACTGACTCACTGACAGACAGGTTTGAATTACATTACAGTTCCAGTTATTTATTAGCCATATTTAATCTTTACACAATCTTTACTCAAATATACAAGAACTATTAAAATTTATAAACAACCTTTCTCACAGCTAGCTTTCATGATAAAGTTATCATTTGCTTTGTAGATGGCCTCACATGCACAAACAGAAAATTTTTATAACTAAATGTATTTTCATTTCAATGCATAAAAGTTCTCAGAGTACTTGTATATACATGCTAAACAGAGTGAAGCTTTCTTACAAACGAACCTGAAAACTCTCTCAAGAACTTGTCTGCAGTTGCCAATCTGTAGTATACCAGACAGGCTCAAGTATTCAGAAAATTAACCAAAAGGACACAGTAGGCATATACATTTAGTGGTCTCGGTACTCACATTGGTAAGTTAGCAGCTAAAACAAAGCAGTGTTCTTTAATCACCTTGTAGATGATGGTGGTTGAATTTGTGCTCAAAGCAGTCAGATTAGTGCTGAAGCTTATTATACATCTACCTAGTTCTTTTCCTGGTGATGACTGATTCAGAGGGTACTGTGTGCAGAAAATCCCAGCTCTGAAGTTTCTTTTTACTCTTAGAACACTGTGCAATTAAGAAACCTGCTTTAATATGTCCAACGCCCAGATAAGCAGGAGTTAAAGGCAATCTCCTTCACTCGGCACAGGAGAATAGCAAATCATACATGTCTGTAGTCCAGCGCTTAACCCATTGTGAAATACTCAAGGATTGGAGAAGCATGCACATACAAAACTAAGTGTTACACATTAGAACTGTGGCCTCAAGGTTTTATAAAGCAGGCAAGTCTTGACAGTCCTTTATGAAGCAGTGGAACAGTATACAACCTAACTTTTTGTTCTGACACAATTGATCATACTTGCTCTCAATGAGTAATGGAGCAAACAGTTTCTACTCTGCATGGAGTCCTATTTGCATACCAATCTCAACACTAAAGATTCTTGTACTAATATCTCCCCATTTCAAATGTTTAGCTTCTTATAAGTTGAAGTGTCATCAGACTATCACCATTTTCTGTTAGAAGACAATTTTACAATACAAATAATTAAAAAGTCAAATTAGCTATAGTCAAAAGTAAGGCTGATGCACTGAATCTATACAGAACATTCCAAACATTTTTTAGGAGTGAATAATTCTGCCTGGTCTGAATCAAAAGCATTTTTTTTAATATAAAAGCCAAAACACGTGGGGGTGAAGAGCTAACCCTGTACTCTTGTGTCTAATTCAGAATGCAAGACTTTTATAAAGGTTTTTAAAAATTAACTTTGTATTTATTTTTAGAAAAGGTTACCCACACAATATAGCTTTTTTCTTTATACAAAAAGAGAAAACGCTGCCTTATCATACGATAATCTTGAATGTGGGTCAATCTTTTCACAATAAGATTTTTTAAAAATTAAGTAGTTTCTGCTATCGCCGTGTTTTAAGGCGGAGTTTACCGTAATTGATAATTATCAGAAATTACTGATGGAGAACTTCACTGAAAAGTGAAGCTATCTATCCTACCAGTCTGTTAGGATTGGGACACAAGAGTTCTCATCTCTTTCACAACCAATGACATCTGCACTCCTTTTTGCCCAGAGAGAAAACTTTCTAGTCCTTTGTATTGATGAACTCTATAGCAAAATTCAATAGCAAATATAACTGATGCAGCCAGTACCTTATGGATTTCATTCTAATCCTAGAACAGAAGTTTCTGAAGTTGGACATTGCCAAACAACATGTGCATCAAATACAAATACTGTCCCTGTCAATATCTATTAGACTACATTTCAACATGCACGTGCAAGTCCAGTAAATACTTTGTATGATCTTTAAAATAGGAGGAATTTGATTTTTGACTCACCAGAAAGAGATGTTTAAGATTTCAAATGAATGCCATGGGAAAATACACAAAACACCCTTCCCACCTTCCCAAACCTCAGTTTACACGCCCATGCTGCAAGCGTACGTACATTAGGAAAGCTCAGTACACTGGTGTTAAAAGAGTATGTGTAAGTTTCTGCCTTGAACCCGAAATTCTCCATGTAGTTCCTGTTGAAGGCCTGACTGTAGTATGCTAAAGTCATGTTTGTGGAATGCTCCAGAGCTCAAGAAAACATTGACAGAACAGTGAGGATAAGCACTGCAGCACTTTTATCAACTGTCCTCTAATCTCTGGCCCCGTCTGATCTATCAGCTTTATCAGTAACCCTTGACCATCCCTTGGACTCAAATTTTAAAGAGTACCCAGACCCAAACAAAAGTGCATGGATCTTCATAGCCCAAAGAAGGGAAAGTAAAATGAATAATTAAAACTCATTCTCAATGATGGTGGAAACCAAAAGAAATACGAGTTAGACACGTAAGGGATGTTTAACACCACAGGCTTCCAGTGTCACACATGAGAGCTCCTTAGGCCTAAAACTACACTACAACTATAGCGTATCATCTATTTGTTTTTCTGCAGTGAAACTCTATGAGGCAGATCCATCTCTGGTGCAAACTAGTGCACTGCAGTTACTTCCGTGAAGGTAGGCTGATTTACACCAGGTTAGTTCGTATGTTCAAGCTAGAACTATTCGCAAAATACCTCAAAAGGGGAAACAAAAATAACCAAGGAGGAAAAAAACCAAATGTTTATCTAGCAGGAAAACACTTTGAAACATTTGTGTAGAGTCATTTGCACCTTGATCTTTCTCACAGATTCACAATTATATAGAAATAGAGTTTAAAAAAAAAACTCAATAGGAAAAGCATCCCACCGTTAGTTACCTGAGGTACTGCTACTAATATTCGTTGGGTAGGCCATGTTTGTTCACTGACAAATCCAGAAATACGTTGTTAGGAGTCATGCAAATTTCATGCATCAAGTCCAACCAGACATGCAACCTGAAACAACAAGAAAAAGGCAGTTAAAATTTGAAAGTTTTAGACAGCACAGTAAGGAGTCTTCTTTTCAATATATAGATCCAATAGCTGATCATTTTGAGTGCCCAAGGGCTTATCTTCACTACAAAGTTCACTTGAGTGTTGCCCCTGATTTGAGTCCTGTCCACCCACAATACCCTTATCTCAAGCATGGTGGTGTTTTAATTCAAACTTGGCTGGCTTGTCAGGTGGGATAGGCTGAAGCCCAGGTGTTGCCAATACATGATTTACTATAAACAGTACCATTCTGCAATGAGGAATCAGGGTTAAAATATAAGCATTAGGATTTCTAACTGCTTCATCCACAGAGGATTGTTAGCCATTTTCCCATGCTGGTCTAACACCAGAGCAGCACCATCAGTGCTGGCAACAGCGGGAAGGGTGTCGACGGAGCAAGTGATTTTTATCAACATTGCCTAAGCAGGGTTATATAAGCAGGTGGTTAAAAGCACCTACAGCACATGAATGCTAGAGCTCCCACAATTTCTGGCATCAATGTAGCTGCACCTGTGCTAGACGAACCGTGGGAGAATGGCTGAAATTTCTCAGTGCAGATGTAGCCTAAGAGAGGATGCTACAGTGTCCCAGCACAGGAGAGGTGGCCAGCAGACATGTGGGGTAGGGGGATCCTACCCACTGCTAACTGTCCAGGCATACAGATCCCTTGGGAACTTGGGTAAATGTACCAGGTGAGGAAGGATTTACACCAGGGACCAGCCTAATGTACAGCAGACTCAATACAGTGCAAAAGTGGCTTAAAGCTGGTTTTCCAGTCTGGCCGCACCCTCAGTTGCACAATACCTTCCTTGGCTGCAGAAGAGGATCTGGGCCATTAATTTTAACCTGAGGGCCAGGGCTGGAATAGCATACTGGCTCCTCTCTGGTTCTATAATTTCAGCCTTTTTTTGGAGGCGGGGAGGGGTAAGAAGTATCTCTCTAGTTGTTATGTTTCTGAAGAAAATGAGACAGAAGTGCCAATGATATAGAGGTAATGGAGTTTGCAGACAGCCTGAAACAACAGGTAGAGAGAGAGGGTGGATGAGATACTATCTCTAATATCCTGAGAGCCACACGGCTACAACACCACTGCAGGAAACAATAGCTTTAAGGTGACGTATTCCATTCACTTCATTAAATGCCAGTGATGATAATTTAGTGGTTAATATGGTTAGCTATTTTGCTACTCATCAAGGGATATTAGAAAGGAGGAGAGGAGAGGCTCTTTCCAAAATCTACACAATCTACTCTGAGTGCTCGGGTCATTTTGGCCCCACAAGTTGAGTAGGCTTGGCAAAAGTACCACCATTTATTCCCTCCCAGGCCCCAGCTAAGAAGGAGTCAAGCCAGCAGAAGTTCAGCAGGGCATCTGATGGAGTCCCACAGAGGAACCCAGCAGAGAAAACCAATGGATGTACTGGAACTCCAATAAGGGGGAGCAACCAAAAAGAGCACAGCATGCGTGATCACATTTTGAACATCTGGACAATCTGAGAGTGCCATCTCATTTTGTTGTCTCAGACGGGTAGAGTTTGGAGTAGAATCATAGAATATCACAGTTGGAAGAGACCTAAGGAGGTCATCTAGTCCAACCACCTGCTCAAATCAGGACCACCCCCAACTAAATCCTCCAAGCCAGGGCTTTGTCAAATCTGACCTTAAAAACCTCTAAGGATGGAGATTCCACCAGCTCCCTAGGTAACCCATTCCAGTGCTTCACCACCCTCCTAGTGAAACAGTGTTTCCTAATATCCAACCTAGACCTCCCCCACGGCAACTTGAGACTGTTGCTTCTTGTTCTGTCATCTGATACCACTGAGAACAGTCTAGATCCATTCTCTTTGGAACCCCCCTACAGGTAGTTGAAAGCTGCTATCAAATCCCCCCTCATTCTTCTGCAGACTAAATAACCCCAGTTCCCCCAGCCTCTCCTCATAAGTCATGTGCCCCAGCTCCCTAATAATTTTCATTGCTCTTCTCTGGACTCTCTCCAATTTGTCCACATGCTTTCTCCAGTGGCGGACCCAAACCTGGACGCAATACTCCAGATGTGGTCTCACTTCAATCTGCTGGCAATGCTCCTACTAATTCAGTCCCATAACCCGTTAGCCTTCTTGGCAACAAGGGCAAACTGTTGACTCATATCCATCATCTTGTCCACTGTAATCCCCAGGTCCTTTTCTGCAGAACTGCTGCTTAGTTAGCTGGTCCCCAGACTGTAGCAGCGCACGGGATTTTTCTGTCCTAAGTTCAGGACTCTGCAATTGTCCTTGTTGAACCTCATCAAATTTATTTTAGCCCAATCCTTCAATTTGTCTAGGTCACTCTGGATCCTATCCCTACCCCCAAGGGTATCTACCTCTCCCTCCAGCTTAGTGTCATCAGCGAACTTGCTGAGGGTACAATCCATCCCATCCTCCAGAACATTAATGAACATGTTGAACAAAACTGGCTCCAAGACTGACCCCTGAGGCACTCCACTTGATACCAGCTGCCAACTAGACATCGAGCCATTGATCACTACCCGTTGAGCCCAATAATCTAGCCAGTTTTCTATCCACCTTATAGTCCTTTCATCCAATCCATACTACTTTAACTTGGTGGCAACAGTACTATGGGAGACCATATCTAAAGCTTTGCTCAAGTCAAGATACAGCACATCCACCTCCTTCCCCACAAATAGCTTTCCTTGACCCCTACTGACAGGTCCCTGTAAACTAGTCACATGTTTCCAGTTACATTTGTTTTAAATACTTTGCTACATGAATACAGTTTTAAGAATACACAATCAGAAAAGAAAAAAAACAAACTGTTTAGAAACTCATTTGAAGCACAAAACAGGCAACTCACACTTGTTCACATTTAGTGAAAATTACAGAAGTGTTAGCAATTATTTGTCCCTTGTGACATGCATGCAAGTATGTTGTTTCTCAATAGAACTTATGTATCTTATTGTTGCATACCTAGAAAAAGAGGATAAACTGACTCAGCCATCCATTTTCCGAGAAACACAAAAAGAACCTCACTGCAACAAGTGTTTACCATTAAAGATCGCTTGTGTGGAAGGAACTACAGACAAGGGCAATACTGGAATAAGAAGGGAAGTGAAAAAGTTGTTAAATGGGCCAAATGAACAAAGGTTATGATCACAAAATAATAATGAAGGCATCCAAGATAGCTTGTAAAGCAAACACACAGAGCTTCTGAGGTCCCAGATGTGGCCTGTTGTACAGTTAAATTCCAGTCATAACAGGATATCAGATTTCTGAATCAACAAGCACAGTGGAAAAAAGAAAATGCATCCAATTTGTCAGATTTGCAGGGAGAGCCAATGTTTAAAATATGAAATCTTTTAATAAAGTATAACCAGTTTCCACCCAAAGAACACCGTTCCATCTTCCAACTGCACAGCATTCACCTCTGTATTTAGGATACCTGAGATACCGTACACTTATGGAAAGTTTGTGTCTTTTTTTATTGACACTTTTAGCTTGCCTTGCCGAATGTTTAAGCCTAAAGTTATCAGCTTCTAATATATTAAATGCAATATCAGGCATCCTGTTCTTTGTTAACACAGACATTGTCAATTTGCAGCTTTTCATTCAGCTTGAATCTGTATGAGGGAAATCCAAAGCAAATGTCCGTGGAGGACCTCTGAGGCCTTAGAATCACAGAACCGTAGGACTGGAAGGGACCTTGAAACCACTCATTGCTGGACTAAGTATCATCTAGACCAGGCCTGCAAAACACGTGGCCCGGGGGCCACATGCGGCCCGCAGGGGCTCACTGTGTGGCCTGCGGGAAATGAGTAGGGGTGGGGCAAGCCAAGGGGTGGGGTGGGGGGAAGCGGTTGGGGGTGGGGCTTTTCGGCCCGCAGCTGGGTTTTTTTTTCAGTAATACGGCCCTCGATGCTTTCCAAGTTGTGCAGGCTTGATCTAGACCATCCCTGACAGATATTTGTCTAACTTGCTCTTAAAAATCTCCAATGATGGAGATTCCACAACCTCCCTAGGCAATTTATTCCAGTGCTTAGAAGTTTTTCCTACTGTCCAACCTAAACCTCCCTTGTTGCAATTTATGCCCATTGCATCCTATCCTCAGAGGTGAAGAAAAAATGCTCTCCCTCCTCTGTGTAACAACCTTTTATGTACTTGAAAAAAAGACGGTTACTTTTCGTCACTGGTGTTCTTCGAGATGTGTTGGACTCTCGACAATGATGGCTGGACCCGAGGGAGGTCTGTGCAGGAGTGTATTTTGCCAGTCTTCAGCCCTCTCTGTCCCAAGTCACGGACGCATCAGGCCTGGGTTGGGGTGTCCACCTAGGGAACCTTCGGACTCAGGGCCTCTGGTCCTAAGAGGACCTCTCTGTGCATGTCAACGTCCGGAAGCTGAGGGCAGTGCGCCTGGCCTGCCATACTTTCAATCCCCACCTAGCAGGCAGGTGTGTGGTGGTTAAAGCCATGGCAGTGTTTTAACGTGGCTTGTGTAGTGTGACAAAGCTCTGTCCTTATCTTCGTGGATCCTGCATTTCCTGGTGGATTTTTACTAGCCTCAGCGGCTCACTGTGACCCTCCACGGAGCCCTTCTCTCTCTGGAGACAAGGTCACAGCCTATTGAGCCATTTTCATCACAAACCAGTGAGGAGAAGCTATCCTTCCTGGCACAGTCTCTATTGTCTCCCAATCTCAGAGACTAATTAGGGGAGGCAGAAAGGGGGGAGCCCAGGCCCGCCCTCTACTCTGGGCTCCAGCCCAGGGACCCTAATAGTATCAGCTAAGATGGCTGACCTTTCAGGCACAAAACACAATACAATTCCCTGGGCTACTTCCCCACAGCAGTCCCCGCTTCTTCAAACTCCACTTCACCCCTACCTCAGGGCCTCCTTCCTTCTGTACGATATGTTGTCCAACACTCAGTCTCACCAACAGCATAACTCCCTTCCACAGCTCCTGACACCCACAGCACACCTGACTAACTGGGAGGTTTTTATCTAGATTCAGCCAGTCCCTGATTGGCTTCAGGTGTCCCAATCAGGCTAGCTGTTTCTACTCCTTTCTAGAAGGTTCTTAATTGGCCCCAGGTGTCTTGATTGGCCTGGAGTAGCCTTTGTTTGGCTATCCAGGGAACAGGGACCTGCACACCCTGAGACTAATGTACCTGCCTTCCAGCACTCTCCTATATCCTTCTGGTCTGACTCCGTCACAGTAGTCATAGCATAGCTCTCTCCCAGCGCTCTAAAAAGCCCACCTCCACGAGGGGAACATCTCCAAGCACTGGTGCACAGTCTACACTGGCATTTTACAGCGCTGAAACTTGAACCCCGACCCCGGGGGAGGGGAAAGGGGATGGTTTCACACCCCTGAGTGAGAAAACTGCAGCACTGTAAAGTGCCAGTGTGAACAAGCCTTAAAAATTGATTCTTGACTTTCTGAAACGAAATGCAACTGTAGGTAATACCTCCACTGCCAAGTGTCTGTCCCAAGACGGAAAAAGCTGGCCTAGCTTGATATAGGCCAAATATATTCTACAAAACAATGTTTTAACATCTCTCTCTTTTCACAATTCATGCTGACCTGTGCTGTCTGCATAGGTGCAAATCAGCTAAATCGATGCTCAATTGTGTTTAACAAGCAGAGATTCAGAAACTCTGGTGCAGCAGGTTTTAACCATTCCAGGAATACTTGGAGATGCAGGCCAAAATAAACCACGTTCAGTTGCACCACGGTCAGTGACAAACTTTCCTAACATGGACAAGGCTATGGATGACAGGAGAGTTCAAATGAAAAATGCAACTCCATAAAGAGGAAGAAAACACAAAACACACCCTCTAATACAAAGAGCGTACAAAAGAGAATTAGAAAAGGAGCTTACATTTTTCATTCCTACTCTTAAAAGTTTCTGCCCTTGCTAGCCCTATGTTTTTACATGCTTATCCAATGCCTGCATGTGAATACGATGAATTAAAGTCTTAAAGGTAAATGCAAAACAAGCAGAGACTAGCTATATAAAGTGCTATTGCTCAATGAAGCAGTTTTTAAATTGTTTTGAATTAGTTACTCAAGCTCTCCTCTGCCCTGAGATTCAATTTTGCACCTTTTGCAGACACACAAAGCTTTGCTACAAAACTCTACTGGTCACAAGAGCCCAATCCTCCACTGCACCTTGCCAGGTCATTTGTACCCAAACAAACCCTACCAAGTTAGAATTATCCCGTCTTACACTGCTGGTGACATTTTGCATAGATGTAGATTTCAAGTAGGTGAGGTGATCTGTAATAGTTTCTGAATGCTAAATAAACAGTTCAGAGGTTAAGAGACAATGTCTGGACTATTAACTGGGAAGACCCGACTTGCCTTGCCCCATTCGGGTTTCACAGCTTGTTTTGTCAGTGCTGAGAACCCACAGATCAAAAGACTATAACAGGCCTGCACAACATGTGGCCCGGGGGCCACATGCGGCCCACACGGGCTCACTGTGCGGCCCGCAGGGGGTGAGTAGGGTTGGGGCAAGCCAAGTGGTGGGGTGGGGGGAAGTGGATGGGGGTGAGGCGAGAGTGTGGCTTTTTGGCCTACAGCTAAGTTTTTTGCAGTAATATGGCCCTCACTGCTTTCCGAGTTGTGCAGGCCTGCTATAAACCCTTCAGGTCTCTCTCTGCCCAGAGGAGGTAGGCAGACACCCACCCACTTAGGGGCCTGAAACTATCTGTTGTTTGAAAAAACTTTTTCTATTATTTTATGAACATAAGAATAACCATAGTGGGCCGGACCAATGGTCCATCTAGCCCAGTATCCAGTTTTCCAAAAGTTGACAATGCCAGGTGTTTCAGAGGAAATGCATAGAACAGAGCAATCATTGAGCAATCCATCCCTGTCCTCCAGTCCCAGATTCTGGCAGTAAGAGGCATAAGGACACAGAGTATGGGGTTGCATCCCTGACCATGTTGGTTAATTGCCACTGATGGGCCTATCCTCCATAGACTTTACCTCATTCTTTTTTGAGTCCACTTATACTTTTGGCCTTCACAAGATACGATGGCACCGAGTTCCACCGATTGTCTGAGTTGTGTGAAATACTCTCTTATGTTTGTTTTAAACCTGCTGCCTATTAATTTCATTTGGTGACTTCTGATTCTTGTGTTATGTGAAGATGTAAAACAACACTTGCTTATTCACTTTCTCCACACCATTCAGGATTTTACAGACCTCCACGATATCATATCCCCTCTTACTCGTCTCTTTTCCAAGCTAAGAAGTCCCAATCTTATTAATCTCTCCTCATATGGAAGCAGTTCATACCCCTAATCATTTTGCTGCCCTTCTCAGTACTTTTTCCACTTCTAATATTTTTCTTTTGAGATTGGTCTACCAGAACAGCACTCAGTATGCTAGGTGTGGGCCAGAGATTTATACAGTGGCATTATGATATTTACTGTCTTCTTATCTCTCTCTTTTCTTGTGGTTCCTAACATTCTGTTAGCTTTTGTGACTGCTGCTGCACATTAAGCAGATGTTTTCAGAGAACTATCCACAATGACTCCAAGATCTCTTTCGAGTGCTAACAGCTAATTTAGACCCAATCACTTCGTATGTATAGTTGGGATTATGTTTTCCAATGTACATTACTTTGCATTTATCAAAGTTGAATTTCATCTGCCATTTTGCTGCTCAGTCACCCCATTTTATGAGATCCCTTTTTAACTCTTCATAGTCTGCTTTGGACTTAACTATCATGGAGTAATTTTGTATCATCTGCAAAAACTTTGCTACCTCACTGTTTACCCACTTTATCCAGATCATGTATGAATATGCTTAATAGCAGTGGTCTCAGTACAGATCCTTGGGGGGATCCCACTGTGTATCACTCTCCATTCTGAAAACAGATCATTGACTTTTACTCTTTGTGTCCAATCTTTTTACCAGTTACTGATCAATAAGAGGACTTTCCCTCTTGTCCCACGACTGCTTAGTTTGCTTGAGAGCCTTTAGTGAGGGACTGTAAAAGACTTTCTGAAAAGTCTAAATACACAATATCTACTGGATCTCCTTTGTCCACATATGTTGGCCCCTCTCAAAGAATTCCAGTAGACGGTTGGTGCATGATTTCCCTTTACAAAAACTGTTGCTGACTCTTCCCCAACAAATTGTGTTAATTTCTGTGTCTGATAACAGTGTTCTTTACTATGCATTGTTCTTACCGTTAAGTTTAAAGACACTTTGGTTTAAGAAGGCTGCCCGGTCACTCTGTTAACCGCTGGTCCCAAGCTCCGGAAAAAGTCAGAGATACCTGAACCCATTTGGACCTCTTGTAGACAAGCACAGGACATTGTGGGCTACGATGTGGTGTAAGAGTGGGAGAACTGCAGGATTCCCTCCTAAGAAAGGTCTGACATGCTTGGGATATGAACTCAGGGACCAGGGAATGGATTAAAGATTTAGATATCTGCTGTCAGGATTACAGGGCTAACTACATCAGATGCACAGCAGTGAAAAATCGGGCCTAAGATACATAGAGATTTATATCCAGAGCAAGAGATTCATCATAGCACCATTCTTCCTGAACTCAGGGTGTTAGTGATTAATTTATTCCCTGGAGAATGAGAGTTTATATCCCTTGTCATTTATTTTTAATCCCATCTCATGTAACCATGAATGTTCTCAGGTTCCATATAAACACCCAATTCATTTTTTAATTCTGCTAGGCTTTTCCACATTGCAGGTAAAGAAAATACATAAGTGAATTAATTTCCCTGTTAAAGTCTGATTGGTTGGGGGAATTAAGTTGGTGATAGTGGCTGTTCACTCAGTTGTTGCTAGCCTGGCTCATCCCACATTGCAAAAGAAACAATCCTCTGATGACATCACTCTCCTAGCCTGTACCCATGTGCTCAGCCCCAAGGAGGTATCCTCTGTGATTCAGTCCCGTACAGAGATGACAACATGACCCTTTATGATTTACACAGTCACCTATGAACAGCTAACCACATCCTGTACTGCAGTTAATTTGCTTTGGGACTACATTGAGCATTACAACAAAGTCATCCATCATTGTGACACCTTTCCCCTCCCACAAGTCCCACAGAAGCCTCTCAGCAGGATTTATGGGAAGAGGAATGAAAAAGGAAGCCTTGTAGTTCCCTTGGAAATCTTTTAGCTTTTGCAGGCAAGTAAATGCAGATCCTAATCAGGTCACATTAACTTATCTGCCTTTCTCCCAGCCTCTTCTTACAGAACTGGCCTGTAGAGAGACCTGTACAGTATGGCTCCTGCAGGAGCTGAGCTGTAAGAAAGCAGGGAGCCAGTGAGATGGCCCAAGGCCTCTAGGATCTAAAAAGATTCAGCGAGACCGGGAGTGGAACATTCCCAGCTAGATCAATGGTGGAGCATCTATTGCTCCTTCACCCCTCCCCCACCAATCAGAGTATGTCTCTATGGCAAAAAATAAAAAGACCTGTGGCTGCAAGTCTCAGAGCCTGCGTCAACTGACTGGGGCTTGTGGTATGGGACTAAAACTAGCAGTGTAGGTGTTTGGACATGGGCTGGAGCCTGGGCAGAATAATAAAAGGGCAAAATTATGTACAGCATAAGAGCACACAGTAAATAAATTTTCCCATAACAAGCTATGTAAGACCATGCAGTAAACACTAATGGGGAAGTCTAGCAGGTTTTGATGTTTAGAGGAACTTTTTAAAATGGTAGAAGCCCTCGTCACTGGTTGGACCCTTCTCCCCTCTCAAAAAAGGAATCAAGAAAATGTGGATAGCTCAGTTGTGTCCTTTGGGCTCCCTATTGCAGCTGGCATTCCTCACACCACCACTTCTGGCAAAGAATCCTGCATCTCTCTGTGATTTTGGCTCATCAAGCCAATGCATAATGAAAGGGAGTATTTTCCACATCATTCCCTAGGAATTTCCTACTCTGGATTATTATTATTCTACCTCGATGCAAATAGGAAAAGTTTCTAAAATATAATGGTGTGCAGCCGGTAGAGTTGTTTTTGTAAATTAATTCAACAAAAACGTACCTTGGAATTATTTTTGCCATCATCGTCTCAGAATTTTCCATTTGCTACAGAACTGACTGGTAAGCTGCAGGAATTGTGAGGCTGTTGTACAGAAGTTAGGACCTATGCGTCAGCAACATACAAATGGTCCTGATGAAGATGAGTAGGGGGTTAAGTGAAATTCCCACTGTCATAAGTGTGAAGTAGCCTAGAATTAGTGTTTACCTGTAAGGGGTTAAGCTAAAGGTAACCTGAGAGGTGGACAACTGACCAATGAGAAATTTCTCAGGAGACAAAGGATTTTGAGTTTCAGTTTCTCTCTGGGTCTCTCTCTGTTCACTTCGGCTATGGGATGAGCACAGCTATGTCTTTCACTGTAACTACAGATTCTATCAAGTACTGTAGTCAGTAAGTTTACCTTCTTTTTATCACTTGGAGGGTTCTCAGTGGTGAGTGTTGGCTGGATGCTTCTTGATATTGTAAGCTTCAACAGAGATATCAACAGTGGGAGAAAGTTGCCTCGGAGGAGACGTTTGGTTTCTGAATCCTTTTGTTGATTATGGTAGATGCTGTTCTATTGATGGTTATAAGACATTTATTCCTTTCTTCTTTTCTTTTATTAAAATCTTTCTTTTAAGAATCTGACTGCTTGTTTTTCATTGTGTAAGATCCTGGTTTTGGATCGAGCACGTCTTGCAGGATCAGGCGAGGTTTGGGTTTTTTATTCTCTCAAGCTTTCCAGGGAAGGAAGACGTTTGGGGGGTTAGTGGAAAGGGAAAGAAGGACCTAGTTTGGTGGTGGCAGTGTACCAGGTCCAGATACAGAAGAAGTTGTGTTCTGGGGAAAAACATTTTAACCCAAGCTGGTAAAATAAGCTTGGGGGCGTTATTTCTTTTTTCATGTGGGTCCCCACATCTGTACCCTAGAGTTCAGAGTGGGGAGGCAATCCTGACACCCACTCTTACACATGGTGTGCCCTACGGATTCTGCAAACACACTGAAGTAAGCAAACCGTAATGTTAATTCACATAACTAGGATATCTTCGCTGCCAGGAGCTCTAGAAATCTATTTTTTCTCTTTTAAATAAAAGCTTAGATTCTGGTGACTAGAGAGAAATTTCATACAAAGACCTTTCTACATTTGAACACTGAAGACCATTCTCCCTGCTGATTAGTCCTGCTAGACTTAGGTTACTGCTCACTCACCCTAATGTATATTAAATGACACTTTAGGGATTGTTTTTAACCTCAGCCTGTTTTGGGGAAAGCTGCTTGCTTGCTGTACTGCACATGAGGTTTGTTGACATATTTCTGGTTTGAATAACATCTGTCAAATAAAAATAAAGCTTTAGCTTCCTTTAAAGGAGCTGGTTACTGAAGCCAGACTCAGCTGTACTCCACAAACATTTGCTCTGTTTACATAAACCTGTTCTTGGCAGTTGGCCTCTATTTTGTGAGATGCTGCTTATAATAAGGGTGTTTCACATAGTAAGTTAAGGGTGCGTCTATACCGGCTATATTCTGAAATTTTCCCACCACTGCTCTGGCATTAGTGCAGCTCCACCAATAGTGAAACAGCTCATGTCAAGCAGCCACTGGCTTTTTTACCGCTGTCATCTGCAGCTGTTCAAAGTAAATATAGATTGTTGAAGGTTAAAAATCTGGTAGCTTGCCTGCTTAGCACTGCCATCATTAGTGCAGGTGATAAGGCAGCTTTGAGAGAATTTTAGAAAACTGCTCATATAGCTTAGTTGGTAGGAGAGGGGACGCAGACTTATGAGTTCGAAGGTTAACATGCAGAGTGTATAGGTTGTTTGGTAGAAATAGTCAATACTGCTTCTTAATAAAGCAGCCCTATTTGTGAAGGCCAGCTCCTTTTCTATGTAAGTAGGCTCCACAAGTGGAACAGAAGATTTCTACAAAATCAACAAAAGTATTCAGTACAAAAAGCCTGGTTAACTTTAGCTAAAGATTATTAACTTATTAGTCGGTTGCTAAAACAGCAGTGCAGACTTCAGTGTGCGCGCACACTTTAAAAAAAGTAAAAGTTCAGAAATTCTCAGTTAAGATAGTTAATGAATATTCTCTAACATATTTAATTTATAAATCTCTGATTTATAAATTATGAATATAAATCTCTGATTTGCAAATTAAGGAATTTTCCTTAATCTCTGGCAGGGAAATTCACAAGCTGAGACTCACTTTATCTACACTACAAAAAACACACATCAGCAAGTCTCAGAGCCTGGGTCAACCCACCTGGCTACGGGGCTAACAATAGCAGTGTACACATTCAGGCTGGCTCTCAGGCTCTGAGACCCCGCAAAGGGGATACGTCTCAGAAGCTTGGGAAGAATTATTTAAAGGAAGGAGAGTTATGTCAGAGTCAAATGAGAAGAACTTGGAGTATAAAATTTTCCATAATTCTATATTCTGATAATTAAAATACCAAGAGCACTATAGCCTATTGCTAGATTTTATGAAGCTGAACAATTGACGTTCACCTACAAGGAGTAGCCAAATACATTTATGTATAGCTGGGTGGGAGTCACCCCATTTTTTTTCAGTTCCTATTGCACAAGGGCCTATCACTTGAAACTCCCTTTAAGATCGGTAGCAGCTGCTCTTCAGAAGGTCATCTTTTCTGTATCTACCAGATATATATTACATTTTCATTTGCAAACCCTCAGTCCTATGATTCTTGTGTGCAGTTAAGAGGACATATCAAGTAATGCTTTGGCTACCCCTTAGGAACAATAGGAGGAGAGAAAGGGGCATACGCACCTGCCAAAGTCTTGCCTCTTGGTAGATCATGCGGTTGGATTCTGGTGGAGGGGCAATTATACCTCTATGGATACACTGCCTACAGTGTGTCTGCATTGCTATGGTCCTTATACGCCTGGTCTAAGGCCATGCTTAACCTGAGACTGAATTCAGCACACCACTGCAAAACCCTGTTTCTCATCCATTAAGTATCCCCAAACCCTGAGCATTGTTTTTGTCATTCATCATCACCTAACTTCAGTTACCAGGCTAGCTGCACCACTGTCCACTCTGAGTGCATCTGCAAAAGCGATGAGTCCCGAGGCATCACCTTCCTTGGGGTGGAATTACATGACTCTCCCACTAAGGGCTTGTCTACACTGACAGCGCTGGAGCTGCACCCTGTAGTTCTTTAGTGAAGATGCTACTGTGGCAACGGGAGAGCTTTTCCCATCAACATAGATAATCCACCGCTGCGGGAGGTGGTGGTAGCTATGTCTCCTGTCAACACAGTGCAGTCCACAAGATGGGTGAGGTCAGTATAACTACATCAGTCAGGGGGATGGCTTTTTCACCCGCCTGAGCACATAGTTATATCGATGTAAGTTGGTAGTGTGGACTTGGCCTTAGACTAGGACCTGTCATTACCTCAGCAAGTTCTAGTACTTTCAGTATCCACAGCTTGGCTGTAAGCAGTTATTAACTCTCTTACCCAGGATAAATAAAATGCAGAGAAAAGGAAATGCTCATCTCTCCCTAGTGTGAGCATTACATTCTATCAAAACGAAGGAACAATGACAAAAAGAAATATTCCCTCCATTCACATTTTCTTCCCTGCTCTCTTTTGTATTTATGGTGAATTGCTAAAACCTGGGATAAGAAACAACCTGGGATAAGAATATTTGCTTTGTTCATTTTAAATTCATTGAGGTTTGTTCAAAGTACCTACACTAGTTAGGAAACATTTCTGTGCAATAGTACTATGTAATCATATTCTCTACTCAGGTAAAAGGACAGGGTAGGAAGCCAAACAGCCATTACTTAGCACTTTTAAATGTCAGGAAATGCAAAGTTATTAATAATCCTCCAAAACAAAACGTGAATAAAAATGTTTTTATCCATCCAGACAAAGCTGCTAGCTGAGATGAAAATCACCCCGCCCCAATACAGAGTGAAAGTCTCCCAAAGCAGGTGTTAACTGGAGGCATTGGGGAGGAGACAACACACAAATCACACACTTGGCCTTTTCAGGATTTTGTATGTAGGTCAGTCATGCACCGGCCTTGGCCTGCAAACACTGAAAATCCTGGAATGGCTCTTCCTGGCACAAGCAGCAGTGCAAGTTCCACACATCCTCTCCCACAGCACATAACAGACTCTGACAACCAGAGCTTTGCATTCCACAGCGTACGACAAAATACAGCATCCTTTTCACTTACATAATTAAAGGTTCATTCATAAACATTCACAAGTCAAGATATTACTTGACTTGAAAAAACTGTTTTTCTTCAATAGCAAGTCGGTAGCAATAAATGCAGTAAGGACATTTGTAACGGTGTGTTAAGCTCATTAAAGCAACTTTGGCAATTGCTTACGGATGTACTGTCAAGAATTTTAAGTCCAATCCTGGGTAAATAGAGACATTTAACTCCAACTAGCCTGGACCTTGAACTTTAGGTGAAGCTTGGTATAAAATGGCATATTGGTGAGAAGGGCTGTGGGTTAGAGATGCTGCAGTTGATGCCCGCTTTATGACAGCACACATGATGCCTACAGCTGTAATCTCCAAAAATGCCTGCAGCTGTAATCCCTCTGCTGAGGAAGCTAGGCCACAGAAAGGAGCCCTGAGAAGCTGCTAAAAGCAGTGGCAGATGCAGTCATTCTGGTAAAGAGGTGACATATTTCCTTTAATCCTAATACTGCATGATAGCCTCAGCAGTTAATTTAACAGAACAGCTCTTCCCTGGTGACTAATCTCTGTGGGCTTGAAAACGTCCAATAGCTTCTTGCCCAAGAACAACCTACCTGGCCATGTGAGAAGTACTCCCTCCATCATCACCCCTAAGGCAACACCTATTAAAGCCATGTCTCTTTAGTTTACACCATCACATCTCCACTTCCTCAGCAACAAGTCATCTTTATCCTCGGCCCGCAGCCCCATCAGTTCTGCTCCCCAGTAGATAAAATCAATTCTGATCGCTCTCTCCAACATACACACTGGCGCTCTCCCCGTTAAGACATTCTGGGATCTAATCACTCCACCAAATCAGTGAACTCTAGGTTCTCTCATGTCATGCAGCAGCTATAAAGGATACCACAAAGAGTTGCTTTCTTCCTGTGCTCAACGTGGAACTATTGGAATCAGAGCGACATCATTAACCCTAAAGCTGCTGTCTCTCTGCTTCCCTGCAGAGCTATTGCCCAGAATCTCCCCAAGCCTCACTCTGCACCTTACCCCTTGCCTGGGTTCCTGATACACCCCCTCACACCCCACTGCCACTATTACTGAATACTGGGCTCCATTATTCCCCAAACAAATGAACATGGGCCCTCTCACCTCTTTGCAGCCTGCTCTTAGGTTACCAAGCTCCAGACCCTCACCCTTCCAGCTCCTCTTCTTCACATGGACTTCTTTACACATTGCTCCCCATCCTGTACAAGAACAGCAATGCCTGAGCTGCTCTCCCTCTCCTCCCTTTCCTTAAAACATTGGCACAGCTTTTCCCTCTTCCCAAACAAGAGCAAGTGGCCTGAATTTCGTGGTCTCTGAGCCTTTCCCCACCACACCAAAGAAGGAGCCAGCAACTCCCCAGCCCCATTTACTCAGGTAAAATTTCTGCTCATCCCAGACAAGTGGGTTTTTCAAGCCTTTCCTGTGGAGCAACTGTTCTAATGTCACAGCCTGTACAGCACGTGTGGACATTCCCTACTCCACAAGTGCATCAAATCCTAATTGAAGAGCCTGTTTGCGCCCACACAGCACTTTCAAAACTGCCTTCAGTGAATGAGCATGTGACAAGTTACAGTGCCTCACTCAGCGTTTTGACCCAGAGCTGACACAGGCTACCAGGAGTGACAAAGAGTCCTGTGGCACCTTAAAGACTAACTAAAGTATTAGAGCATAAGCTTTCCTGGGCTAATACCCACTTCCTGGGTTACCAGGAGACTGGAAGCAGCTGTAGCTCTGGACAGCTGGGAGACTGCAGCTGTATTTTCAATACTTTACTTTTAATGGGTCACTAAACAAGGCGTTGCCAACTTCCTGCAATCTGCACTGCCTCCACCTCCCATGTGGGTGACCTTATCACTGTGCATGGTTACAGGGACAAACAGAACTGACCCAGATAAGGGAGGTAGGACGCAGCGTGTTATAATGCACTTGGCTTTCCATTTAGGAGACTGCGAGGTTACTCTCTAGCAGCTGGCCACACAGAGGGGAAAAGAACTTGCTTCTAATGCCAGCTGTGGGATTCCCCACTTAGCTCAAGTGGTAAAGGCCTGTGTTTTGGAGACAGAGGCCAAGCTTAGTTCTAGCTCATGCTCTCCCCCTTTTGCCTAGAAGGATTTACATAGCAGCTATATCAGTTGTCTGATCTCTCTTCAGGTTGATGCCCACATTCTTTTCAATAGCTGCAGCGCTATTAACCCCTTGGTACTGGCTAAATTAACAACACATCCTCCATTACTGTACACAGGAGAATACACGGTCTCACTGCTCAATTATTTTGCCTCTGAAAAATCAGAGGTCTAAATTCAGCACAGGGCTGTTGGAACGCTCTACCTCCCCACTCCCTACATGCCTCAAGTGTTTAAATCTCCCTCGGGATTGTGCCTGTTCTGTTGCTTTTACCTATCATGCTTCTTCACTACTGTTGTCAAAAACCGAGCAGCCGTACACGGACAATGATAGCAGTGTTCTGCTTCCCGTGAAGAAGTTTCAGCACAGAAACATTAGCGGCACAGGTGCAGTCCTTTGCTGCTGTTATATGGAGACAGGAAGAGCAGTTTTTTTAATAAATTCCAATATACCCTTTTCAGTTCTAATTAGGATTGCCACCTTCCTAATCGCACAAAACTGAACACTCTTGCCCTGCCCTCTGTGCTGCCCTTAGGCCCCGTCCACTCCACCCCCGTCGCTTGTTCTTCCATACCCTCACTTACTTGCTCCCTTTCACCAGGCTGGGGCAGCAGGTTGATGTGTGGGAGGGGATGCAGGCTTCAGGGTGGGAAGGGACGCAGGCTTCCGAAATGAAAGGTTCAGGGTGGGGGAAGCGACTCCAGGCTGGGGCAGGGGGGTGGGATGGCAACTTATCTCAGGAGGCTCCTGGAAGCAGCCAGCATGTTCAGCTCCTAGGTGGAGGGGCCAGGGGGCTCCATGCGCTGCCCCCGCAGCTCCCACTGATCATGGTTCCGGGCCAATGGGAGCTGCGAAACCGGTGCTCAGGGTGGGGGCAGCGCACGAAAACCCCATGGCCAGCTACCCTTATGTCTAGGTGCCGAAAGCACATGCCTGCCACTTTCCAGGAGCTAAGCAAAGAGCCAGGCAGGAATCCTGCCAGCCCCGAGCCAACTAGACTTTTAACAGCCTGGTCAGCAGTGCTGACCAGAACTGCCAAGGTCCCTTTTTGACAGGGTGTTCTGGTCGAAACCTGGACATCTGGCAACCCTAATTCTAATACAGAACTAAACTGACAACAACAAACTGAGAGAGACATAGTGGGTTCAGGAACTAATTTTTCATCTCTAAACCCTAGCTTACAGCTCTGGGTTACGTGTCTGTTGTGAATGAGTTTTCTAGCCCCTAGTATGGTGTGTACTGTTTCTTTGTATCTGTAATGGGAAGCCAGGCAGGAAAAAGACTGGAAAAAACTCTAGGCATTTTAAAAAAGAGCATTTGTAATGGTTTAAATTATATTA
This sequence comes from Dermatemys mawii, assembly GCA_007922305.1. Taxonomy (NCBI): domain Eukaryota; kingdom Metazoa; phylum Chordata; order Testudines; family Dermatemydidae; genus Dermatemys; species Dermatemys mawii. The sequence continues at coordinate 19,332,670 of ML677339.1, read as the reverse complement.
TTTTTGTAGCCTGCATTTTACAAAACTTTTGAAATGCTCCAATTTTTCAGTGGTATTTAAAGATTCCCAGGCCCAGTCTGCCTCCTAAGACTCAGTCACTGCTGGGAAATTCAATGACACTGTACGGTATATTATTAAAGAAGCGGGCCCCACAAGAGCCCAGTCACTTTCACTGAGTGGCATTTATAAAAAAGTTATTCCTTTATTGAAAACAAAAATTAATAGTGAGCTAAATACATGCTGATTTCTACTTCAACTGACACAGAGGTGTTTAATTTTAAGTAAGTAGTACCACTGGCATTTTCAGGACTGAGGTCTACAGCATGGCAGCTCTCTTTTTAACAAGCAGTTGGCATTTAAGTGCCAATAAACTAGACTTTCATGCAAACTGTGTATGGGCCAAGGCTACAGCTCTATGCTGACATGAGCAAACAGACGTTATCTGGACGGCTCACTATGTATCTCACTGCACATTCCAAGCTATAACCAGACACCTATTTCCTAACGGAGGTTTAGATCTAAAGGTCACATTCCAGTACAGTGAACTACTGGACCAAACCCAATCCAGGTAACTGCTGCCAAAACCCCACATACCAATAAAGGAGCCATAATGTGACTAATTAACCAGCTTTGGCTTTGTTTTTCCCCCATTCAATATTTAGCTACAAAAACATTAAAATAAAATCAGTAAAATAAAGTATTTCTGTGCTAATCATAGTATGATGCAAACTCCTGGTAATATACATCCTCCACTAAAGGTACCCTGGAAAACCCTAGAGATATACAATAAATTGTGTGTGGGGGGGGGTGCCTTTCAAAGGCATGCTCCCAGAGTTGTATTTGTTTACAATTGTAAAGCAATAATCTGCTATGTGATTTATTATTGGTTTCTCTGAATGGGCTCCCTGGTAGCCAGGCAATTTCATATCCTGTACAATACTAAAAATAAATAGGATATTTTTAGTTATAAGAGAGGGTGGCTTCACTGCTAGTCACATTATCCACAGGACAAAGCAAGCCATTAATCTCTCTTCCCAAACTATTCAGAATGCCTGAGGAGAAGAATATTTTCTTTCCTGTGCTTATTCCAGGCTAAAAAGCTAGCTCCTGCAAAAGCTCACAGCCCTTCTCACTACTCCATACTACCAGCTTGCTGCAGAAACCCAGTCCAAGGACAGTCCAGGGTAGCAGCAGGAAGTGACCTCATACAGGAAGGCAACAGTAAAGCTCTCTGTACACTCATTGGAGGAACCAGGGATAAGAGAATGTCAGACTTGTTAGCACCTTGCCCCCTTTCCTGCTCACCAAAGCAGTTTGGAATGAGAAAGGGGAATGTGTCTGACCCACTCCAACCCCAAATGGAAACAAAGTTTGGAAAACGTTTAGATACTAAGCCATCGGACCAAGGTTAGTAACGCTGAGTAGGGTGATTTAGGAGGATGTTGTATTGCAGCTGGCCCTCTGTTCCCATATACGGGTTCAGTTTTTAGTGCCGCTGACTCTTAGCTGGCTTTCTGCCTCTTGATGAAGGTTTTTATTTTGTCTGTCTGTTTTTATGTTAGAGATTCTCTGGCTTGAAAGGCACTGGGACAAGGAGGAGCAAGTGCAGTGATTGGCAGCAATCATCACTTTCACTTCTGTTTCTATCATCAAGGAAGTGCAAGCATTACTGAGAGCTAGCTGTATTTTCCACCTGCTCCAGTTACTGAGTGTGATAGAGTCAGTGTCAAAAGCAGGTATCCCAAGGGATTTGTTACACTTCTGTGAATTTTTCCTGGGAGGGGAGGAAAGGAAGAGAGCCAAAAATGTTACAAGGTAATAACACCTCGCTGGATTTAAAATTTCTGTGTCTGGCTATTGTTCTCTTAATTTAAGATTTTTCCTTAACGTATTTCTCTCTTAATGCTTGTACAGCTTTGGAAAAGTAACAAGCACCCACAAAAAATGTATTAATTTGAACCTTTCTACACGATGCACTGGGATTATTCTCACTTTTCCTACAAATAAAATAGCAAGACAAAAATAAGTTATAATGCCCTTCCATTATAAACTAAATCAGCTGTTTCAATAAGAGTTTCTATGGATTTATTTATTAATCATTTTAGCTCTCTCTCTAAAATTCCTATGGCTGCATTACAGTTCAAGGCAATTCAGCATTCTTCTCAAGAGTGCAATACAACGGAATCATTGGTAATAGTTAACAAGGAGACAAGTAAGAGCGTAAATTTCAAAGACAGTATGGGCAAAATTCTTTTACCTTACATTTGAAGAGAGTACAATAGGTGTTCTATCCATCTATGGCTACAGATAATCTGTGTCCCATGTGAGCCAAACCTTTTCCGTCCTCGGTCTATCACAATGCATTATAAACAAGGGATTAGCTAACATGATTTAAAAATATTTTAACTCATTTCTATATTTTACCACCCCAAAAATGATTTTATTTTATACCTAAGGAATGAAGCCATCAGCTGAGAGTTCCTCAGAATTGTTCCTGCACAAGAAACCGATGAACCACAGAACGCTCTGTGTACAAAGTGCAAAGTACAAAAGCTATTCACCTCCTATGTTAGTTGACATTTGCCAGTGTTTGTTGTATTTCTTATGCCAAATACAAGAAATATGCAGTCAAATAAAATATGGAGCTGTGCGAAATGTTGATTTATTTTATTTATGTTTATTAAAGATAATGCCAAAGTCATGGTTGCTGATATTTATCTTTACACATTTCTGCCAGTACAACGCAGACATTGCTGATTCAAGCTCAAGCAAAAAGATGTATTTATTACAGGATGAAAGTTAAATTTTCCTACAGATTGGACCGCCGAGATACAAGAAAGGGAAGAGAAAATGAAAGTTGAAACTGTGTTTGTTTTGCCCAAGCTATTATGTATAGTTTCTCTGAGATCGTCTGTGCTATTTGTTGTACCTTGTTTACAAATACGCAGTTTTTAATTTAAGCTGTTTTGCCTTGCAACTTTTACTGTTTTAGACCTCAGTCTTGTAAAAACTGAGCACATGTAAATGGTTGCTGGAGCTTGGTTTAATTGCCATGGAGAAAGTAACATTACAGTGGCTAAGCCAACTTTGGTTAATTTCAGGAAGGATAATGCCACTCTGGTTGTATATAGATACATACAAGAAGCTTTTAACATACTGTTACTATCATAACAATCCTTTTTCTTAAGTATGTTTATACTTGTTGGCTGAATGTAGCAGAAAGGAATTCCATTAGCAATATCCTTTACATTGTAAGTGCTGCTTGTATTCTTGCTGCATTGTTCTTCCAATTTTTGAATACAGTATGCTGGCTGCAGTACCAGATTATACAATTGTTTCACTCAGTTTATCTTTTACTGGACAGAAGTAACATTAGAGGCATACAATGAGCTTGCTATTTTCTAAATATGAATAGTGAAGGTTAACAATATCAATTTTCATACTGAAATATTCACACGCTTTGGATAATTTGATTTTTTTCTAAATTTAAATTGCCTAGAGATGCTTTGAATTTTAATTTCAAAATGGTATTTACACTAAATAGGTTGATTTTACAAGATCTATCCAAAGCCTGCAGAAATCAATAGGAATTTGTCTACCAATATCAGTGGTCTTTGATCAGGTCCCATGTAGAGCTGCCAGAACAACTGTCACATAATATTAACAGGGGAAGCAGGAGAATGAAAAAGTTTATTTTTGGTTTCTGACCAGCTCTATGTTTTGTAATGTCTAATGCCTTTTTCTGCAATACCTCTCTTTTTATTATTGAATAGGTATGGAATATATACCCATAAAAAATTTTGAAGTACCACCAATGTAGGTCTGTAAATATGACAACATATTTTCCCCAAAATAACTTTAATAGTAAGAACGACATCATTTGTTTCATTTGAGATAAACAGGAAAGTAGAGAGAGGAGAAAAAAAATTCAAAAGGTCACTCAACAAGCCCTGCTTTGCAGAAAGAAATACTGAGCATATTTAATACTTGTGAATGCTCATTTACTGCCTGAATAAATTTTTTATGCTTTTGGATGATTAAGTAGACCATACAACACAGAAAGACTGCAATTTAAGTCTTTACTTTTACAGCACTTGCAAGATGGAGAAGGGAAATGTAAAAATACTTTGTATACAAAAGATAAAAGTTATTCAGACATGAATAGATTTCTGTTAAGTTCCTTACCTGCTGCCATTATACTGAATTTTGACATATAAAAATAGAGAATTATCAACAAGGAGTAAAAGCTACCAGGATCACAAACCAAACTAAAGTTCTTAAAATACTGGAAGATAACCCCCATCTATGTTTAGCTAAAGTCATCGTATGATAGCTACACAACACCACCTATAAAGGAGATACAGACAAGTTCTATTTCCACAAGGAAATGAAGTAATGCATTTACCTCCTGAGAGGCCAAGTTTAGGAACAGCAGATGGCATTTAAATAACAAAACTCATTTGGAAATGCTCCTTAATTTACACTATTCCCATTCCCAAAAAAGAAGAAGATACTTAGATGGTCAAAGTGTACAGATTGAAGCTGCTTGTCAGTCTTACAAGGGAGCAAATATTTTACAAATTAATGTGGCATTTAATTGCTTAAGAGTTCCATTTACAACAACTGAATTGCAAATTATTGATATGAGAAGCACAATCTATACTTATTTCTAACCCAAGTACTGTAACTACTGTGTAAAACCTGACAGATCAGCTACTCCTCCCTTTCCTTCATACTTTTGACTGAACAAACCCAAGGCAGGTCAGGAGAGCTGTGGTAAAAATGAAGCTAGTTTTTAAAAAGACATTGAAGTCACATTTTTATCTTTTTGAGCCCAAGTCACAAAACCAGTGATTTAAAAAAGTGTTTTTATTTAAATAAAACCATTGTAAAAATATATCTATTTAAAATTAAATTTGAAATTATGACACCATGAGACCTAACCTTACCATAATCTATTAAAATCATTTACATTAAAATATTACATATATAAATAAAAATAAGCAGTATGTTGTTTGCCTCCAAAGTTTTAGAAGAGCCAAAGCACAGAACTGTGAGATATTGTTGGCTAAGCACCTGGAAACAGAGCCTGTAGAAATGCTAAAACCAGCATTTGACAGCAGTAGCCTCTTCTACAGGTACAGAGAAAATTTATTTTTTTGTTTCACTTTATTTAACTAATTCAGTTCAATTATTAGTTCATTAAAAGTTGAGAAACAAAACTGAAAAAACAGAAAATCTTGTTTTTCATTTCTGAATAAAAATGAGGTAAGAGGATGAGGTCTACTAGTTTAAAAAATCTCAAAGGACATGGTGACCAGAAACAATCAGTTCTAGTCACAAACTACAAATGATACTTCCTTTGTTTAACAGACCAGTTTCAAATGGAGAATACATTTTCAAAAACATATCTTTTTTTCTTATGTACCGAGCACATTTAAGATAGATTTATTTGACTAATGAAGATAAAAAATGAGCAAACATTTTAAATTTGAAATCTAATTTTCATCTAAATACAGCTTGACAGAAGTCACAAGTAAAAAATTAGTCATAGTAAATAAGAAATGTATCATGCACCATTTTGTAACAAAAAAGTAAATATTAAGAATTTGAATCAATGCATAGGAAGCTGTATAATTCTTAAATAAATGTGTGTAGATATAGTATAACCTCCTGGTTAGCTAAAAGTACCTTTACAATGCAAAGGCTATATATAATTGCAAATCAACATGTCATTGCTTTAATAGTTACCAAAGCAATGAGAAAAACTCTTTAGGAAAAGTATAAATAGAAAACATGATTAAAACTGATTCTTTAAATCAAGGTTTCCTGTTTGATAATTTAAACAATGATTAAATTGGCAAATTAAATCACACTGATTTAAGTCAAAGCACCCTGTGGTAGCTAGCATATTTTTTTAAAAAAAATCATGTTTTATAGTACAGTCCAGTGAGTACTATTAAAAAGTAACTCACTAGTCACCACACTGTTATATCTGAGACACCCACATATCTCCCTATACTTCAGATCAGATTTCTACCTAAAACAGAACGTAGTCCTTTGGAACAAAATCTGAAGGACTTACAAAAATTTGCCCTGGAAAACTAGAGATCTAGATGCAAGTTCCAGGTGACCTTTCTAATGCCTGGATCTTACAAGGTGCTTTCTTTCAACTCATAATGAAGTCAGTGGAAAAGGGCACTCAGTTTCTTGCAGGACAGAGCTCCAGGTGCACAGAGAGACAGGTGACCAGCCTGCTTGACACCGCCATACAACACTTGTGTTTCATCACAAACTCCAAAAGGGAGGTGGGTGTGTTGAGCAATGGAAGTGCATTCTAGGAAAGGGCTTTGAGAACATGGCCTATATATTTTGTTGCACCCCCCGATAAATCACAGCCCACTACATCCACAATCACCCTCCATTCCCTCTGCTACTGGACCAGTCTGTTTGTACCTGGGTCCCATGTCTATGAAGTCTACAAACATCAAAACATTGCAAAGCAGCGCCAATTTGCACCTGTTCAAAGGTCAAAAGAAGACTAATTCACGATGCAAAAGACTGTGGAGATTCCACTTTGTTTTACTGATCAACAGCAAACAAACAATAATGCAAGGACTACTACTGGTAGAATTCATTTAACTTTGGGCATACAGATAATTACAGAAAATTAGAACAGAATGCCTATGAATAATTTCTCATCTCCTTTAGATTTGGGAACATACTGAACACATCTTACCAGAGCTGGAGAGATTATTATATTTATTTTCCTGGAATAATAAAATATAGTACAAAATCAATTAAAAGAAAATATAAGATCAATTAAGAATTACAGTGTAACCATCCAATACATATGTATCATTTTATCAGTTAGCATAGCAACAAATTTTGTCTTAAAAATTTCAGAAAAGCACTGAAAATTATATTATTTATTCATGTCCGAGCTTGCCTAATACTTCTAAGGGGTGAATTAATTTCAAATCTTGAGTGGCTACAGACTTCAATATTTAAAACAATGAGCCTTATAGGTTGGATTGTTATTTGAATGATCAGAAATGAAATGTTAATATAGATGACAAAATAAAACAAACAACAGATTAAGAAGGCAGCACAGAAAGTTTTAGGAAGTGCTTTCACAAACGCAGTAAGTGCCATCAAAATAGTCACCCAGAGAGAAATACAGTAGAAAAGCCTGGCCAAAACGTACCCATCTACTCAGTGAATGAAAACACACCCACACCCACACACCCTCTTACACACACACACACACCCCTCTCTCTCTCTGGTATCTGGGAGTACTGGCCTTAATCAGTGGAGAGACAAACTTCCAGTCTCAAGAGCACCATTGTTATTCATTTCCATCTAAGATCAGAAGACATCACCACCTCTCCAAATATTGCATAGGGTTTCCACATATGATGCCCTTTAAAATTCTGGGAAATAATACTCAGTTATATTTATATTATATATTCAAAAATACCTAAACAAGACAGTTGTGTAAAAGATGGCAATTTGGTGGAAGATTTGTGTAAACTTCAGGATAGTGAAAAAAAAGAAACAACTGCAAAACTGCAGTCTTGTTAGCATGTCTTTATGAGAAAATCAAGTTACTGTAATTATCATTTCTATGGAAAGCCTTGTTTCTTGATCTTGAACACATTTGCAGTGTAACTCCAAGTAGTGGCCTCATTAATAACCTCATCAGATTCCCCAGATATAGAGCTGTATACAGTTTATGAATACTGATTAATGGTAATAAAATTCACCTGCAAGTACTTCAAGCCATAATACTGAAGTACTGCCTATCAGTTAATTGTTTGGTGGCCTATGTGAAGTGAGTAAGTGTCCCAATTCAGCTTCTAGAACAGGTAGGCATGTCAACACTCACATGGAACTTCTTGGCTATCTCAGTAGAGGCACCAATATCTAAAGGGCATAAAGATTGAACTCCCTACTTCTCCTAGAAGTGGTCATTCTAAAGCAGTGGTTCTCAGCTGTGGTCCACTGCTTGTTCAGGGAAAGTCCCTGGTGCACCAGGCCAGTTTGTGTACCTGCCACCTCTGAAGGTTCGGCTGATTGTGGCTCCCACTGGCTACAGTTCGCTACTCCAGGCCAATGGGGGCTGCGGGAAGTATCGCAGGCTGAGGGATGTGCTGTCCGCCGCTTCCCGCAGCCCCTATTGGCCTGGAGTGGTGAATCATGGCCAGTGGGAGCCACAATCAGCCGAATCTGCAGAGGTGGCAGGTACACAAACCGGTCCGGTGCACCAGAGGCTTTCCCTGAACAAGCGGTGGACCACAGTTGAGAACCACTCTTCTAAAGGATGACTGAGGAACATTAGCAAAATGGTGGGATGAAAACTTCCATTGCTCTTCCCACTGATGAAATATTGAAAAGTAGTAAGCTGTTTACGGTTTGGTGCAAAACATGTTATAATGTGAGTGTAAGTTTACCCGGGTTACAATGTAGGAGAAATGATTACTAGGAATGTTTGTAAGATCACCAATCTAATCTAACCTGTTCTTAAATTATTTCCTGTCAACATAATAAGCAAGAGTAACTCTCATTAACTTGGTTGGTTTAATTTATTTGTTTTAACTCCTCCCATGCAAATCACCACTTGTATTCTTCCCCCAGCCTATTTTCTTACCTTAATTGCTGATTTTCTTGTATTAGGAAAATGAAAAAGTAATCACAATAACTGATGACTATGACTTTTCTTAGCAGGCTGGCTTCTATTTGCCTTCAAAGCAAAGCAGCTTCAAAATTCTTCCATCCACCTATGGAAGAAGGGAGGTGTGGCAAGCAGGACAAATTTGAGTGAGTGGTGTTGTGACTGGGTGCAATGCCACTCATTCACATTTGGCACAGTAAAACAATCTGTTCATTTTGTCTTTTAAAAGCAACCCAGATAAACAGAAATGATATCATGTGGTGCTATACAGACCCCCTGCTTGGATCATAAGCAGCATTCATAGAAGAGACCTCTACTATTTGAGCTAATAAACTGGTAGCAGTAGTAAGCTGTTATCCTCTGTGTGCACCAACCACTGGAAAGAGATGAGACATCCTTGATGTGCCAGATGGTGTCTCAGCTACTGAGGACAGCAGCAGAAAGTAGAGACTCAGAACTGCTGGTTCGATTTCAGGGCGTGCTCTCTGGTCATTATTAACACTTCTGCCCCTGTGCTCACATCTTGTTCCCATTCCCCTTTGTTTCTATCAGCCTTCCTCCTACACAACATTTCCCTATCTAAATACTCCTCACTTCCTACTTCCCCTTTTCCCTGCCCCAATACCTCTCACCTCTGCATTCAACTCTGAATGCTTCCTCCTCCTGGGCACCAGCAGGGGCAGCACTGAGACCACAGGAACAACAGCTGATGTCCTTTCAGTTCCTGCACCAGACACCAGGAGGAGCAACTGCAGGGAAAGTCCTAGTCAGCCTCTGCAGCTCTGGGCTGCAGCATGTTGAGTACAGACAGAATACTTAAAGAATTTCGCTGCCAGAACACTGAAGTCTCTATCGAGCAAATGCAAACTGAGAATTTTCAGAGGCTCATAAATGGACCAAACTAGAATAGACTTTCACAGGAAAGCATATGGCACATCCTTGACACTAGGAGAACCCCTGTACCAAATATGAAGTCCCTGCTCCAAAACACAGACGTACTAGAGGTTCTCAACAAACTATTGTAATTTTTTAAAACAAATATGGGCAAGTTTGTTCTGCACTATTTTACCTGAAACCTCCCAGAAAAATTTGGCTTGAAACAGATACAGCATGGAAAATTTGAGCCAGAATGGTTTAAGTCTGGCAGAGTTATAGGCAACCAAAAAAACAGTGTTGTACCAGAAAACATTGGGCATTCTCAATTACAGGTGGTGCTACCAGCCTCATCTTTATTCCCAATGAACTGAACCTTAGAATCAAGCAAGCTCTGTGAGATGAAATGGACCGGGTCAACTTGAAACCTAGCCAATTTCAACACATGAATTAAAAAGCATGTAGATACTACATCTACCTTCAATTTCTATGATTTCACAACTTTTTTTTCTTTTTTTCAAACGTGTCCTCTCCCAGAGCTGTATGACAGGCAAAAAAAGGCATTAATTGCTGTCAAATGCACAGAGTACATTAACTGGGGGTGGGGGGCAGAACATTTTTCCTCTTTCAGTTACAGCCCTCCCAGGTGTTGCAAGTGAAGAACAATAAGTAAAAGATCCAGAGATTTATTTTTTTTCTAGTTGACAGGTGTGTTGCCCAAATAAAGCATCTTTTCTGCATACACCTTGTTTTGAACACTACTGTTAATTACTAGTTCTGAGTGCCTGTGCAACTATTCCTTTTAAATTACGTCAGTGGATGTCAGTAATCGGGCAAAACTATAATATGCGGGTATTTGCAACTGGCTTTTTATTACCAGGTTATCACTTCCAGAAATATTATGTAGAACATTAACAATAGGTGACTACCGGATGCATGACCACCCAAGTTTCCTGTGGATTAACAGTGAAAATGTGAAGACCTGACTCATATCAGCTAACAAGCAACTGCTTCAGGAAATTCACAATAAAATCTAGTTCGGGTTGGTGTGGTTGCTGTGTATATGTTTCAGCTGGATCTGAGTTCTTGGGTATATTATTTGCCTTATTTAAAATGGGCCTATTTCTCTGTAGCTGTGTACTAAAATGTTTTAAATATTTAAACTATTTGTAACAAATTAGTTATCTCCTCACCTCCCTTTCTACTAGGAAACCAAATAAAATTATAGCCAAATGTTTTCAAAAGCATTCTGCCCTCTAAATTAATTTCCGTCTGGACAAAGTGAAATCTTTAGATTTAATGGTAAGCTCGCTCTCTCTCTCTCTCTCTTTTTTTAAAAAACAATGCTCACTCAACCTAATAAACTTATTATGTAAAGTTTTCTTATTGATGAACTTAAGATATTTCAGTTTTCATAAACATTTTAATGGTATTTCTAAGGAAAGTTAAAGTTTAGCAAGATTAGACTAAGAAAAATAACTTCCTAGTGCTAACCAGCATACATGATGGACTGAGTACAGAAGTGGAAACAGGGAACTCTTGAGTTTAATTCAAGCTCTTCTAATGACTCGTCTTGTGGCCTTGGACACATAATCCAGGTCAGTGTTTTCAAAGAAGTGTCCATTAATTTAAGGTGTCCAATGGGGGTTACCTAGGATTGATTTTCAGAGGTGCCAAGCAACTAGCCACTCAAATTATAGGTGCTCAACTCTTCTGAAAACAGCAACAAAACCAAAAAAACTAGTCCCTTTGTTTTCATCATACCTGCACCTGGATCAGTCTTGGAAAAATAATAATTTTTAAGCAGAGTTTAAATTTAAACAGTAGATGTTTAAAGCAGCGTAGAAACTGGCTTGAAAGGTCTGACACAAAGCTCACTTACTGGTATGAACTGAATAATTTACAAGCCACACACATAAAGCATCACAAGTCTCACATTCCAGCAATATGACTGCCTTGTCAAGGAAACTCATATGCTCCTTTCAACTAAAAGCTTCGATTTCACATGCAATTGGTGTCTGATCAGTCTTGCCACGTGAATTGCTGAATGCTATATTGTAAACAGTGAGCAGACCTGTCTTTGAAAGGCCAAACCACTTTTCTATAGACTCTACTATCTGAAAAGATTCTGTCTTAATGAGCCAAAACTGCAGCAAATTAAGTGTTTTTGCTTCTTGCAAGGATTTGGAGTATAACTCCTGTTACTGTCCATAAACTTCCCCTCTCTTGGTCATAATAAAGCACTTTGACTTAAATTAGAGAGAACAAACAGTGCAGTGGTTACACAAGTTATGTAAACTAGTTATTACTCAATTTCCTAAAGAACTCATACATTTTCATTTATCTTTGATGGAAAATGTTTTCACTGATACTTTATTCTCTTTTCAGGGTCAACTGTGACTCTAAATTTGGGTTTATAAATGTTATGATCTGAGACAAGAAGCAGTGCTTTCAATTTAAAAACAAAAAAAATTCTAGAGAAAGTTGTTTCTTTAATGCAAACATTTCCCTGAAGTGTTTGCAACCCAGAGATTTCAGGCTGTGCTAGTGGATGAGAACCTGAAGGTTAAATGAAACAGAAATTAATTACAGTAGACTTTCGATTATCCAGGACTGGGTTAACCAGGATGTGGATTAACCAGGATGTCAAAAAAAATACACGTAACTCACAGGGCCGGCTCTGGCTTTGTTGCCGCTCCAAGCACAAAAAACCCAAAACCCACCTGGGCACAGGGCAGCCAGTGAACCAACACCTCCTTCCCCCGAGTGCAGGGTGGTTGGTGAACTAGCCCTCCCCTCCCCATATTTCCTATGGATGGTGATTATCCGGGATTTTATTAACCAGAATTAATTTTTTTCGTATCATCCTGGATAATCGAGAGTCTACTGTATATCTTGACCAGCTGTAATCAAAACAAAGACAGCTTTTATTATTTCTTATCTGAGCATTGTGATTGTGTTCACTCAGTAAAGGATAGTGTGATCCCCATTCTAAATTAGGCAGGTCAGTGGTTTAGACCACCTAACCAGATAAAGATAAAAACTGAAGATGGTGCAAATTTAGGGGCAGACAACTCTGCCCCCAACAACTGATGGGGGTTGGAACATGGAAAATCCCAGTCAGAAGAGAAAAGGTGTCAGAGCCTGCTTTTAAAAGTGAGATGATCTCTCAGCAAGGAAGCTTGTTCATCATCAGAAACAGAAGCCGAAGCTGGAAGAGTGGGGACAGGACTCAGGAGATGCTTCACGTGTCTGTTTAAACTACGTCTCTGGCTCATGTATGTGTTATTTATTGGTCATCAAAATCATACTATCTTGTTCTGCAACCTGATGGGCTGACAAATTTTGTAAGGCACATGAACAGAAAATAACATTTCCAGTATAAATTTGTGATTCATCAATTTTACTAAAATGCACGATTTTTTTCGGTGAAGAAACCAGCAGTTATCTGAATATTCATGAAAAATTGGGAACCTCAAAAATAATAAACTGTCAGATTTATTCCATGAAAATATGACTATTTCTGTACTATTTAACTGGCTCTAAGATAATGATCCCTGTAGTTATTTGAAGTCCATTGAGAATATTTACTGTAAATTTTGAATTCTCTATGTACTCAACCTAATATATGCCCTGCACAGTTAAACAACTGCTACCTAGTAAAACCAGGAGCACTAGAGTTGGACTCTTGTAATTAAATCCAGCTTTATTTCTCCAAGATCACTTCTGCACCTCCCCCTAACACTATAAAAGAGGGTGTGTTTAAAAATTAAAAGCTTTCATTAAATATACTGCATTGGCTGTATTATTAGCTAGCCCTTGCTTTGAACATACTGTCTTAATAGTATTAAGGAATGTGAAGCTTGAAACTTACGGTTTATTCTTTTTTGATGGTTGTCTGGCACATTTTAAGACTTAAGTCTCCTATTTTTCTAGAAGCATGTAGATGTGCAGAATAGATTCTCTCCGCAGCTGCTTTAGATTAAAGACACCTGAATTCTAAGAACCTGATTATAGTCTGAAATAGTTAACATAGCTTTCCATAATTTATCAGTTCTGCTCCGTATCACTAACCTGACCTTTGAGTGTGTCATGTCTAATAAAACGATTGACTACTAATTAGAAAAGCTTATGGTATATGGCTCTAATAAGTAACTACTAAAAAATGTTTAGTGAAATTAAGCTTAAAGTACTTAAGGCACATTTTATTTTTCACTTAAGAGCTTAAGTGATTTTTTCCCACTAAAGCTACTGTATGATTAAGCACAACTTTGTTACATCTGCCAGTAATTTATTTTTTCAACTTGAAACAAAAATGCAAGGTGTTATATAGTTCGCTGCACTGTGTTTCATGAAAAGGAACCTCCTTGGGTGTACAAGCCCTGACAGGCAGAAAGTGCTTAGATTGCACCCACACAAACACTAAAAGATGTTCTGGCATTAACAGTGTGAGAGGGTATGGACATATGTTATCTCACTGCTTATATACATGCAGTAGATCCATCCAACTTGTAAAGGGACTTCTGACTCCTCTCTATCCCCACCTCCTATCCAAATCCTTTCAACACAAAACACCACCACTAGTGAATTTAAACGGAAAGGATATTAGTTAGAAACTCTTAAGGTGAAATCCCGATCCCACAGAAATCAATGGCAAAACTATTAACATAAACGGGACACTATTTCACCCTTAGTTTTCTGCATCCTCAAATCAACTAATCCACGATTGGCGTTTTGTGATCTGATGTCCCTGAATGGCAGGTAGCAGCACCAATTACTAACCTAAGAACTGGTCTGTTCTCTGTATATTGTTACTTTCTCTGTGTTTCAGCTCCCAGGCACTTACCACAGTGATAAAAGAAAACCCAAAGCACCTCACACAGGAACAAACACACTGACCTGAAACAAGTGTACTGTACTTCCCCACCACTGGTTAAGGAAGGACCAGTGAATGGCTTGTACAATGTGCTGCCGCTAGAAAGGAAAACTGGATCCAACTCTCCTGTTGGAAAACTAACCGAGAGTTTAAATGTAAAGAGACTGTAGAGCAAGGCCTTGGAGCAGTGCTCCGGCTCCGATCCAGCTCCAGGCAAAAACCTTGCAGCTCTACTGCTCCGCACTCCTGCTCCGGGCTCCGCTCCAAAGCCCTGCTGTAGAGGTAGTGAGAAAAGCTGGTTGGAAAAGTTTTTATTGGAAATCCTGTTACAGTGAAAATCAGAACTTTTTGGGGAGTCACTGACAAAATTTTCATTTTAAAAATAATTGGGAAAAAGTTTTACAAGTGTTAAAATGTCCAGGTTACATAAAACAAATTTTAAGTGTCAAAATAGTTTGGACTGACCTGAAATTAATTTTGTTTTGTGTATAATTTAGACACTGTCCTTTCATCCCAATTCAGGATGAAAAAAAATCTCAGTTTTTCACTGGACAGAAATCCATTTTCCAGCAAGGTCAGGCTTGACAAAGCCCTGGCTAGGATGATTTAGTTGGGGATTGGTCCTGCTTTGAGCAGAGAGCTGGACTAGATGACCTCCTGAGGTCCCTCCCAACCCTGATGTTCTATGATTCTAAGCTCTAGCAGTGGATAGAGCTGTGCAAAGGACAGAAGTTCTATTTCATGAAAGATTCGAAGATTGAAATTTGGCTTTTTTCCCACATCATAATAAAACCTGACAATTCCAAAATTCTCCACAAAAGAAAATTCAAAGAAATTTTCATTTTTGATCAATTGAAAAGTTACATTTTCACAAAATCAAAAAATTCTATTCAATTTCCACTGTTTTATAATTAACCCAAAATTTAAAATAAACAAACAAATAAATAAAAGTAGTTTCAACAACAAATTAAAGCATTTCATTCAGAAAAATGTTGAGACAGGACAGCTTAATCTTGTTGGAACTTTTTGCCAGGTTTTTTTTTAGAAACAAAATTCCAGCAAAACTGACCAAATTTTGCCAAGTATTTTGATTTTAACAGAACTGCATACAAGATGGGATATGATTCCATCGAAAAGTTTCTTCAACCAGCTCTAGTCGTGGACCTTATTCTGGTTAGTTAGTGTAGGACCTGCAGCAAAACTTCTGGCTTGCCCATAGTTATCAGGACAAGGTCTGTGATTCATGCTTTCTACTGACATATGGGGGAAGACCTCTAAACCTAGCTCTTTTATAGGTGTGTGTAGCGGGGTGGCTACCCCGCTCCCAGACAGAAGGGCTTAAAACAGCCCAGGAAAGATCTGGGGCTGGGAGCAAGCAAACTCCCAGGCTGATTGGGAGAGCAGGCTCAGCTGGGTGGCCACGCCCCAAACAGACCAGCAGGCCCTTATAAAAGGGCTGAGAGGCCAGAGCCTGAGAGACAGTCTCCTCTGGCTACAGAGGCAGACAGGCCTGGAGAAGCTTAAGGTATCCGGAGTGGAGCAGGGCTGGGGGGAGGCAAGAGGCATGGGGAAGCTCTGGCCTGGAAACCCCCAGGTTGCAGGGCCTAGGGAATGGCACAACAAGGGATACTGGGATTGCAGGGGGCAGCCCATGGGTAGTTGTAATGGTAGCAGGCCAACCCCCCTTGTGGGTGATGAATGGCAATAATACTGCAGTCTGCCCCAGAGAATGGGGGCAAGTGGTGACTGGCAGTTGCCTAGACTGAGGCAAGGTGGGGATACGGAGTGGGGGTTCCTTGGGGAGGGGAGACCCTGAGATCTGTGGGGTTACTGCAGAGGTGCAGCACCCTAGGGAAGAGGGCACCGCGGTCCAGGGAAGGACACAGGGCCAGTGCAAGCGGGACTACAAGCTGCAGAGGGCGCTCCGGACGCTGGAGTGAGCTAATTCCCTGGATGACCAGTGGGAGGAAACGCAGGGAGAGTTGCCGCCGTGCTACAGTGTATCAGAGATAAAGAAACATGGAGAAACCCAAGTCTTTCCTCACAGTTTCTTAGAAACCCAGACTGAAAAAAATGTGGTTTTTTTTCCTTTGTTTTTTAAAAAAAGACATCACTCCCCCCAACAGCTCCCCAGAGATGGGCATGGTTTCAGAGGGAGCAGCAAGATGTCTCAAGGAAACTTCAATACAAACCCAGAAATTTGAGATACCTCACACATCTCATTCTCCTCCCCACTCCCCTCTTCCACTTCTTCTGGGTGCCCTGACTCAGACTCCCAAATAAAGAATTCAGAAGGCTTCTGCAGAGAAAAGACTCAGTGAGTGATCCACACTCCTCTCTCTGAACACTAGCTACATTTCCTCAACTACCCTCAAAGGGTATCTAATGTGAGTTATTCTAATCTCTCCACTTCCAAACATCCAGGCCCAAGCCATGATGATCTGGGATGAAGTGCTCCTGGTAGCTATGAAAATTCACCATAAAACTCTCCGTATCCAGCAAGAACTCAGACAGTCTAAAATTAACGTGTTTTCAACAAGTCATTCACCTACTGTCTAATGCTCTCCTTGCTGGTTGTCCCTCATTATGATGATTTCCACCCTTCCTGATACCTATGCTCTCAGCTCTTTTCAGTGTGATGGATATTCACGATTTGATCACATGTGCCTCGTCCCTCTCTGAAACCAGCTTCTTGTGGGGGTAGTTCTGCTTCTGTCTTGCACTTCATAGAAATTCAATTGTTGCGTGAAAGGATTTTTTTTGTAATAGGAAGGTTAAAAAATTAATCAGTAAAAAAATCTGAAAATGATTAGGTCCTTGATCCAGCAGATTACTTTAACACATTTAACTAAGCACCTGAGCAGTCCAACTGACTTCCAAATTACACATACGCTTGAATTCCTTTCTGGATCGAGGACTGGAACTCAGTGGATATAATTCTAAGCGCAAGAGAAATATCTTGCTATTTGGTGAAATTGTTTTGTTTTTGTAACTGGATGCTGGCATATTTTTGTGGAAGAGAGATTCAATTTACTAGAGTACTTCCTCCAAAATTTTTGAAAATTGGCAGTGTCTGTTCTAAGTAGGAATCCATTAGTAATTTTGTTCACCATAGTCCATGATTTAGGCACATGGCTTTCTGAGCCATAAACGTTTGCCAGTATTCTGTCAGTAGAAGCCAGAAGAATGGTACAGTGTGTTAGGGGCAGTTCAGATATCAACAGATCTGCAAAGAGTGAGCATGTGCTATGTATTCCAGCACTTTGGTAGCAAAAAGGCATAAGAGGGCCACATTTCTATTACAGAGAATTTAAAAAAAGAAATTTTAACGATTTGCAATTTTGAGGCACAACACCCGGCCCCGTTGCTTTTCAGTCCGAAGAGTATCCATTTCTCTTTCTTGGGATTGTCACTTAGAAAAGGGGGTGTGAAAACTGAAAATGAAGGTGGAGTAAAACTAAAGATTTTCCCTGATACGCAGTGTTCCAAAATCACATCCTATAATCACTTCTCAAATAACTGTATGATGAATACTACATTGCTTTGATGTCTAGAATTAAAGTAGATTTTTATATAACTCGTCCATACTGCCATCTAGTGAAGAAAGTTCTCCTAAGAACAAACTATAGGCCTGTTTCTCTTCTTCATACCAGATGAGGAAAATAGGAAACTTGGACATTTCCCTACTGCTCTATTGATCATCCAGCATTAGCAACCCCTCCTACTGCACTCTGCAGACACTACAATGTCCTGAAATACAGCATGGATCAAGGCTAGGGACGAAGAAAGGATTAAAAGAAAAATGCTTCCCTCCTTGCCTAAATTAAGGCTTGAAAACTTAAATATCTTTTTCTTTTAATAAGCACCAATTAATTATACTGAAACCAAGGTGTGTCTGGGAACAGAATGAAACTCATCCAGCAAGTGTCAGCCCACAGAGAAACTATGCAACCTCACCCCAACAGGGCGGCAAACATTAAGACCAAACTATCATTTTCATGTCACACCAATAATTATGCTCAGTCTACAGCCAGAGCACCTCTGGCTGTGATTGTTGTCTGAGATGAACTGGATAGGAATCAGGCCTAGACAGTTACTGGATGGGAGATTTCCAAGGAGATGCCAATGTAGAAAGTGGCAAGGTACTGGTAATTCAGTAGTGCACCAATGCTCCAGCATGGCATGCTGTTAAGGGGCACTGAGCTACAGACCATATTACAGCAGATGTTTGGACCTCTTTTGGTCAACAGAGGTTAATAAGAGATCTTTGTCCTGGTCACATTGCAACAGAGTCCCCTGTAGTTTCAACTGGATAAGGTGACCACCTTCCACCCTAAAAAAGTTGTGTACTCTTGCTATGTGCTACTGTCTGCACTTCACTCAGCATGCAACTGTGATTCTGCTATACTGAAGTGATCTCTGCATAGTTTGTAATAGGTTTTTAACAGTTAAATGTAGGGTCCTCCTGGTAAGACACATGCATATATGCCCACCTATGCCATGTAAAAGCTTCACATGGTTTTAGAATTCTGTGCCTGTACATGTTGAGACACCTGCATGTGTATTATTAAAAAACTTAACATAGTGATCATTTAGTAACTTTTTGTTCTGCTTTTCAAACAGGTCATGAAAACTGTGTAAAAGGAAATCTTGTGCCCACGGACTTTTTGCTATAAGGGAAGCAACTCAAGTTTGTGCTCACAGGGCTCGTTTTTGTTTTGTTTAAGACCAGCAGGCTGTTGGATGCCTGCTATTAAGAGACAATGCTCCCAAGAACCACATCAAGCTTTTGCAGGAGTTTACTAGGTCTGGAGATGGAGAGAGCAGGAAGCCAGCAATAGTCTCTGCTGACTTACATAACAGGACAGGATGGAGGAGTTTTGTTACTTAAGTAAAAAAAGGCAATTTTCATCATTTAAAAAAATGAAAGTTTTCTACTTCCCTTCAAATGACCAGAATATTCTGGGTCATGGACTGCAAATTGACCAAAAAAAACCCCAACTCCTCCAAAATCTTTGGCACAATCTTAAAGAAATTCACGCTTCAAGGAGCTTTGGAGTTTCATGTACTGCAAAGCTTTTGAACATCACAAAAACCTGAACGCAGTGCCTTAATGTGTGATTTGCCATATATTTGTTTTCTGTGTCGCCTAAATTTGGCTGTACTTTTAAACAGAGATATGAGATACATCCCAGTTTGATCTCTGGGCAAATCCCTGTCTAGAGCTTGCTTTTAAGTGGAAGTAAAAAATACCTCTCTCACTTGATAAAAGCAGAGTGTTCACTTTGAAGATGGATAGCATTATAAAAAGAGAGTGGAAAAGTAGCCCAGAATGTTGACACCTGTCCTTGTGAAGAAGAGAGCACGCTTGTAATCACTGAACTTACTACAGCTTTTTCTTCAGCAACAGAATTGCTCTGACTGTACAGTTGAAGGGACCCATTACTGACAATCTGACTTCTCTCTGCCCAGCACACAGTGTTGAAGAGTGGGGTGGAGAGTATAATCCCAATGTCAACAAGGTTATTGAGTGTACAGTGCTGCCTCCTAATCACTATGCTTTGGGAGCTCAGACAATAGTCTCTACGGCCTCTCTTGCACAGTCACAAGTATTTTATTTTTATCTCCAAACCCATTCTGATGTACGTGAGCTCAGGCTAACTGGAGCCAGTCTATGGTGGTAACCACTTGATCAGAACTCATGGAAACAGATAGGCAGTACTTACTGTTGTCCGATACAAAGGGGAGCATTATCTGAAATTTTGTCCTGCCAAAGTTACAGTTAAAAGGTGACCTGTAAAGGAAGAGAGATGTATTGGATCTGTGCCTTTTTATGTCTCTTACAGATGTATAAAAAGAGGACTAAAATTTTTCCTCTCCTCCATCCCTCCCCCCGATTAGAAATGCAGGTCTCTTCTTCTCTGAAAGCCACTGTGGTGATAGGAGAATTGGTGACATGATATCACAAGAGTTAAAAGATTGAGCGCTGAATAACACAAGGGAGGCTGTTTAAAACTCTAGACTGTCCCCCTCCTTATCTACCCCCACATGCACACAAACTTATTCTAATGGCTACTGAAAATTTCGAAAGAGAAGCCTTTGTTAAGGATTAAGTGAAAACCTAGGGATAGTTAAAGTGTATGAGCTCACAAACTTTCACCACTGGACAAAAAAACCCCTTCAAAATTGACAAAATTTCAACAACAACAAAAACTATTGGTGAAAACTTCATAACTTCCAAAACTTCTTTGACCGGCTCCACAAAGAGGCCCTGTAGCAAACCCAGGGAAGACTGACATTATTCCTGGTGTTTAAACTTTAAACAACACACAAACCTCAATACAAACTTAAAAAAGAAATTTCTGAATGTAAAAGCCAACACATTTCAGACTTGCTTTCTACATAAAGCTGTTAAAAGTGGCACAAGCAAGCCCAATTTTTTTAAATAGTCTTCACAGGTCACCTTACAAAAAACTCATGAATGAAAGGTTACATTGTGCACCACAATATTAGGGAAAAGTGTTTTTAAGCTGCCTGTGTTCCCTTAAGCGTGTTACTTCATCTATATATGTTCAAATATGTGGTAAATTCCTCAAACCAAACAGAGAGAAATGCCAGATCATTAGTCTAAAGGCCAGTCATCTTGGGGCTGGTCTTCACTAGCAGGGGGGATCGGCTGTAGATATGCAATTTCAGCTACGTTAATAACGTAACTGAAATCGGCGTATCTACAGCCGACTTACCTGCCGTCCTCATGGCGGCGGAGGTTGGCGGCGCACTCCCCCGTCAACTCCAGCTTGCGCCATTAGGCGAGCCGGAGTTCTGGAGTTGACGGGGGCGCTGCTGGGGATCGATTTATCGCGTCTTGATGAGACGCGATAAATCAATTGCCATAAGATCGATCCCTCCCCGCTGTAGTGAAGACAAGCCCCTGGGAGCCTCAAAGCTAATCCTCATTTAGTGCTAGCTAATTATTTGGCACTTTATCTCAAATGCTGACAGATTCCACCTTCCTATACTCATGTGCCAAAACATATCCACAGCTGCCAACTAAGTATCAAAGCGTGGGAGTACTCTATCAGCTTCCCTTCATGTTGTGTGGGAGTGTCCCAGGACAGAACTTGTTTGGGGATAATGTGCTTATATACCTGAGTAAGGCATTCCACAGGTCTGTGAGAACCCAAACAAATCCAGAGAAAACAAAACTCTGAAGTCGACATCCTTTCTGCACTCTAACAACTGGCCAGAAAATGCATCCTTTTCATATGGGTGGGAGCAAGCCTGCTCACCTTACTTAACATTTGCACATATGCATGGCATGTAACAGAAACATGTTCAGCAGGAAGGTCTCCTTTGCAGGAAGAGAACATAGAATCACAGAATATCAGGGTTCTGGGAATATCAGGGAATATTGGACCCCCTGAGCATACGCCAGAGGCCCCCCGGAGCATACGCTTCCACTTTCTGCAGCGGCATTTCAGCGGGACAAAAATAGACTGCCGGTCTATTTGGCGGTCTCCCCAGTGGGATCGGCGGCGGTGCCAGGGTCTTGCGCACCCCACTTTGAAGACCACTGCTCTATTACATCTCTCAGTGCACTCTCCTGCAGACACAGATGTAGTAGACAGTTTAATCCTAAACTAGTCTGGTTTTTTGGCAAAACCCTACTGAGAAAAACAAAACCCTGATTTATGTCACCATAGCCTTGCTCTCACCCACTCTCATAATTGTTATGCTACTCTCAGTAGCCCTTGAGGCTTGCAAGTTACTGGTTTACTAAGTTCTGTTGTTTATCTGATGGTTTTAAATCTTGATGACACAATGTTCCATATTGCATCTCCATTTCTCTCATGCTAACTGCCCCCTGTCCCTAGTGCACATTTGGATGACAAACGGTTCTGTACTTAATCTCCTTTTCTCCTGGGCTAATTAATTGTTGTCTATATTGTACTTTTTTTGGTGGATTTTTGGATAGGTGGGGGAAGAGGTGGGGCTTAATAAAAAGAAGGCAGCTCTAGAGGGTTGAATAACTTTCTCCTCAGACTATCCGAAAATTAAGGAAAACATTTCTATAGCACCTTCCTTACAAGAATCTCTGAGTTTTATGGACATTAATGAATGAATCCTAAATAGCTAACCCGCAACTTCTGTCCATCAGTGCTTTCCTCTCCAGTCTTACTGATCAAAAGCCTTGTCCATGAGCTATTTATTACCTACTTGGATTACTGCATGAATCAGGAGGTTCTCGTTTACTGCTTCCTGACCCACATGTCTTATCTCACACCCCTTCCAGTATTTCCAAAATGCGACCACTCAACTCAACACAACACAACTCCCTCTGCACTTGAGAGCTGCACATTTCCATCAATGGAAAACTGAGAAAGGACAAACTCGCTGGTGACTAGAGGCCAATAAGGATGCACAGCAAGTAAGTCAGCAAAAATCTGGCCCTTCTGTTTCACTCTGTTGCTAGCAGCTGCTCAGCTGGAGTGTGAGTCTGCCCCAAAGGGCTGTCCTGAATGCACTGGAATGTCGAGTGTGCAAAGAGGGTCATGAGTTCCATGCATGATTCCCATTTCTAATTTGGACTCGGTCACATCTTGCTATCAACACAAAACAAAGAATATGAGGAAGCCGGGTTTCAGACAACAGAGGTTACTAACTATACACAAACATACAAGACCTATGTACACATCTGCTCTGCTAGGTTCTGGCAGCTTCTGCAATAGAATATAGAAAAGCCCACTAGAGGGCTCCCAAACTATTTAAAAGGACACTATCCAATTCCCACAGACTACAGATTTAAATTATTACAATAATTCAAACAAGTAAATTCATTCATCTGCATGTAATAGTGTTATTATCACAACAGAGTGACTTCTGTCTGATCATACTATGGTATGTTTTTGCTATCCAGAATGGGAGTGTTGAACTAAGCCTTGAACTAAGCGTAGTCTCTTCCATGGAGATCAAAACTCTGCTAGTCCTGTTTCGGTTGACTCAAACTCCAAAGAGACACCATAGAAGAAAAAAAAAACAACAATAACTTGATTCACAGGCAGCAAAAATTCTTAAGACTTGTTCAAAACAGTTTGAGACTACTCAGGCTTTATGACCAGGTGACGCTCCACCAAACTGAGCAGACATTGCTGGGAGGCTGTTGGATTCAGTAGGGCAAGAAAATTAAGGGACTGCATCAAGGGGAAAAATCTCTTCATGAATCTTTTGGGGGATGGATCATTATACATAATGACCTAATTATATGTGAAAGTGAGACAACAGAAGACAGGGTTGTGTACTTGACTGTCAACAAAAGGATAGAACCATAATAAGCAGAACTTTACAGAAAGAAAAAAGTACACATGGACACCAACCATGAAGAAATATATAATCTTGTTGCATACACAGACTGGTCACAGACAATTCTGCAGGTGGGGCAAGGAAGTGGAAGAATCTAGATGCCATTACAATAAGGGAATATTGAAAATTACTACCAGTGGCTACTTTGGATATTTGAGACACATCTTTAGACAAAATTCTGGATGCTTCAGAAAAAGAAAAAGCTAGTGAAACTGAGATACTTTTCTAGTAGCTGTTTTGCACAAGTTTAATTTTGGAGAAGAGGTGCTAAAACTTATTCTACCAGAGAATGCACGAAGGAATTTGGGGATGATTGTTAGAAAGAGTTAAGAACTGGCCTACAGTTATGTGATACCCAGCTCAGCTGAAGTAAGAATTTACCCTAACCTTCACCCATCCTGAAATCAAGCTTAACAAAATGTTCTCCCATTACACTTCTTGTAATGAAGAGTTTTAGGGCCTGTTTCTTCTAGAGCTTTTTACCTTGAACTAAAGAGACTGCCAGTTAACTCAAGGTAGTCAACAGCTTGGAAAAGGCTAACCTGCATACGCCCCAAATATTTGTTTCAGGCTACAGTGAGTTTACCCAAGTCTGATCACTAGGGAAACCCTAGCGGTTGTCCACTCCTTCTCCCAACAAAATTTTCCAGTGATGTAATCAACCCAAGAACATTCCCAGGCTTTACTCCTGCTTCTGAACTACAACGCAGAGTCACACATCTAAAATCCTGCAGCCAAGTCTCATGAGCTTTGGTATTTTTGGAAGCAAGATGCGCTCTTGGGCATAAATACCACTGGAGTGCCAAAAGCATGAAGCTAAACTGACGGGACCTAGCAGGTAGATTAAATGGAGATACAGTAACTGGACTTGCTAAAGTGCAAAGCACCACTTATGCACACTTTGCATGACTAAACTTGAAGCAGTGTCCTTTGATCTACAAAAAGGATACCAAAACACGACATATGTATACAGTACGAGATTTAATAAAATGCATTGCTTTACTTTGACAAAGTAACATGTCAGAGGCACCTGCCTTCCACAACTGAATGTGTGTCAAGTATGAAGTTTCAAAAAGAACCCATGAGTTTCATCCCGTCCCAAGCACAATAAAAACAGCTGAAATATCTTTCATGTTTAGATAAGAGGAAATTACTTACGTTAGTCATTGGAGGTTCTTCAAGATGTGTGGTCCCTACATGAATCCACTGTGGGGAGACATGGGGTACACGCATACCAGCAGCAGAATAAATGTAGGAACGAGCACTCGAAGAATTCCCCTTTGGGCTAATTTGCCCAATGATATAGTCAGTCGAAAGGGTTTTCATTTCTATTTTGTAATTTATATGCACTTCATAGGTGCTTATATGCATTATAATGCATTCAAGCATAAACTAGACCATCAGTAGGAAAACACTATTCAGCATAATTAAATAGTAAAATAGTTGCCAACTCTTAATTTGTGATGACTGAAGTTTGGTGGCTAAGATACTCATTTTATGCCTAGCAACACTCACCTCTCAGGTAAAGTGGAAAATAAACACACACTGCACAAGCTACGTTTTAGAGTCTAAACTAGTTCAGGTGCGTAAACAGCATCTTACAATACTGCAAAACAGCATATACTTATGGCTAATGCCAGGGAAATTATATGGAGAATTTTGCACACCAGATTCTACAGAAATATTTCAGAATAATTGCTCTGTTAAGCAAATTTACCTAAGTAACCCACCAATAAGTTATTCAGCAAGTGCTGTCTCAATTTAAAAAAAAAAAAATCTACTGAGACTAATTCTATTTAACTTTCTCACCTGCACATTGTTTAGTCACCCTTCTATTTCTCCATTCTCTTCCCTGGCCCCAGAGATCTTTCAATCCCTCGTAAGGCTCTCTTCCCCTTTTCAGAGACCTATGCTGGGATCCCTGCTCTCCTCCAAAAGACTTTTGACACAATGGGCCCAGAGGAAGAAGTAGCAACAAGGGTTTCCTAACTAAGGCTTCTTCCTGAGTGTGTTATTGGGAAGGAGGGGTGGGATTGCCTATGTACGGAACAACTCCCAAGTTCCACAGCATGTGCAGGACCAGCAGGAGGGCAGAGTTCAGAGGCACAGGAATTCCATGCCAATGAGCAGCTCTATAACCACAGGCCACCCTGGTCCTTTGTAGCCTTCTACTAAAGCTACGCTTTCAAGACTTCCTCAGCCAGTGGATCCTGCAGGGAAAAATTCTGTAAGGAGATCTCCATCATGGAAAGTTAAAATCTAGAGGCCGTGCCATATCTCCATGGTGCCAATGAGAAGACAGTGTGTCCCTGGCCTGCTTCCTCCAACTCTCCCCTCCAGACCCACAAGAGGGCTGCAGAGGCAGGTGATCCATTTTTGTGCCCAACACATCTGGCAGAGACTCCTCTTTGCAGGAATCTTGGGGAAGCCATTGGGCTCATTCCCATTTGCATCTTTCACCTTTACATTATTCTTTTCTCTTTTCAAATTAATTCAACTAGACAGGAATAAAGCAGAGCATCAGGAGTGCAATAGTTAATGACTTAAACTGTTGTGCTTCCAAGTTAATGTACCACTGAGTTGAACTGGACAGTTTACTAGTCCCAGAACTGTTGTTACACTGCTGTTTGACTCTGTAGGCACACTGTGCAGCTCCACTAATGAGGTGGGTGGCTCTTCATTCTCTCGTGAGTAGGCCGCCCAGGCATGCACCTTAGAAGGAACTATCCGCGGACCACCCGAATGGAGCCCATGAACCACTGGTGGTTTGCAGACCACACGTTGAGAACCTCTGCTATAACCAACAGAATACTGGAGCCGAGCTATAAACTCTGGACCTTTTCCCCCAGGGTATAGGTCTGAATCAGATTTAATGTGTGGTATATCACCTTCACTTATCAGTCCATCAGCCCTCACAGAGAGCGCGCTGATCACAACACATCAGACATGATGTTCTAGCCAGACCTTCAGCTATCTGCTGGCCAGGCTGTCAGTAGCACCGGACACCCGAGGCATAGCACATAGCAGCGTAGAACTCCTGAGCAATCTGCCAACTGCAGCCTCCCAAGCAGCTGGATTACAGACACGTGCCACTGTGCTGGGTTGTGTGGTACATTACTGACCAAAATACAAAACTGAAGGTAGGCAAAGTCAGACTAGAAATAAGGCACACATTTTTAACTGGGAGGGTAATTAGCCATTGGAACAATTTATCGAAAGTTGTGGTGGGATTCTCCATCACTCGCAATAGTAAATCAATATTAGATGGTCTCCTAAAAGAGATGCTCTTTCAAAGTTCAAATAGAAATGTATTTAGGGAAGCCCGATGGCCTGTGTTATACAGCTCAGACTAGATTATCACAATCTCTTCTGGCTTTGGGATCCACGAAATACTTTGAAATCTGCAGGAACAAGCT
Organism: Dermatemys mawii; assembly: GCA_007922305.1. Lineage (NCBI taxonomy): Eukaryota > Metazoa > Chordata > Testudines > Dermatemydidae > Dermatemys > Dermatemys mawii. Next base: position 19,305,471 of record ML677339.1, on the reverse strand, counting down.
GGGAAGACAACTTATTCCCCAGTCACTGAGTTCCAGGTTAAAAGACTGACCCATAGAATATGAACATTGTCAGTGTATTTTTTAACAGACCACATTTGCATGTTTAAATGTGAATTACTACTGCTTCTGCAAATCAAGTTACAGTATTTTTCATTTAACTGCCTTGTCCGGAGCTAAGGATTCTGCTCTGTATTTCCCCTGCAACTGTACCTAAAACCAACCAAGCAGCATTCTCTTGCATTTCTGTTCCTCTTTAGAAGTTAGTGATTTCAAACAAAGTTAAATAAAAGCACAGAACTCACAAATCAATCAGAGCAAGGTTAAAAGCTTTTCAAGTCTCCTCTAAAGTATAAAGCATATGTTCAGGGAAACACATGTGCAAGGTACCAGCGACTCAAGTTCTGTTAACATTCCTTATCGGGACAACATTTTCAGTTTTATGTTTGTATCTGCAGTGTTCTGTGCTTGGCTATCTGCCAAAATCCTATGGGCTTGAATTAAAAAGCTCTTCAAAAGCAATCAGTCTTTTACCCTGGGGGTACGCAGAGGTCTTTCAGGGGGTACATCAACTCATCTAGATATTTGCCTAGTTTTACAACAGGCCACATAAAACACACTAGCAAAGTCAGTACAAATTAAAATTTCATACAATGACATGTTTCTACTGCTTTATATACACAATATGCTGGAATACAAGTACAATTTTTATATTCCAATTGATTTATCTTATAATTATATGGAAAAGTCAGCAATTTTTCAGTAATAGTGTGCTGTGACCCTTTTGTATTTTTATGTCTGATTTTGTAAGCAATTAGTCTTTAAATGAAGAGAAACTTAGGGGTAGGCAAGACAAATCAGACTCCTGAAAGGGGTACAGTAGTCTGAAAAAGGTTGAGTCACTGTTTTAATGGATCTGGGTTCAGACATGAGGAAACACCCATTATAGCTGTCAAAAGCATGGATCTTCTCCATAAAGGGTATAGGAGAGTTTGCCATCCTAAAAATGAGGGTTTTTTCCCTAAGTCACTCTTCTCTGGACAGTAATTCCCTTTGTCAGTCAAATACTTACATTATGAAAATAGCAGTGTTAAAACAAAACAAACACACACCACTGTTTAACATGCACCAGCTTTGTTACAGAAAAGGTTTGGTCCTGTCTTCCTACGTGGAAGCAAATCACTCTAGAACCAGACTATGAAAGCCTACCCTTTTAAGGGTCCGATCTGCATTTGGAGAACAGATTCAGTGACAATTATACCATGGTTGTCAAAGAACCTCATCAAAATGCTGATCCAACTTGTTGTGTAGAACACACCTTAATCACATTTTATTAAATGACTTGCTGTATACTTTATTTACTTGGACAGTATTTCTACTTTTCCACAGCAATTATTGATCATATACATGTGCTAAATAATGGCTCCTATATACTTCCTGACTAGATTTCTCCTTTTGTCACTACAGAACCAAGTGATCTAATTCTATATTTATAAAAATCAGTTGTCAAGGAAGTTGTGAATTCACAAATTTAGCATAATGACTTTACTGTAGATTAACAAAAGGAGGATATGGGGGTATGATTTCTTGTTTTAATACAACCAGAAGCAGTAATCGGCAAATAAAGAGCTAATGACAACGTAGCTGCTCCCTTTCCCTCATTCATATACATTTTCCAGTTATTTTAACTGGTCTCTACTGTATTCTCCCATACTTTCAAGAGTGTTTTCCTTACTGTCTTGAAAGTATGGGAGTTTACAGCGAAGGAGAACATCTCAGATTAAATAATACTTGGCAAGAAAGGAAAACACACACCACTAAAGAAATAAACCTTTCATAAAAGACAAATGCTAAATGGTGTCTCAAGAATCCTTTTTTCCCCCATTAATTTAGTGCTGTGGGATTTACTGATACTGCTTCTGAATGGATTGCCTTGCTACTTATTTGCTAATCTGTTCTGGGGTCATTGCTGCAGACTGCTCTAAAAGGAAACACTGACAACTCTTCAGTAATACCATGATACAATACACTTACTGAGCTAGAAGACTTTACCAGAGCTTTTATGGTGGTGAAAATACAGATGTATTTGTGAAAAATTATTTTCCATTTTCAATTCCCTCCTCCCTCCAAGAAATCTGCATCAAAACAAATGTACTGGGTTCACCCTAAAATAGATGCTTTTATAGAGTAATTGTGGAAGTTACTAAGGTTCATGACTTAAAAACAAAAACAAAAACCCCCCTTCAAGCTAAGTACATGTCTGGATTAGTCAAACACAAACATCTGCCCCTACTTTTGATTTCTTCATAATAATGTTACTTCAAAGACTCAAAGTTTTCCCTTCCTGAGGACAAGAAAATTGTGAAGTTTGGATTAAGATACCAGTGACTAACCAACTGACTCACATGTTTTCATCCCCTCCTCCTTTTTCAAATCTAGCCCTGACCTGATCAGCAGAAAGTCATACCAATTAGATTGCTGCCAGGCATTCGAACAAAGCCAGTGTTCACAAGATACTTGGCAAGCTATTTTACTAACTTATACTTTTTAGGCAGCTACATTTTTTCCTATGGTTTGTTAATGTTTTTGATCCATACATGCAGAAAGTAATTCCCATCTTAAAATGAGTACTTCCAATTTAGAAAAAAAGAGTCACATTGCTGTCTGAAAATGTTTTACCTTTTATTGTGTCTTATGAGATAATAACAGAAATTGAGGCAAAAGTCTCTTATTTTTCAAACTGTGAATTGTCCATTTCCTCTGTAATCATTCAATTCACTTCTCCATTTGTTTGTGTGGATCCTCCACATAGCAACAGGGGAAAGAACAGTGTTTTTAAAAAATATAAACTTTGATTGAGAAGACCATAAAAATTGGCAGGGACACAGGCTTACAGTATCAGAAACTACCTCTGAATCCCTTTGAGAGTGAATAGGTTTCAGGTTGACCATGTCTCTTTCAGTTTTCAATTTACCTTTAAAGCCAGGGGTTCTCAACCTTTTTCTTTCTGAGGCCTCTCCAACTTGCTATAAATACTCCACTGCCCAGCTGTGCCACAACCTCTGTTTTTCTGCATATAAAAGCCAAGGCTGGTGTTAGGGAGGTGGAAAGGAGGGCAATTGCCTGGGGTCCCACACCATATGATACAACACAAAACTAAGTTGCTCAGGCTTCGGCTTCAGCCCAAGGTAATGAGGCTCAGGGGCCCGGACTGCAATCCCACGTGGTGGGACTTCCCTGAGCCCTAGCAAGTCCAATGCTTGTCGGACCTCCTGAAACCTGCCCATTCCTCCTCTTCCTCCGGGATCCCCAGGCCCCTGGTTGAGAACCACTGATTTAAGCTTTCTGCTTCAAGGCAATAAGATTAACTCTGTTCAGTTTTGTTCAAACAAACTTCCATTCCAGGCATCTAAAACCTTTCTTTTTATCCTAGACAAGGCATCCAACAGAAGTCTGAACACACTACTTCCATCCCCATTATTTTCTATGCATCATCACAGATTATACACCAATTTGGAGGAACATTCATAAATGGGACAAAAGTTTGGCCCAAAGTTTTCTGAAGAAGGTCTGTTATCCCTTATCACCCCCTCAACATGTATTTTCTCTTTACATTATACCATGTACATTGGATATGTGGCTTTGGCTGTACCTTTTTAAATATATGAACTACCTCATTTTGATAGTTCAAATCTGGCTAAACTTGGAGATTAAGGCAAAAAAATTCCCATGTTCTTCATGCAGCAGTGTTGTTAGGGTGACTAGATGTCACGATTTTATAAGGACAATCCCACTTTTGGGGTCTTTTTCTTATATAGGCTCCTATTAACTCCCACCCACCGTCCTGATTTTTCACACCTGCTGTCTGGTCACCATGAAGTGTTATTGACTATGAGCTAGCCTTTCAGATGGCCAGCACAAAACAAAATGGTGGCAGAATCTAATATTAACAATTAAATATTTTTGAGCGTATTACTTCATCTTTAATGCAGGAGTTCTTATGTGTTTATGCAAATTTGGGGTAATTCAAACTGATCTTATTTACTCAATTCTTTGAATAGGAAAATTTAAAAAAAGGATCAGATTTTATGGAGTTAGAAGTTACACTAAGAAGGCCCTGTCCACACCAATTTGAAAAATGGTTTTGTAAGTGGTTGAAGGCACAGTCACATTATTTGTCCACAAACAAATTTTATCTTACATATCAGAGTTGTTAACAAAGGACATATCGTTTCTGATACAACCATATTGGAAGAAGCAGGCTACAAAACAGCTTGCCCATAGTTAACTCTAGACACACATGGTCTCCCAAGTGCACAGCTAATCATGCTATCCTCTCTCACCCTTTTTTTCCTCCTTTTTCTAATATTCTCATCAAGGTATAAGACTACAGTCTGAGAACATTTTGCACACTAGTAATGATGTATTTCCAAGATCAGCAACATAGGCCAGCATTTTCAGAAGTGGTCACTGATTCTTAATGCTTGACTTGAGACCCTTTGGCCCTGATTTTCACACACTATTTTGTAACCATGCTCCCAAACACAGTTGTACCTGTTGCGCTTAGTAACTACAGTTAGAGCATGACAAAAAACTTTGCAAACATAGCACAGATGCTGTTCCTGTTCCAACTGCTATAACTGAGGGCAGAATTTAACAGGGCAGAATCTTACTGAGGATGATAGAACAGTCAGCTTGACGTTCAGCTTCCCCTCTTGAATTCACAGGGCTTGGAATTTAAACAAATAAAAAATAAATACCCATCATTTATAACTTGAACAAGTCTGATATGGAAACCAGTAAGACAGACATGAAACCCTCATGATGCCATTTTCAGAGCAGAATTTCACTAGTTTCATATCTGCTAGAAGAAAAATCAAAACTATTTTATAGTGTATCAATAAGCCAATATTTGTGCTCTTTTGTTAGACCACATTTAAATCCCTCTGCTTCTATGAATGTACAATTTTTAGTTGCCAGTAGAAAGTCTGGCTTGCATGAGGTGATATATACTGTATGGCTGTTTACACTTGATGATGGCACATTACGTACCTTGACAATAGATATTTCAGACTTACTAGCTAACCCATGGAAAACGTCCTTCTTCTCCTCAACCTCAGCTTTCTCTCCATTAAATTCATAATCTTGATTGTTAAAATAGTTCACTTTAAGATGTTGAGGCTCTATTTAAATCCCCAAAGCCCCAATACCCTTTTGAAAGAAATGATGTTATGCTCAGGTGAAGGAGTTAGAGTTTTACAAAGTCAATAAGAATTCATAACTTCTGCATTTTAATCATTCATAGCCACTATATTTGATTTACCCCACAATTTCCATCGGAAAATGAAAAAGTTTTGAAGAATGAGTTATTCTCAATGTAAATCTTCTGCAGGCCTCTGTCAATCATGTTAGTCCTTTCTCTGGTTAGCTTTTCCTGCCTCCTGATTGAAACTACACAACCAACTTAATTGCTTTGTGACTTCTTATCTTAAAGGCAGAAAAATATGGAAAGCTAAAATGAAGAGTCAACACTCAGCAGTTCCTTTAAGCAATGATGGAAAGCCTTCAAAAAAAAAGCATAGTGAATTAAGATCTCAAATGGATTTAAAATTTCCCTTTCACTACCCTATACATTTTTGAGGGAAGCAGCCAGCATACAATTCCACAATTACAAAACACTATTTTGAAGTCTTCTTATATTAGAATATGGAGGGAGAGATTATCTTTCCAAACATGGGATTGTTTCTCTCTGTTTGTTTACCATAAACTACTGTTCTAACGAGATAAAGGGAATTTGAAATCAGGAAGGGAAACTATAATTTCAGAACTTGTAGTGTAAAAATCATATTATAAGTTGGATTTCTGTTGAAAAGACTGGACTCTTGCAAAGTTTTGTGTTAGCAAGTTTTCATAGTTTCCAGTCTGTTGAACATATCCTTGAACATTTATTCAGTGATTTTCAGAAATATGTTCTAAAGGAGTTTATTTAGGGATGCTCCAAACAATTCCTATGATTAAAAGGATTTTTAAAATCCACTTAACATGTTACTCTGTTCCATTTACTTTTTGCACTTCTGATCAGTTTGGACAATTAAAGACAATTTCAGTACTATTTACTGTCCAGTTCACTGTCAGGTTTAGTACGGCAATAATTGGGGTTCAAACACTATGGGGGAAGTGTTTGCTTAAAAAAACCACACAGAGACAAGCGGTTTTCAATGGTACTGTTATTTCTAATTTATATAAATATTTTGTTTAGGTTTTATAAGAACTTGTTTTCAAAAAAGTAAATTTAGGCCCAAAAGGTAAAGTTGACGGTGCCACTTTAAACCTTCAAATAGAAAAATACCTAAACAAATCAACCAGCTGTTGTGCTGACAAAATCAAATAAAGAAATTGTGGAGTTTATTCTACCCTTTATCAATAATGCATGGCTGCGCACAGAAAATTTATAGCTGTTTTCCATCACTGGGTATTGTGTAGTACTAAATTAAGTCTACAAAATTCAAGGGCAGTCCACCCACACAGCTACTGTAAGCCAGACATGCCACTTTGAATAAACATTTCATGAGTTTTATTAGCATATTGCGTCACACAACTCCTCACAGACCAACTATTCATCCCACCCCCCAAAAAAAAGAATACTCATTCTGCACACATGTTCCTGAAGATGATCAGCAAAAGGAAAAAAGTTAGTTTTGTGCCTCCACTTACTCCCCTTTTAATTGTTTATTTATTTACTGCTATTTTATATTTACATATACATATATATATATATATATGGTCTGACTTAAAATTTGAACATTTAAACCCATGCAGAAAATCAGATTTGTTTTCTACACAACAAACTAATGTGCTGCATACCTCCAAAAACTATTAATGGCTATTAGCCAGGATGGGTAAGGAATAGTGTCCCTAGTCCGGGGGTGGGCAAACTTTTTGGCCAGAGGGCCAAATCAGGGTTGCAAAATTGCATGGAGGGCTGGGTAGTGAAGGCTGTCCCTCTCCAAACAGTATGGCCTCGCCCCTTAGCTGACCCCCTCCCACTTCCCACGCCTTGACTGCCCCTCTCAGAATCCCTGACCCATCCAACCCCCGCCTGCTCCCTGACCACGCCCTCCAACCCCTCTCTAAGCACCCCTGCTCCTTGTCCCCTCCAGAGAACCCCCCAATTACACTCACGGAACCCACCCCCATCCAACACCACTGCTCCTTGTTTCCTGACCAACCCCTCCCTCATACGGTGGTCTCAAAGAATTAAGGAACACAAAACAAGGAGCAGTTAGTGATAACAGACAGGCCTTAAGGCAGGGGTGGGCAAACTTTTTGGCCCGAGGGCCACACTGGGGTTAAAAATTGTGCTGAGGGCCAATTAGGGAAGACTGTACCTTCCCAAACAGCCTGACCCCGCCCCTCATCCAACCCCCACCCACTTCCCGCCCCCTAACTGCCCCCCTCAGAACCTCCGACCCATCCCAACCCCCCCACCTCCTCCTTGTCCCCTGATTGCTCCCTCTGGAGACACCCCCCCGCAACTGGCCTCCCAGAATCCCATTCCCTATCTAAGCCCCGCTGTTGTTTGCTCCCTGACTGCCCCTTCCTGATATCCCCTCACCTTAACCACTACCCCCCCCGTACTCCCACCCCCATCTAATCCCCCCTGCTTTGTTCCGACTACCCCCTCCCACGATCCCCCCCACCCTAACCACCACCCCCGTGACCCCACCACCTAAGCCGCCACCCCCGCCCTGATTACCATAGTCAGCCGGGTGCTCCTCCACCCAGCTAGGGAGCACGGAGCCCCGCGGCTCGACCTGGCCCCCGGCCAGGGAGCATGGGGCCCCAGAGCTGGACCCGGCCACGGGCCCCGGACCGTGGAGCGCCGCAGCTCCCCGGCGCTGGACCTGGCCGCGGGCCCCGGAGTGCACGGCGCCGCTCCCCGGCAGTGGACTTGGCCGCAGGCCCCGGACCGCAGGGCCCTGCGGCACAGCCACATTGGGCCCGCCAGGACACGCGCGGCCCCACAGCTCCCCCTGCTTGGCCTGGCTCCCTGGCCCAGGAATGCGGGGACCTGCGGCATGCAGCGCTCTGCCCAGCCCCTGGGCCGGGAGCGCGGGGGGACATTGGCCCCACCTCCCCGGCCCGCACTCACGGGCCAGATAAAAATGGCCGGCAGGCCTCATGTGGCCCGCGGGCCATAGTTTGCCCATCCCTGCCTTAAGGACAAGAACACTACAGTTATGAGTTTTGCATGTGAGTCAGTTCTACTAAGGCCCTACCCACATTGTAACTGAAGCTTCACTTCAGCTTAGTTCTTGCTAGCTCGGTTCCAGTTTCAGAGTGGACAAATTTAAGTGTCGTCATTTAGAAGGCGTTGGCAGTACCATCAAGAAGGTAGTTCTCTGCCCCCCTGTAAACCTATTGCTTCTGGCATTGTACAGTCACTGCCGATCCACTGTCCCTCTACAAAAAATACCACTAACACCGAAGGTTCTGTGAAAGCCTTGCTTTTAGCAATATGTTTGCCTTTCCATAAGCCGTCAGCACGGCAAACTGTGTACTGGTGACCCCTTTCACACAGCAAGCCTCTGAGTGCAACCCCCCTTATAAATTAAAAACACTTTTAAAAACATATTAAATGATTATAAATGCTGGAGGCAAAGCAGGGCTTGGGGTGGAGGCTGACAGTTCACAACCCCCCCATGTGATAACCTCATGATCCCCTAAGGGGACTGAACCCCCAATTTGAAAACCTCTAGTGTAACTGGTCTGGCCCTCCATCACAATCGTGTGATATGCCATCCAGAGAGCAATGCCATTGATGCCACTCTGGGTGCATGTCCAACAGGTACCCTTACTCCACTGAAGCAGTATGGGATAGCTACTCAGATTTTCCCAGAATGCATTTAGACAACACTGTTGTTTGCAGTGTTGTTGTAGCCATGTTCATCCAGAATATTAGACAGACAAGATGGGTGAGGTAATATCTTCTATTGGACCAACTTCTGCTGGAGAACAAGACACACTTTTGTCAGGCCACTAGACAATAATGGGCAGTACGGTGGGTGCAGATACATCCCCGGGTAGATGGAGTCATTAAGTTATTTTCTGAAGAGCAGAAAACAACTATCCAGTGTTCCGGTAGACATCCTCGGGTAGTTGGGTAGTTGCCTAGTCTGCTAAAAGAGCAGAAAGCAGTGGCAGGGCAGATTTTTATTCCACAATATCAGAAAGAAAGCCACAAAACCAAAGTCCCTCCTCAGACATTCTTTCTCCGTCATGGGGTCAACATGTACACTGGGTACAGGATTAAGACCTTATTGTTTCTCCTATCTCAGAGGCAAATGCTATTCCAGCTCAGATTCAGCTGTAACTCAACCACACCCTTTACATAGATCTAGTTCCCTCATGAATATATAAAAGTCTCTTAGCCACTTCTCATGCCGTAAGATTTTTAAAAGTTCATTAATTGAATGCTTGGATTTTGAATTGCTACAATAAAAAAATTTTAATAGGCCCAAAAAGCTCCAGCTGTAGAACATGCAGTTGCCCATTTAAGATTTGATGAGATTGGAATATTACCCTCAATTAAATCAAAGCAGTAAAACAGAGCTCTGAAAAAATTAGAATGCTCTGATTCAGTTTCCTTTGGTTGTTTAAAAATATGGAATCAGATTTAAGAAGCTCATTATTCATCTTGCACTGCCAAGAAGTTTGCTTTGGAATGAGAAAGGTTTTCATTTCTTCTTTCAGGAGCTGCACAAGATAACACAAAACAAAAACATATACTTAATATGCTTGAGCTCTATTCTTTAGGTAGAGAAGATTGCTCCAGAATGTACAATGTCCCCTGTTATGAGACGAGGTCCCTTACAGTCCTGTGTTCTTGCTACACAGTGATGAGCACTGTTCTTCATTTAAGTTAATCTTTTAAAAATAGCAGAGCTAAAAAAATAGATTTGTTATATTTTTGTATATATACCTAACTCTTTTAAATTAAGCGACAAAGAAATAAAGATGTATTGATTTGAACGTGTTACATACATACACAGTACTCCAAACTTATTTCATTAAAAGAAAATAAATTCTTAAATATGTTTCTGCTAAATGAATAGTCTTGCTGTACTATATTTGAATTCTTAGTAAGAATCTCCTTAATAATACACCCTACTATTACTACTACAGTGCTTTATTAGTTCCAGCAATTAAGTGGCCACTTAGTTATGACATATTTTACTTTCATCTTTCAGGTGCAAAAGGCAAGGCATGTTTACTACACTTAGGGCTTGTCTACATTATATACTGGATCAACAGGCAGCGATCGATTCAGCGGGGGTGGGTTTATCACGTCTAGTCTAGATGTGATAAATTGACCACCGAGCGCTCTCCTTTCGACTCTTGTGCTCCTCTGGAGCAAGAGGTGCAGGCGGAGTCGATGGGGGAGCATCAGCTGTGGACTTACCACAATGAAGACACACCACAGTAAGTAGATCTAAATACGTTGCTATGTAACTTAGATCGATCTCCCCTCCCCTAATGCAGACCAGGCCTTAGGAAGGGTGGGATAGAGAGGAAGGGGAAAAGTCAGTTTAGCAACTTAATAAGAAGCGCAATACAGGGATCTCAAACTTTCTCCAGCAGGGGCACATTTAAGAGAGCACTTCACTCCTCACTTACTTGCACTCACCTAACACCCTCATGGCACCTGGCAAACAAAACAATAGCGTACACCTTACATGGAATTAGCATTTGTTTGTTTCTTAGCAGTCTGGTGTGAAAGGTTTGTCTTTTGTGAAGAACAGTCAGACACAGGCTGCATTTGCTGCTCATTTAAATGTCCCCCTTCTCATTAGCAACCATTCCAGTCTCCCTGCTTCTCTTCCTTTCATCCCTTTCTCCTCCCTCTGCGCATGCTTTCCTGTTCTGTTCTCCCCTGCACATCCAGTCCAGCCACCCGTTCACCTTCTGCCCTGCACAAGCCAACCAGCTGCCTTATTCTCTTCTCCCAGGGGCATTTCTCTCTCCTACTGGTGGCTGGCAGCTCCAGTCCCACCTTTGATCCCCCAAGAAAACTCCACATTCCTCACTTCCTCCTCTGAGCAGTAGCCTTTACTAGCAGCAAAGGAGGAGCTAGCTGCCAGCTGCTTTTCCAAGCCCCAATGCTTTTCACTGCACAAACTGCCTGAACTCCTATAATCACAGAGGAAAGCCAGCACTGTGTGTCCCAGACATTGTAAGAGATCTAAAGGAAGCATTCCTTGGATTCTCAGTAGCCCAGACTACAACCTAAAATCCATAGACTGAATATGCATACAGGCAATGCAGGCAACGGTTTCCTTTTCACCTCTGGAGGAAGTCACAATTGCTCAGCATGGATGAAGTTCACCTCTCCCTGCACCAACCCTGAACCGAACTCTGTGCAGTAAGTAACTCCAAAGGGAGAGAACCAATGGAACCTGCATGCATCTCCACACTTGCACGCCAAGCCTCATGGCTGCAGCAGAACCTCTCCCACCCCGCACGTTTTGGGGGCTGGTATAGTGGCTGCTGCCCTTGTGATGTTTTGGGGCCACTAGATTCAGTAGCCCCTGCTTATCCCAACAGCACTCATTGCACCTGGCAATTCAGGATAAGCACAGAAACCACAAGGCCTAAGCATGGATGACTTAGGCTCTAAGCAAGGATGGTTTCTTTGGACCTCTGCATCTGGACTGATTTTACTCTATGACCAGCTGTGACTCATTTCTTCTTAGTTACTTTAAAATGTGGCGAGCAAACTCCAACTGTCATGGTTAGCAAGGACTCATCTTTCAGATTTAAGAGGCATGTTTAGTTTTAAATTGTGACCAACTCTCATCCTACCTGTTTCTTCTTCCAGGGAAGATGGGCAGCAACAGTGGCCTGAGATTAGTTGCTGTTTCAGACTTCAGCCACCATCACCACCTCAGGAGATCTATGGTGATGGAGGAGAAAGAGGGACGGCTCTTGTGCCATGCTGCTCCCTTGCCACCAAAAATGTGCTCCTAACACAAGAACACATGCAGCAAATCAGAGAGCCGGCAGGAAGAATCAGCAGGCCTGCAGGCCCAGCAGTCAAACCGGAAACCAGCCCAATGATGTTGCCTGACTTCCCTCAGAGCTTGGTAGCCTTCTGCCTCTTTTCACCACATGCCCTTGGTTGGTTTTAAAGAGAAGGGAAACTGGGTTGTCTCCCCAGGACCAACGTTAGTCTCTCAGAGCAGAGTACGTTGCTGCTCTAGCATGACATTTATAGACCATCATACCATTCATGCCACCTGTATGTTATATTCCTTTCCCCACCCAGTGTCTTGTCTGTAAGCTCTTCAAGGCAGGGACAGTTTCTATGGGCTCATTTTCATTACAAAGTATTGCCCTTAAGCCAACTTCCGTCCACACACAAAAACCTCTCACTCAAGGGTAGTACATGTTTAACACCTAAGCTAGCTGGTTTGGCTGGGGCTATCGGCTAACGCCTAAGTGCTGCTTTCACTCAGCCTGGTAACCTGCCCGCTTTGCAGTGAGGACAGACTAAACCAGTCGAGTGCCAGCAGTCCAGTGCTTTCCCCACAATCCTCCTGCGCGCCCAGAAGCACAGGCAAGTTCTCCCCCACTTCACTGTGAAAGAATCATAGAGCAGCTCAACCTACTGCAGCACCAAGAACCGAGGGCTACTTCCCCAGAAGCCACACACGTGGGAGAGTGAGCACAAAATACGGCTTTGCAGTTTGGATATTCATCCCCAAACCAGGCGTCAGACACCTAAGTTAACTCTGCAGTAAAGACATACCTTGTTTGTTCAGTGCCTACCCCAACAGGCTCCACTCTCATTTGGCCTTTAGGCAGTACAGTAATATAAGTAAATTATAACAGTAGCAGTTCTATTCAAAGACTGGAGAACAGGGGGTCGCTTTTCAGACCAGAACGGCACTTTAACCTCTAAATGTCTCCGTTTCTTCTAAAAATGAGGATAGAATCTCCCATACTTAACATCCCAAGGGGACGGAGGCTTTAAAAAAAAAATACCCACACAATTAATGTAGGTGAAACACTTAGGGATACTCTAATGGAAGGAGCTATACAAAGTACTAAGCCTAGAATTAGTGATTAAGAAGAAGCCTCGTTTTTCCACTAAAAAAATCCTAAATTAATAAAGCCTCCTTAGTTCAATGAAACTAGTCATGCTTTAACTGATCCTGAAGATCTAGCAAAAGTTATATGGAATATGTTAGTCTGATATCACAGGGGTGCGGGTTTAAATCTTACCTAAAAAAATCTGTACTGAACACAATCCTCTAGTTTCCTCCAGGTGTTTTGTAGGATCAGAAATAAAAGTAATGGGGATTCCGCTAGTGCAACACTTCAGCATCTAACAGTACAACCAGATCCTTGAAAATTATTTTTAAAAGGTTAAGAGTTCTCTTCTGACTCCAAGTAACTATAACTATAACAAATAGTGAGCAAATTCAGTGAGAAGGAGCTTGTGATCTTTTTGGTTACAGGATCTCTGCAAATAAAGATGTGTGTGTAAGGACATGATTTTCCAATTTAAATCAACTCAGTTAAAACAATAGCCAATATGAACATACACAAAACAAAACCTGTACTAAAGTTAAGAATGCCATATGTACCAAATATTAATCAATGCTGCCAACATTAAGAATAAAAACCTCGGGAAAAGTAAAGTATCTTTTGACCCAAATTAGTGTTTTGTCAATCAGATTATTAATTTAGAAGCATTAGGTGGAAGTGTTACTATATAATCATAATTAATAGTGTATGTGAAAAGCATAATGATGCATTATCAGACTACAGTGTTAATGAAGACTTGCTGAGATGTAACACATTTGTTATTCCCCAATTTTTCTCAAAATTGGTTGAGCTATTTTCTTTTGCCCTGATCTTGCAAAAACTTGCACACATGCTTAACTTCACTTTCTTTCCCACTCAGGAAAGAGAGAGAAGCGGGTCCCCACCGAAGAGAGCAGATAACTGTGGATGCCAGAAGTCTGAGAGTGGGTGCCCTCACTGAACCCCTAAGGGGAAATACAGGAGGAGCTACCCTGAACTGTGACACACACCGTGAGTAGTTCCCATTAAAGTCAACAGAGCTACTCAGAATATGTGAAGTTAAGCATATGCCTAAGCCTCACCAGGATCAACTTCAAGACTGTTTCAAAGCTGGGAAACAAATAACATACAGATGAGGATTCTTTCCCTCTTTCAATCCCTCAGGTTTGATGAGCATTTCAAATTTGTCAGATATAATGAACTTTGTTTACATCACACATTTACCTATTCAGGATAGCTTCTAAATGATTTCAAAATACAAAAGAAAAGCAGTAGGAGTACATCTATTAGTAACAAGAGTTAACAGACACGCTGGATGAAGTACTTCATTTTCAGCATCAGAGGTTTAGAAGGCATTTCTTCCCAACTCAGAGTAATACAGATATTTATTTTTCTAAACATATTTAGAAAGAGAAAAAACATGTTATGGTTCTCTACATCAATGCTGACTTACATTCAAAAATGTTTTAAGTTTGTGCATTTTTATTTAAATGCACCATATACATTTTCAAATGTGTCAAATGCTTCCAATCAAGGCAAGCACATTTGAAAAAGGTTTTATTTTAGTGTTGTTACTCTTGACTATAGCATCAATTCAAACTTTATCTAAGCCATTGTACAATTTTAGGTTTACAGAACTATACCATTTTGTAGTTCCATTAACTACTTTCCCTTACAAAGGATTTTATGGATGTTTTCAAAAATCATCCTCCTCCATCTCTACCTCTCCCTCTTAAAAATAAAATAAAAAATAAAAAAATTCAGTGCTTTAGAATTAGATAGAAGAGCTAAGTGAGAAGACACAAGGTGGTTATATTCTCAAGCCAGATCGAAAGAGGCATTATGGAGTTCTGTATTTCTAGTCTTGAGAGTGTCCTGTCCTCTGCTCTCTAGGCTGGCTTTCCACAGAATATCAAGTCACGTTCCAGATTTTAGTTCTTATCTTCAAGGCACTCAATTGCATGGGCCCAGTATATCTAAGAGACTGCTTAAAGCTCTGCAATGAGGACTATGATACACAACTCTGCTTCTCTGGCACAGTGGAACTTTCTAAAACAGAGGTAAAGTTTGGTGGTAGTGGGAGATGAAGCTCTCTCAGGAGTTGGTCCCAGCAAAATCCCACAGGAACTAAGGAACATCACAAACCTCATCACAAGGGCAACGCACATGCCTTGGACCGTGGCTTCTCTAACACACAAACAGTGCATACATGTTTTAATTTTCCCCTGGGGAGACGATGAAGAAAAGAGAGAGCAAATGAATCATACCTGATAGAGGTTAGTCACATCCCTTAATGTACTACTGAAAGGCGCTCAGATACTACTGTGTTATAAAAATCTACACAGAACAGAATTCCACATCAAAGTTACCTTGTCAGAGACGTCATCTTTTCTACTTCAGCCTGACTTACTTCATTACCAGTGACAGAGAATCTATGATCAGACCTTTGTTAACAAGGCCACTAGTGATGTACAAACCAGATGAGAAGCTAGCTCACTCCACCATTGCATTTCAGAGTCACTGCAGCTAACTGGAATAAAAAGTAGTAGAAACAAAAACATGCTCAAAAGACAGTCCAGATACTATACTAGATACAGAGGGGGCATGTCTGTTGATTAATGTGCCATTTTTACACAGACAGTTTTACAATATTAACCCCATTTTGATATTAAAAAAACTCCCTCAGACACAGACTTTAAGGCCAGAAGGGGCTATGTGATCATCTAGTCTGACCTCCTGCACATCGCAGGCCACAGAACCTCACCCAACCCCTCCTGTAATACACCTATACTCTCCAGATAAGCTATCAAAGTCCTCAAATCTTTGTTTCAACTCTTCAAGTTACAGAGAATCTCCCATTTATTTAAACCAGCAAGTGACCTATGCCCCAGGGTGCAGAGGAAGGCAAAAACTGCTTAGGGTCTTTGCCAATCTGACCCGGGAGGGGTGGCAGTCAGTTCAACCCTGAGCAGGTCAGCAAGACCGTTCTCAGGTGTCTGGCTGATAGAACACTCTGTAGTAACTCAGAGCTTGCCCCTCCCCATCTAGCGTCCCATCTCTAGTTATGGATGATTTTTGCTACTTGCAGTCGCAGAAGGGCCACATGCCATTTTAGGCAGTCTTGTCACACCATCCCCTCCTTAACCCGATCAAACGCAGGTTAGGCTTTTTACACCCAACAGCTCCCCTGGGAAGGCTGCTCCAGAACTTCACTTCTCTGATGGTTAGAGACCTTTGTCTAATTTCAAGCCTAAGCTTATTAATGGCCAGTTTCTATCCATATGTTCTTGTCTTAACATTTGCACTTAAATACCAGGGAGGGAGAGGAGTTATTTAAGTTATCCCCAAAAAAACCTTCTAGGACTTTCAAATAAAAGATGCACTGGAACCCCTTTTTCAAAAGTGTTCAGTTATTAAGAGGCAAGTTGAACTGAGTCAAAGTAACTTGGCAAGTTTCTTTTGAGGTTTCAGTGACAAAGCAAAACTTTTTTGCTTAAAGCCTAGGCTAGCTTATCTCCCTGCCATCATTGTTGCTGTCTCTTGGTACAAAGATCATTGCTCTTCACAAGATACAAACAGACTTTTAGCTTTCTGTGACTTGACGGATGCACAGGATCGAGAACAACATGTTTGGCTTCTGACTGACCCACCTATTAAAACAAAAATAGTTGTCAGTGGCGTGGGGTAGTACAAAGTTAGAATAATTTTATTGCATACTTATTTATTCCAACCTGCAACCAGTCACAGTAGGTCCCATTACACAAGGTGGAAGGAAATGGAGAATTGTTTCCCCCAGTACAGAGTGGGTGTAAGAGGCTAACAAAGCAAAATGGAAATGTGACCACCTCCACACTACACTGGTGTACGTGACAAGGCTAGGCCCCAGGTGAACAGGCAGGGTCAGATGCTGGGTAGTCACTGGCCGTACGGAGATATTGTGGTAGCAATATTAGTGGCAAACATGGTTTCTTTCCACAGAAATCCTTTCATTTAAATTGAGAAAACCTTTTACCTGGAAGATCTTATTACTTCCTGGCTTTAATTATGGTCTCTCTCAAGGTTGTGCAGCTGACATCCTCTGCACAGCTCAGCTACATGAATTAATGCATGAGTTATTTTAGCAGCAAAGACTAACGGAGCTGGTAAATGGGTTACACAAACTCAAGTAGGACCTTGGCTACAAGAGTCAGTTCTCACGTTTCAGTTCATTTACTTAGAGGTTTGTGAGAGACACAAAGGACAGTTTCACCTTGTTTAGGATTAACACTGGAACACAGCTAGCAATAGTCAGTCACCTTCCTGATCACTGTAACAATAACTAAAATGGGTACTTGTGTTACATTTCTAGTCCAGGCAGTCACTCTACTTGTATATAAAAAGAGGGACGACCCTCATCAGGCAACATGAACACCCCTCTTATCAACTCAGTAATATCACCAGTGGAGGGTTATGAAGACCACAAAATGGTTTGCCAAATACCAGTACACCTGAATGCAAATCTCCCAAAGAATGTCAAAAAGAAAGAATTTAACCATATAATGCCCCAGGCATCTGCGTCCTTGGTCACTGCTGCATCAAGAAATTTAATAAATATTTGTGATTTATTGTTAAAATAGCTAGTTTAGCCCAAGGTTCAGATCCACAGAGGATCAATTCATGAAACAGGAGGAGGATTCACAAAAGCAAAAGCTTTCCATACATGACTGTTGAAGAAGGATAGGAAATTTTATTTGTAAACAATTACTCAATGAAAGTTGATGCATAAGCATGTTGAGGAGAGGCAAATGGTATTGGTGCATGTGGACAGCCTTTTAAAACACAGCTCTTTTTTGCAGTTTTGGTGTCATAACTTCAACTAGTTTTATATTTATGGATTAGAAGATTTAGTTAGACTATCCTTTGTCTTTCCTCCACCCCCTGAAAAAAGTATCCAACCTTTGGGTCAAAACAATAGATTGTAAAAATAATAAACTGCAACTAGGGTTTCATTAACTATCCGGAGAACTAACTTCGCGTTTCTTTTAATACCCAAATTGAACAGTCCGACGATTCACTATCCTGGAATCTGCTGCCTTAAAAAGAGGCTATAAAATACATCACTCCTATAATCCATGCATTTTAAGCCTGAAATAGAACCTTTATGCTATCTAATTGCATGCAAACATCACTTGGTTATAGTGCTAAATATTAAGATAATCGCACCATTGTTCTAAGCAGAATTTTTACCTGGAAATTAAGACTGAGCTTTATAGCATACTTGCTAGTTTCTCTGGAGGTAGGATGGAACCAAAACAATCAATCAGTCTTCCAACCAGCCACTCACCCAACACTGTCACTAAGGGTAGATTTACACTGCAATCGAAGGTGTGACTGCAGATTGGGTAGGCGTACCTGCACTAAATAACAGTGTAGACTGATCTGGTGGATATGGGCAAGCCTGCACAGGCCACACCATCACTTCTTCACTGCTATTTCAGACTGTCAGATTGAGGGGCTTTTAAAATAAATAAATAAAATAAAATAAAATAAAATAAAATAAAATAAAATAGAGAAACCAGGATGGGGGTGGGGGAGGAACCATAGTTCATTTTGCTCTTTCCATTTCTAGATCAGATAGCCACTCCCCTGCTTATAGCAAGCAACATTTACCTTCAGGCAGACTGCTGCTCTGCTGAACGTGATGCGGTTGGTGAGGTAATAATTTTTTATTAGACTAATTTCTGCTGGTGAAAGAGACACGCTTTTTTTGCTCCACAGACCTAAAGAAGAGCTCTAGGGGACTCAAAGGCATGTCTCGTTCACCAACAGAAGTTAGTCCAATAAAAAAAAAAATATATTACTTCACCTACTTTGTCCCTCTCATATCTTAGGACCAATGCAGCTACAACACTGCAAATGGTTCTGATGAGAACCAGTTGTTTCGTATCTATAATATGCTGGCTGCAGTCATACTGGAGTATGGAAAAAGCCTCCAGGCCATAAGGCAGCAGCCACAAATAGCTAGTTCATACACTATTATTAGCCTTATAAATTCCACATTGCCCATTTATAACCTTGAATTTCAGTCAACTTTGTAAGTGGAGCAGTTTAGAGAGTCTCTTAAGTGCACTACAAATAAGTTTAGAGTCTGCTGAAGCTTAACTAAGGTGGAGCACATCTGTGGAGAGCAACTGTGTGCTAAATTCATCTCTAGTGTAAATCAAGGGAAGTCAGTGGTGTTACCTCAGGGATGTATGTGGCCTAATACATTTGGGCTGGGATTTTGAGAGAAAGACATAAAGAGTTGAAAGTCAAGGGGATTTATGTACTTAACTCCCTCAAGTTCCTTTGAAAATCCCAGCCTTCATTTTTGCGCTGTCCCCTGTGCATGGAATGTAAAAGGTAGCCTTACACACCATCTTCTGGACATGGCTGAACAATAAAGTGTTGCATATGCAACTGGTTTCATTACAATACAAATAGTGCCAATAAAAATCACATCCTGGATTATTCATATCTGACAGACCAGCCTCTCCAGATTCATAGCTCCAGGTCTTAAGTTTCACTTTCCCTGCAGGGCATGTGAGAGTGGAACTTGGAGAGACAGACAGACCCCACCCTTCCTTCAGGACAAATGGAATTTTAAGACTTCAAATCTGCAGGACACACACCCCATTAGAACAAACTTCCCCTGTCAAGTGGCCAGAACAGGGGAAATGGGACTCACATGACCTGAGGACAACATCTGGTTGTGGCATAGACTTGCAGGGGAGCCTTGGGCAAGTCACTCAGCCTCTGCAACTGATTTCCTATCAGTAAAATGCAGATAACGATGCTTAGCTGCCTTTGTAAAACACTGTGATCTTCAACTTTAATATACGAAGTCTGAGCGTCATCTCACCATTTCCTCCGGCGTAGTTTTGAAGAATTATGGTAAATAAGCCTCCAAAAGACAGGTAAATTTGGGAGTGCTTCTCAGAAATGTATCTGGTTTCGTTTCCATTCTTCCCACTCCAAAACACACACCTTCCCTTTTTTAGCTCTAGTCCCAACACTGCTCTAGGAAAAGCTAACTACTGAACCTAGGCAGAAATAGCGCAGATATTCATTTGTCAAATTTTAAAGCTGCACTAATGTAGTAGTTTGGGGATTCATTAAGCTCCAGGCGGCACCATTTTGCAAAATGTTTGGCTGTTTGCTCCAAAAGGCTGGTAAGAACAGTGTTTTGCAGTGAGCAAGTGGGGACATGTATCACTGATTATGGCTACTAGTGGTAACACTGCTGCTTTGTGGAAAAAAAGAACTACAATAGCTGGCTCACCAGAGATGCTGAATCAGGAACAGTGTCTGGCTAGCAGCAGGACACCACAAACTAGGACTGTTGGGAGAAGACCATCCTTATGCAACCCAATTGAACTCTCTCCAGGGAAACACATTTTCTCTTCAAACTTGCACACTACTTTTGCCCTGCCTCCCTTCTATAGCTTCTCCCACCACAATCAAGGAAGCAGAGGATAAGTGGATTCTAACTACTCTCTAGGCTAGGAAAGAAAAGCAGTAGACACCACCACGGTTAAAATACAAGTGGCTGCCAACACTCAACTACATTATGACCAACATGGTTGCTGTCAACAGTTTTAGGAGAAACACAAAGATTATCAGTGAATGCACCATCCATGGGGCTACAATGGTATGCAGACATAATAGCATTTGCAAGATCCAGTTCGAACACACTGTAAGCAAAGTTAGCAGCTCTAGGTTAAGTACTACCCCCAAAAAAGAAAGTTAAAGAACTAAACAAACAGGAAACTCCCCATAAACTGTATGGCCTGTTAAGTAGGTTTTCTTCAATGACATCCAAGTATTCTAATAAATACTTAAAATTGCAAAAGCCCCTTTATGTACACGGTTTATAAAATAGGTACGTCACATAACAATGCAATGTAAACCAACTCTGGCTGAAGAGCTAGATTTCAATCACAAGTGTAACCACCAAAAAGGAAGGGCACAAGAAACCCAATGTAAAGCTTTGAAACATTGCTTTATGACATTAAAGGGAAGATTTAGAGTGCTTTAAGTTCAGAGTGCTTTAGATCATTCCAGATGACTTACTCGTCATATCACAGAGTCACTTGTGCGGAACTTTCAAACTTGCTACAGCAGTTTGTACACTGACAAGAACGAAATATTGATGTAGGAAGTTTACAACTGTATTAACTACAGGTTTCTAGGGTGTTAAAAAGCAGTACCCTGTATTTAAACAACATGATTTCAGTAGCTATTTTCTGTCCCTTTAGCTCTTTCTAGATGGTCTTTAAATACAAAAATATTTTCCAAGATACAATGTAGCCACCAATACAAAAAGCTATAGGATTTCCTTATTTCATGTAAAGTAAAACTAAATTTACAAGGCTGCTACTCCAGTGCCTCTCTAGAACATAGTACATCATTTGACCACAATGCTTGCAGCAGTAACTTGACCTGTCTGGGAAGGTGGGCGGTGCTACACAAGTTGAAACATTAGAAAGTTTATGCGTAATTAGGTTGGGTATTTGCCACATTCTTTGATCCATGAACAAAGTAGTACAGTATGAATAGAAAAGTTACTCTGACACTCCAGACTCAGATTACATCCAACACATCAGTTAAGAGGACTTTTATCTGATTCAATGCTAAAGAAAAGTTCTAATACCTTCAGAAAAAGTTTCATTGAACTTTTATACTTAAACTTTCCCCTGTGGTGTTGTCAGCTCAAACAGAGCCAGCATTGTGTTCCAGCAGGGGTTTGCAGCCTTTCCTACCAGGACACAAAATTCAGTCACTTTGTTCTCCTGTGAACACACACAGAGACACAGAAGCTTTTGCGTCCATTCATGCAGCACTTCCAAGGACACCTGCCAGTCCACCCTTTCCTACAGCTGCTGGGCAGTGGAGATGGCAGCTCTCTGTGGCTCTTAGCCCTTCCACACTTTTGAGAGGGCACATGTTCTTCAGCGCACTCATGCCCCATTTCCTGTTCTGCTCCTTGATTCAGAATTCCCACTCTGTGAGGCCAAGAGCAAGTGAGAAAAATATCACCTGTGGGGCTTGCTGAGCTTACAAGGAACATACTGCTGAAGCACTGAGGAGGCAGGTTGGGTGAGGAGACACAGCACTTGCTAGCAAATTCATGAGCAACCAGCTCAGACTGAAACTCCTTAAGTTTCTGGTAATATTTAATTAATACTGGGCATGCTCAGAGGCTCACTTAATCTAGTGTCTTGAATATGCAATTTCTAACCTTTGTCCTTACAAAGAACGAGACCACCATAGAGCCCTACTAGCAACTGAGAGAGACTGAGTAATGTGCACTAATGTGGCTAAAACTTGCAAGTGAAGTTGAAACCCATCCTGTGTAGGAGGTACCCATAAGTGATACTCTTGGGTGGGACTTGGGGAAGGGAAGAAAAACTACACATCTACAGATTTCCCATAGTAGAGGAAGACTAAATTTAGCTCCTTAGCTCCGCCACTGGCCTAAGGAATTGGCTGGAGGTGGTGGAAATCGTTGGGTGCAGTTTTTTTTGTCTGTTCATCTAACTCAGAGTTTGCTATGTCTTGCTGGGCAAAAACTCTGCAATGCTTTACTTTGTTTATTCAACTCAAGTGAGCTGATCTTGTGATAACTAGTTAGCCCAGGGTTTCTCAAACTGGGGGTCGCAACTCCCCTGGGGTCACCGAGCTCCTGGCGCCGCTTAAAAGCCGCCAAACGAATTACTTCTGCATTCAGCGGCTTTTCGGCAGACATGCCAAGCTATTTCAGGCGCGCTGGGCATGTCCGCCGAAAGTAGCTGCCGAATTCAGAAGTAATTTATTCGGCGGCTTTTCCGTGGACATACACGGGTCCACCGCGGCAGCCGAAGAAGGAAAAATGGGTTGTGGTTCTCAAAAGTTTGAGGTCCACTGAGTTAGCCTCACACCTGGGTCTGGAGTCACTCAGAATCCTCTAGACTACCCTCAGAAATTGAGGTTATTTACCTGGAACTGGAGATTCTTCTAAATGTGTGGTCCCATTACCTGACCTCCAGCCCCACTACTGCAGTTCTCTCAGATTCATGATAAGGAAAATAACTAGAGAAGCATTGGTCCATACTGCCCTCTATATCCCTGCCCTCAGTTTGGAGCATGGAAAAGAACAACTGCATAGCCACTGACCAATGGACATTGCTTACTAAAAATCTCTGGACTCAGGTGCATGAATGGATAGGAACAGGATGCAGGTGAGAATGCAGATGACATGGATATCCGTAGTACCGCCATCCTTAGTGATGTGTCCGTAGTAGAAGTCTGGACCAATGCATAGTGTTTTGTAAAGATGTATACAGAGACGGCTCACAGAGATGCTGCAGAGGTTGCTTACACTCTACTAGAACGGGCTCTCGACCCATCAAACCATGGATCAGGTGGGGTGAGAAAGAGTATGTTAGCTAACTGGTAATAAAGATGGATACAGCCCAAGATCCACTGAAAAAAAGAGAGTCTTTTTGCAGATAGAGCTTGACCTTTTGATAGTTCAGACAGGGTGATAAAAAACAAAACAAAAAGATCCCTAGGTGTTTTTCTAACTCCTTTTGTTCTCTGTAGATAAAAGGCCAGTACCCATCAGATGTGTAGCGTGTGAAGCCTTCTCTTCTAATCATAGGGATGAGGTTATGAAACTTGAAACTTTCTTTATGGATGAATTTGGGGTGGAGAAGAAGAGCGACCTTTTCTTTATGAAAGATGGTATATGGAGGATCTGCCATGAGCGCTCTCAGCTCGCTCACCCTTCTAGCTGGCAACTGTAAGGCAGCATAGATCAGGTGGACAGCAGCTCAGAGGAAGTTCTGGTGAGAACTGAAAGGACTTCACCAATGGTGGGGAAGTTTTAATAACTCGCTTCAGGAATTTAGTCATCACAGGATGGGTCAGACTAGCACAGGCCTCGACTAGAGGATGAAAAGCACCAATTGCTGCAGGATGGACTGGTAGGGAACGAACACAGGAGTCCAGCGTCTTAAGGGTAAGCAGGAATCCCACCAGGCTCTGGAGATAACTGGCATGACCAAGAGGAGAAACACTTCTACCAGGAGATGCTACGTGGCCGAACAGAAGACTTTCTCCTTTGGCTGACAATGGATTGAACTGCCACTGAAAATGGGCCCATTCAAAACAACATACTTTGAGTAGTAGAGATCCTACGCTGGAGTGCCTGATCATACAGTTGCATTAGCTGATACAGAAATGGTTGGATGTTGATGGGCAGACAGGTGAAATCCTCATGTGGTCTAAGAACTGTCACGGCCAGTTGGACGTGATGAGCTGTGTTGTGATGGATCTTGTGCAGGATTCATGGCACCAGTGGGATTTGTGGAAAGGCGTATCTGAGGTGGTCTGTCCAGGGTAGCATGTAAACACAAACTAGTATTAATTAATAAGATGTTATAAGCACCTTGCATTTCTAGGTTTGGGAAACAGTGGATTCTTCACCAGAGACAAAAACCTTTCATACCTTTTTCACATCACTTAAATCTGTGGGGAATTTTACTTTGAAAAATTATCATAATTATCTACCAAAGTTGACAAGTCACCACAATTTAACCTTGTCTAAACTTTTCATTTTAAAAAAATAGCAACTTCCACATGATTTGAGGCTTCTTCATCCAATATTTTGGATGCACTTTTGTGTTTGTTTTTTTGTTTAGGAAGTGCTTGTTTAACAAACAAACAAACAAAAAGACTATGGAAATTTTTATAGGGAGGGGAATCCATACTATCTCACCAATTCTAGTTGTAACCTTTTAATTGCAGTTATGAAAAGAAAATGTAGGCTTGTCTCTTGCATTTGTATTTCAAGTGAAGAGGTTTCTAACCACTGAGTTACTGCTGGGTTTTTAATTCCAGCATGAAAACTGCTTGATAGGAAAATAACTTGGAGGGTTTCTAAGGAAAAATCATAGTGCAGAACTACTTTTTGGCTTGGCAATCAAGTTCTCTGCTTTGTTTGTAGAAGCCATGTGAGCAGCTTACCTGTGGTTAGACCTCAGGGCTTTCTACAAATATTTTGTATTCTAGTACAAGCTTAGACATGTTACATAAACATCTGCAATATCTACTAAGAATGTGAAAGGGTGAGTAACTCCGCCCTACCTATCTTCAGGCCACTGTTTCATAACCTATTCCCTAGCAAACAGAAAGCTTTGTTAGGGGCTTCCAGTCCAAGAATGCTGCTCCCTAAACTATCTGGTGCTTTCTAGTAAACACCTGTGTATTAGGGTTTTAAATATTTGATTGAACATAGCATGGATGATTCAGAATGAAGATGAGAGAGGAATGCTATCCATTTCTTTCTTGCAGATTTAAGGACACAAACTATTGCCCCATCGTTACTTCTCAGTGCTTTATCTTTGGAGATAGGGAAATGTCAATGTCATTAATAAGCTAAGAACAGCAGTAGCAGGGGGAGAGTTGTTTTAGAGGTTCTATACCAGACCACTGTTGCAGAGAGGGACACTGAAAAGCATTTATGCTAGTCTTTAGCTGACATAGGAACTGCTCACTTCACAAGTGCTTATGGCTGGCTGAAGCTAAAAAGCTTTAAAATACCAAAAATATATAAAGACCACACTTCTTGAGGGAAGTAAGAGGAGGAAAAAATAAAATATACCAAAACACATGAAGCTGTATCAACTGTTCTGGAGTTCATTTTTTCAGTGTTAACAGCCACAGAGCAGATGTTCATTACAAAACATACTGCCTGAAAGATACAAAACATACTGCATGAAAGATAGCTTAATATCAAAATATTTGCTTTACAAAGATCCCAAAACAATGAAGCTCTACCAGAGCCAGCAGGCTACCTGCTACGTTAACTGAGCAAGCAGAAACTAATGTGAGTGAAGACTTGTTTACATACCCTGTTCTCCCTAATGCTTTACATGGCACTAACAACATTTTTACAGTGGACTGCAAAAAAAGTTTGCAAGTTCTACCTAGCAAATTCAAACTAGTTCATTAATTTAGGTTTAGGTTTCTAGGAGGCATCCATCACCCAGTCTCTGGTTAAACACACAGAACTAAGATACTGCATACATATTCCCCACTGTTGCCCAAGACAGAGCTCTTTGCACATCATGGAAATACTATTCACCACCTACCCAGTGATACAACAGCTATTTAAAGCTTATCAAGGAAAACAGCAGCAGACAGATCTGATAGGTCATAACCCCCATTTTATTCCAGCACATTCTAATTCTAAGGTTTTTAAAATAAAAGCAGGTCACAGTTTCAA
The DNA here is from genome assembly GCA_007922305.1 of Dermatemys mawii. Taxonomy (NCBI): domain Eukaryota; kingdom Metazoa; phylum Chordata; order Testudines; family Dermatemydidae; genus Dermatemys; species Dermatemys mawii. The sequence goes on along the minus strand of ML677339.1, from coordinate 19,279,097 downwards.
AACACAACATCACAAAAGCAGCAAAATAGTCTTAAAAAGTCAAATGCTTTAAAGCTCAGATTTGAAAGTTACAATGTATTTCTCTGTTAATCTTTTAGAAAAACCAATATAGATACCTTGCTTCAGTACGATTAATATAGGAATTCAAGCGTCTGTAGGATGACTTTCCTAAAGGCATCAAGACTTAAGCGTAACACTTCTATATTGGTTTAATGCATCATCCATGCTATCAGTGTACACCTGTAATGAAAGAAAATCTGATATTCTTACCCTATGGGCCTTCCTCAACTATCACAAAATAGATTTCTCTCTCACACACACTCAAAAGTTAAAATAAAAGTAAAGGGGACTAGAATTCAATCTTCTATACAGATGTGCAAAAAAAAAAAAAAAAAATCAAGGTAGTTTATGGATTTCTTTTCCAGGCCAGGCATTTTTTCCCTGTGTTCTTAACAGTAAGTTCCAGCAACTGAATACTTGCAGGTGACCCCACAAACCAGCAAGGCTGAACTTTCAATCTCTGGTTGTCCTGCCAACTTCAAGCACTGCCTGTGTTGAACCAGTTATGAGTAGACAGAAGACTCATCTCCAAGAATGTCAGGCCAATACCTCTTGTGCTTATTATTTTTAGTGTTTAGTGGAATCTGACTAATAAGAGCTAACCTGGTGTCCAAACTTTATTTCTATAGCTCCTAGCTTCTTCAGCACAAAGGAAAAAGTAACAACTGTTCTTATCTTTCAGTGGGGAGACACATACAAGTCATTCTGCCTGAGGAGACTGCCTTTGATGCTCCCTCACTCCTGGATCTGTCCTCAGAACAAACTGAAGAAAGGACACTCCAGCTTCCTTTCCCTGGTGAAAATTCTTGGGGGAGAAATAGGGATTTAAGAGAACTAAACGTGAACGCTTTAAATAAATGCCACTTGGTATAGATAGTTTTACAATAGCCAATATCAGGCCATGACAAATATAGAATGATCAGATGAACATTTCCTAATCACTCCTACACTTAGTACAGTAATTTGAGAAGAAAGAAAGACAACACCAGCTAGCAGGGAGGCTGCCAATTAATTCCTTCATCTTTCCTCCTCCTCCAGAGTATTGCTAAATGTCAAGCTAGCATAGTACCAGCTAATCTGGGAACAAGTGTTTGATAATATTGAAACAGAGGACCAATTTGTTCTGAAAATACTATCAACACTCTCTTTAACCTTATTTGGAAAGACTCATTTATTTTCTCTTCTTTCCTATGGAGCAAGACCTTGTAAGAGGGAAGTAGCAGCACTCTTTGCTATGTTTGTTTTTTGTGGGTTTTTTTTTTGGGGGGGGGGGGGGATGTTAAGAGAGAAAAAAGAAAAAGACCTAACTGGTTGCACAGAGTTATTACAAGATAGCTTTCCAGACCGTCCATGTCCATGTGTACATCTCACTAACCTCATGGAGACAGAGCTGTCAATGTATAAACGCTGTTTCATGCACAATTTTCTCTGAAACTTTGTTTCTAAAATGAGTTACACAAAGACTCAGGATTTCTGAGACCCAAATTCTATTCTTTCCCTCTCAGTTGTGCACCTCAGTTAGAAAACAAAAGTCTTCGTCAATTATTTTGCAGGTACAATCAGTTCAATAACTGCATAACTAAGCAAACAGGACTTAGCTTAGCCTGAACAGAAGTTCAGATGCCAACATAATCCATTTTAATATTAGACATTAAAGGACATGCTAGAGTCCTTAGGCGCTACATAATACAAATAGAAAGCTAAGAAGATTTTAAAAAATAAAATAAAAAGGCTGGGGGCAAAGTTAAGAGCCATAGGGACTGTACATATCATTAGAGCCATATTTTAACTAAACTTGGAGACAGTTGTTACAGAAGCTAACAAACCTCAGCGGTAGCCCTCCTGGTTGCTCCACAAGAGTGAATGACCTCACCAATACTGCAGTTTGAGGGGCAGACTGGTAAACAGGTATGGGCTGCATAGGACCCTCTTGGTTAAACTGAAGGAATGGCTTTCTCAGCATGTCGCTCCCTTGACAGAATCAGACAAGAGGAAGATGAGACCCACAGTAAAAATCTTCACATGCATGAAAAAAATTGAACTCCCACCCCTCAAACACCCTGATTTTTTTAAGTTTATTTTCACATTTTGAAATTTCTAACACGTGAGAAAATGCTGACCAGTTTCACCCACAACTCAGCCCACTTGTGCATCCCCATTGTTCAGCATACGCATGCTCCGTGCAAACAAACTCAGCAATGCCTTTCGAAGGGCCTGTGCACGCCCATCTCATATTCACATCCTGGAATGAGTGCTCACAACTGGCCGTGCCCACACAAGCTTTGATGGAGGATCAGGAGCTAAACTGTTTCCCCACTTGTAAAATGGGGATCACAGAACTTCCCAAGGGTGATATAATGAAAATTATTTACACGTGCTCTTTGAGACCCTCCAGTGCAGGGGCTTTAAGAATAAAAAGTATTGCCAGCAGTAGGAAACTTGGACTGGAGTTTTAAGAGTTCACTCAAGAGATGATAAATTCAATGAGATGTCATTATCCTTCTGCCAATCTGCAGGCAACTATTGATTTATCTAGTCTTACTTTAAGTGACGAGCTCTAACAGTCCACTCAGACTGCTATAGGAAATCAGTCATGTAAACCAGAACACAATTTGAGTGAAAGCCAGAAATCACTCTCGCATCAAGAGCGCTGGCAGTCCTCCTAAATATCAGACAATATTTACATTCAAGCCAAACCTGTGGTTTGGCAAAAAAGTTCATTCACCCCACCAGTGCTTTGATCTTCTGACAAATCATTTCCTGATACAAGTTTAAACATACCAGGACTATGGACACCAACCAGCTGTCACAGTTGCATTGGGAATTGGCATTAAGTTCCAAACATCTTGAGAAACAGGGTGGGAGCAGAGGAAGAGTAAGAGAAGACGGCCTATCTGCACCTAGACTCTGGTAGACTTTTACAGAACAGGAGGGTTTTACAGAACGTATTTCTTCTCTTGATACTGGATAGAAGTTTATCATCAGGCAGGAAAGCAGTTGCAGGACATTTTTGTCAGCAGAGAATTACTGCAGTAGCTTTTCTAAATAGTAGAAAAATTAAGACCCCCACCCTTTTGTTTTGTCCTTCAAAATTCTGAAGCTAATTATTAAAGGCCTCAACAATTAGACAGATAGACAGACAGCATATTGATAAATTTTGCCAGTGACAGACATGAAGTCGACTTTTGATGTCTGGGGGAGGGAAGGTGAAACAAAGTTAATTCTAATGGTTGCTGCAGAACTCATAATTGGTAATCTTTCAGTCAATAGGGTCCTGAACTTATATCTCTCTCTGTAAAATACCAAAAAATGTTTTATATGTAAAAAAATGAGGTTTAAAAAAGTATGTAAAACAAGTTTTTAAATGCCAGAGAATGAATGTTTAATTCATTTGTTTAAAGGAAGGGGTGGGATTTTTGTTTTTAATATAAAGTGTTTGCTTCCTTACTCCCATCCCACTAAAAATATATTATGCAAGTACACCTCTTTTAACATGCTAGGGGTTAGCATCTCTAATCATTCACTCTTCTTCTTAGATGCATTCATAGTCTAATGTGTTCACGGTACTAATGTCTATTAGCATGGTGTTTAACAATTCAGACAGATTTCTTCCAGGATGACATCTAAATCACAACCAGCTAAGAAATCCACAGTAGTTCTCCTCTGTGAAGAGCCCATAATTAAAGGACACAACAATTGATTGATTTAAGATGTTGAAAGGAATATTCCACAGAAGTCAATCGTTAAATAAGTTTCCATCCTCATTCTACCTTAAAGACTTTACATTGACCTTTAGGCAAATTCACCCAACAAGCTCTTTGTTTCTCCCCTAACCAATCTAAGATCTTTATGAAACTAAGAGTGTTTGCTCACAGGCTTCAAAGAAGTGAAACATTTGTTCTCTGAATGTCCTTGAATCTCTCTCACTGCCGCTGCACAGAGCTAAATTCCTTACACTCCCACTGGGGATGCACTTGTTACTCTGCAGTTACTTCTAATTTAAAGTGATCTCTAGTAGCCAGCTCGACAAAAAGTATTGCCAACTTCTGTCAGGCATGCCTCACAACCTGCCAAGGTCCAACTGGATCCATGTTTTAAAATAAGGCACACACAAAACCCCACACAGCATATAAAGTTCAGTGCGAGGTAGATTTCTTTAGCATTTCTAACACTTTCTGGAAAGCTCTCCTGGGCCTGAATTGTGATGCAAATCATTTACAATTCCCAGACACTCAAAAGCCTTTAAGCTGGAATTAAAGTTGTAAATACATAAGTAACTTAGAGAGGGAGAAAAGGAGAGACTTAATAGAACACTGAAGAAAAGACACACACACACACACACACACACACACACACACACACACACACGGAAATTCAAGTTTAGGGTTACACTTAACAAATAAAATCAAAAGTCAAGTACAGAAAAAGAGAGTTTGAGCAACCTATGCAGCGTTGTCCTAAGCCCTTGGTGCACTCTCAGACATTGCCTCAACTAACATGACAACTAAAAACTCTCCATTTTGGAATTCCCTCCAGGAGGAAGAGAAGGGACATGAATCTTTAAACTATACCTCCCTTGGTTTACATAGAGCATACTTACCCTGAGTTTAAAAGGCTGTATAATTTGTAACACCTAGCACTCAAGAGGATCTAAAGGACAAATGGTGTAAGTAGCACTACAGCAAGAATATTTCATATATATATTAACACCTTTCTTGCTAGGGCAGGGGTGGGCAAACTCTGTGGCCCTTGGGCCACATCAGAGTTAGAAAATTGTAAGGAAGGCTGGGTAGAGAAGGCTGTGCCTCCCCAAACAGCATGGCTCTGACCCCCTCCCACTTCCTGCCCCAACTACCCCCCTCAGAATCACAAGCCCCCACCCTTGTCCCGATTGCCCCCTCCAGAGACCCCTCCGCCCCTAACCACCACCACCCCAGGACCCCACCCCCACCCCCTATCTAAGCTCCCCTGCTCCTTGTCCTGTCTCCTCCCAAGACCCGCCACCTAACTCCCCTGCTCCCTGACTTCCCCAACCCCTATCCACACCCCTACCCCCAACAGACCCCCGGGACTCTCATGCCCATCCGACACCCTCACCCCCAGTTCCCCGGCCCCTGGAGGCCTGCCCAGGAGCTGAGGCCTGGCAGGAGGGTCCCGCAGGCCAGATGTGGCCCACGTGCCGTAGTTTGCCCACCCCTGTGTTAGGGTCTACATCTTTCATAGGGATCTAATGAGACTAAATTACAAGAAACATTGGGGAATATTTTCTCCATTTCACATATAAGAAAATGGAGCCAAAGAAGCCAAAGTGAGCAGCCCAAAGTCAGGCATGTCACAATGTTAAGAAACCCAGTAGCACTGTTCTCATTTACATCACACATGACACCACAGACAATGAAGTTATCCATCTCTAAGTACGAGGAAATAAACTCCTGCTCTCTCATCTCCCAACCTCTACCTTAATCACAAGACCATTCTTCCTCTGAACGGGAGGCAAATTTCCTATTTAGCTGCTGGCTAGTATGCAGTACATGACTGAGCTATGCTATGTCTATACCATAGTCAGAATAGTGCAGAAGTTGAAGCTGTATGGTGTTAAGGTATCTGGATAGTCTAACTACAGTCAGATGGCAGACAGGGATTCTCTCTGCTTTTTCATAATTTCTGACATTTGGAGGGTTTTGAAAGATGACTTTAGTGAAAAAAAAAAAGTTTAAAAGTGACATTAGCTCATGTATGAGCAAGGCCTGAAAGCTTCTTCCAGCATACCACCTGAAAAATAAAATCCTGCTTGTTTTCAAATTCAGGCCCATTATCCTGGAAAGCTAGGATAGCTACACTAAGAATTAATGAACTGACAACCTCACAGGAATTGAGAGTTGTTGGGTTTTTTTTGTCAGACCATTTAACAAGGGTTTTAAAACCTATTTAACTCCAACAGCCAATTAATAATAGGGATAAAGGAAGTTAGTGTTAAAGATTCAAAACACCCTAACCCTTTCAATTCAGATGTGCCCACACTAAACACAATTCAGACCATTAAGACAGAGAGGGAGAGGTGATAGATAGGATTGTGTACTCAGAGGCTTATCAGTAAGCAAGACCAGGTGGAACTCCATTTGACCTGTGTTTTTGGCAGGTTTTTAAAAAGCTATTGCACCCATCATGGGTGGACACAGAACTGCCTGGTAATACTGTACTTGAAATGTCTGTTTTCTTAACTTCAGCAAAGCCAGTCTCCCTTCAGGAAAAGCTGGGATGTTGTGCAGTTAAGTCTCCACATGTGAGCTTGCTGCCTTAACTATTTTCAACTGAATCCAGGTTCAGATGTTGCTTTGCAAACTGAAAACTCTCCTAGTGAGTAAAAGAATTCTTAAGGCAGAAATAGGATTAGAAAGGCGACTGGTCGCATGTGAGGCTTTATTTCGATAACACCCCAACTTTGGCTGAAAGGAGACTGAACGAATTTTGCTGAAGTTAAGACAACAGAAGTTTTGAATTCTGGAGCATCAATCCAAATTAAATATTTTTAACTCTGGGGTGGGGCGGAAGAGGGAGAAGAGAGAGCAGGGAAGGGGAAATTATTCATTTTCTTAGCAAGCTGACCAAAAACACTCACACTCTTTTCAGCTGAGGACATGAAGGAAGAGTGGATTACGTTCCAGTAGGACTCATGTTTATATGTCCAATCACACAATACCAGAGTCTGAACTTCCATCACTAACACTCTGAGGGCTTTATATAATAGCCTCCTGTACTTAATGGCTCGGAGGTTGTTCTTTAAATCCATTTAAGACAAAAAATAAAATAAGACTACACATCCCTCCACCCATGCCTTCTGCCTCTGACCAGTAAGAAGTCACACTCGCTAACCAAACATTAGGTGTCTATGCCCATGTACAGGAGCCAATGGTGGGATTTTAAGAAGCATCTAAATAACTCTGGAGCACAAGTCACACTGACTTCCAACAGAAAACCCTGATGGAATGTAGTCTGGTCGAAGCACTTCAGCTTTCATGACTTGTGGAAGTTCAACATATCAGAAGGTGATGCTGATTCCAGTTACAGCCTGTGCTATTTGCTTATCAGTTTAGTGTTTCGGCTTGCCTTGTTCTCACAGTAAGGATGCTAATGAAGCCCTGGACTTATTTTTAGTACAAGTGAACATGCTAAGTGTGAAGCTTCTTATTAGAGAAGATCTATGTAAAAATCTGAAATTCTACTAGCAACTGGGAAACAAATGAGAGAAGCAAATACAAAACATCCATTCTACCAAATTAAGGCTATAAAATAGGAAGTAAAGTACTTGAAAACTGTAAATAAAACACTGATTTCATTTTTTAAAAAGTTTTTTTTAATCATGGCCTTCATCCATCTTGACACTAAGTATCTTGGATAGAGGATTATTTTAGATAATTTAAGAAGAATAGCTTAACAGCAATTTAAGAAGTTGTGGGGTGCTTTCTACAGAGCATCTTCATATGCACTCAATAATGTTGTTACAGGCAAGGCTACAGATGCCTAAATAATTCTTCCATACTAGAGAACTAGAATCTACCTACCACTCCCTTTAGTCCTGCTTCAGTGTTAATGCTAACACAAGGAGTAATATGTCTATTGTCTCATTAACATGGAATATAACTATGGCGTGCAGATTGCATGAAGTCAAAACCACTCCCCAGTTATTCACTTCTTACCCTGATGGTTGCAGAGAGGTTATTATTTTCTGCAACTTGCTCAATAAACACAGCTCCAGGACCACTGTAATGTAAAGTGACAGTTTGATGTAAATAAATGAATTATTTGCAGAAGGGAGAAAATATCTATAGTCATTAGAAAGTTCACAATTTTTTTTTCCACTAATAGTTGGAGGACACCAGGGCTCAGTGTAAATAATCCTGGGCCTCCTCCATTATTTCTGTTATAACATATTGCTTCATATTGTACTCACTCTGACTCCCCTCCCCACCCTCACCCTCCCAAAGCCTATAGCGCCTTCACTTCAAAAGCAGCAACAGCTGCCAGGCTGTCACTCCTCCTCCCCTTCAGCGCACTATCATTTTGTAAGCTACTCTCTGTCAGTCTAGGACTTCAGTCTACCACCAACTTCACATGAAGCAGAGACAAGGCAGGTGTTTAGAACTGCCTCACAGGAAGGCCCACATGCACCTAACATTTGTTCCTCACAAGACAAGTGAGCATCTGGGATTTCCCTGTTCTTTGCCCATTCGTCACAGCTTCGGTGCCAAGAGTTTTACTGTTCAGCTCCTGCTGTCCTTTCAGACTCCAGCTAACACAGAGTACTTACATTTGAAGGTGATTAAAGAGATTTTTCTTTTTCATACAAAAGAGGATTCTCTACACCAGCGGTGACCAATATATTTGTGACTAGCCACATGTGGCTAATAGGCTACTGAATTGTGGCTAATTCATGTGGCTTTTTTATAATGCAGCTAATAAAAAAAATTCAAAGCCAGAAGTGTGGCTAGCAGTGTGGCTAGCATTGAATTTGTACTGGACACTGCTGCTCTACACCAAAATGAAGTCTGTGCAGTCACCAGCTTCTCAATGGGGTAGGGAGGGAGAAGAGAGAGAACCCTGGAAATAAAAGGAAAAAGAGAACTGCTCTCAAAGAAACTCCCCTCACTCCTAGGATGGAGGCTTGATCCTGTACCATTCTAGCCAATGGGAGTCACCAAATGGGACCAGAATCAAGCCCTGTGTCCACCGGGGGATGATCATGGCTGTGTACTGCAAGACTATGATTGTTCCTGTCATTCCTTAACCCAGGGAGTCTGTGGGGCATGGATTGCTCCTGAACACTTATTTCCACAACTTCATGATAAAAATCAATCCCAGTGCATACACACAGATTGTGTTTGGTTTTTAAGTTTCCTCATTGTTGCTAGAACAGAGAGGGCTGCAGAAAGTCACCTGGAGGGTCTGTACTGCCTTGCCAGAATATGACAGAGATAGTCGGGGAGTCCCACATGGGACATGTTAGAGTGCTCTACAATTCACACCCCTGCTAACCTAACCTGTGGTGCCTTGTTAGGGTAAAGTACTATGGGGTTTTGTAAAATGACTCTCTCTAATATTTCAGTAATAATTAGCTACAAGTCAACACTAGGACCATTTCTGGTGCAGGGGAAAGGTGAACCATGGCCAGGTTTTGATGGTGGCGTGGTCAGTGGCTGATTTTTTCTGTATCTCTGAGGTGGCAACCCTAGCAGACACGAGTGTTTCAAGCAGAGCCACCTATTCTACACAGTACTAAAAATGCCAGGGGCTGTCAGCATCGGGGCTATACTAGCACTCCCACCATTGCTACCACTGGGGAAGTGAACCAAGGGTGGGACACCAAGAGAAATAAGCTCATGGCAGACCACAAATATTTGTGAAAGATTCTGCCACCACCAGCCTTCAACTGAAGGTTGAAAAAGTTTCTACTCCAGAACCTGGTCCATATTAGGTCCTCTTAAAAATCAGAGAAAAGGAACACTAGCCAACTATGTACTGATGACATCATGACAGCAAAAAGCACAGGTTGCTGAGTTTAATAATAATCATATTATCATTATCATAAATACGTAAGTATTTTAGCTCCTCTTATCTAACTTCAGAGACAATCCTATGGCCTAGTTACAGGTACTATAGTCCCAAACCTTGTCCACACAAGGAAGGTTACCAGCTGGACCCATTACCCACTGAACATGGTTTAACTACAAGTGTAGACCAGGCTCCCATGAATCAGCCACTAGCTTAAGCTGTCACAGGACTGGCATACTTCCAAAGCAGCCTGCTACCCTTGTGTTGCTCACTATAAAAACCATAACTAGTTCAAAAGGAAAAGTGCAGTGATCAGTTCCAGAACAGTATCTTGGAGGAATGTTAGTTCAAGAAAATAAGGTGAAGGGAGATTTTTTTAAGCCGAAGATTAGCCTGGGTGAAAGACAGTTATGTTTATTTACTGAACAAATGGGAATTTCAAAAGTGCTCATCAGTAGCCCAATATTTCTCCCATTGAAGTCAATACACCCCAACATATGAAAATCCCACCACAGCTAGCCTTTTTGTATGTGTTGGGCTCTTAAAAATCAGAGTCAGCAAGTTTCCAAGAATTTCTACAGAACCTCAAAGCTATCTCAGTACTTTCCAAGGGACTTAGTTATGACCAACTGAAAGTTGGCCTGGAGTTAGAAATGAAAACCCTTTCTCAACCTTGCTACTTAGGAATTATAATTCCTAAACATTTGGAATACCTGTCTCTATTAACATCCCAGCTCAGAGAGAACTGCTATTGCAGTCTACTTCCCAGGAGGAAGTCCAGTTTGCCAACAGATTCTGGAAAAACAAATGCTACTCAGCAGATGAATAAGAAGCTGGAGAATGTAGAGTTGTCTTAGAAGTCCTACTGGAGGCAGGGAGGAGGAATTTGAAAAAAGAATTAAAATTTTGTTCACATTAAATCAGTCTAACGATTAGAGCTGGACTAATAATGCAAAACAGAAGTTAAAATGTAATCAAGATTTTGTTAATTATTCCAGCCATTTTTGTACATTGTGGTATCCTTTCTGCATACTTTCGTGTAATTGTGCTGTGCTACCACAAAATCAAAAGCTCAGTCTGTTTAGATGTTCATCCTGTTAAAATTACATTCACTGCCTGTGAACATTGGCACCCGAAACCCAACTACAAAGCAAGCTCATCCTAAGGGAAGCCAGAGTAGGTACACCACACACTTATGCCCACACCCTGCATGCAACTATGTGACAAGTCAAAACAAAGCAGCAACTCAAATTTCAGAGTTCAGATATCGAACCCGAACAAAAAACTCCTGAGGCTACACATTTCAAAATGACAAATCTTTGTTTATTTGGGGAGAATCTGAACTCAGAAAGATGCCAGATTCCAGTCAATGAGTCATTATCAGTTATTCCCTCTGCTTGAACAATGCACTAGGCTTTACCTCAGCATGCAATCTCTCTTCAGAGTAGAAAATAAGTTAAATTAAGCACCTTCTTTCTCAATATATCTTCTGCTTGTGTCTACTCTGCCATATCTGCATAGGGAAGAGCAAACCTTGATACCAGATTGCTGCTGCAGAGCAAACACAGCTGTGTGAAGTGTGAGGTGCATTGTATCCTGGTTTAGGAGTCAACTGGTGTTTTCTTTACAGGGACACTGAAGAAAATGAGATGGAAAAGAGTGCAGAATATAAGGACTGGTAATGAGGCATAAATGAGAAAGAACATAGTGTGGACTTCAGAATCCCCGTTGAGTTTTCAGAGCTGGAAGACAGCAATACAGACCTACCAAATCCCTTCACCTCAGTTTCATTTAAAAGAAACACACACACACACAAAACGACACAAACCTGGAAAAACTGAGATACAAAATGGAATTTCATTATTTTTAACTGTAACTGAGTCCACATTTTTATTGTCAGGCCATCCAGATACACGTTTCATTGTCCTTTAATATTTTCATATTATATTTGAGAACATTTTATTTAAAAAACTCCCACATAAATGAGAAAATAAATACTTTTTGTAGGTATTGAAACTATGAGACTTTAGCGCTCTTCAGAGCAGCACTGAAAGGCTCTGAAGAGAACTCCCACCTGGAAGAGCAAAGGCAACCAAAAGGCCTTTCTCCTGTTTCCAAATCAGAGAGAGGGGTTTGGAGTTCCTTCTAGAGAGCCTCTACATTACCATATGCTGACACAGAGCAGAAAAGCTAATATTTATAGATAGTTAACCATTATCTGCCGGGGGGGTGGGATGGTGTTTGGTCACAGCTGGCCCAAAACAGAAGTCCTCTTCCTCCATCCTTCTTTCCTATTTAAGAATTCGTGAAGTGAAGGCAAAGAACTTTGACAGAAGCCGAGGAGTTATTTAAACATGTTTATGCACCTAAACAAACATATCCAACCTTTAATACATCATCACTCCAGGGATGGGTGGGAAGAATCCAAACCTCTAAGTTAGGTAAACAATTGCAGTTTAAAATAAATAGAACACATGGAGCAAGGGGAATTGAATTTTAAACTATCTCCTCCCTTCACAACTTACCACAAGCTCCAGAGTTTGACATGAACAAGAAGCTATGTCAAACTTAATGAACATACATAAAACAAAGTGGAAAGGTGATACCAGTCAGCTCTGTGTTCTTGGGGAACCAGGGTGCAGTATCTATCCTGTCTGACTCATGAAACATTTCACCACAACCCCAAACTAGTCTCTGTTTGAACCAAAACTAATCAGAGAAAAGACTTGCAGAGAGCATGTGAAGGGTGGTGGGAAACACACCTAGACCCCTCCTGACAAGGGTGACAAGATTAAGGCATCTCTATTAGCATACAAAATGGAGAACAGAGAACCACACTGAACTCTGGGACCAGGGAAGCACTGCATCATGGGGGATCTCTGCTCCAGATGTTAATGAACCTATGACTGCACACCCCCAGTTCAGCAGTTAGATCAATTCTAGTAATGAATCCTTGACTGATATCCAAAATACTGAAGCAGCCTAATTGCACTGTGAACTCCCTGAAAGAAAACATCACCCATAGACAAGAGTGATCAGCTCCTGTTGTCTAGCCTAAAGAAAACCCTTGAGTCATCAGTTTACTCATAAACAAATCTAGTGTTCTCCCTTGAACCATTGTAGCTTCTCTACAAAAACCTCTACCTATGCCCCAGTCAGTGTTCTCTGCATCAGTTCCACTGGGATTCCATCTCCTGACTGATCATCGTGCTGGGAGCTCTGCCTGTCTCCAGGACCCTGAGCTACCACCATCACCTGGGAACCCCGACCAGTTCAAGCCTCATGGAGTGGATGAGATCCCTCCCTCCCTCTCTGTTTCCTCTTTTCCCTCAGGTATTAACCTTTAATAAATGTAACTGTTATGTTGGTTTAGGCTCTTCTTGTGTGGTTATCATTACTATTCAATAAATAACATTTATGGTTAAGCTGGTTGCTGGTTGCTTCTCTCTCTGAACTTTACTTTTTTGTGTTTTTAGCTTCCCCATTTACTCTGCAGAAACGCTTCTTTTACCTAAACCAAAGATCCCCAAAATCCTGTGGGGTTTGCTCATCAAGTGGGTTACTACCAGTATAATTCTAACGTGACAGTGGGGATGGGGACGTGCTGAACCTATGGCATATAAGGATGGCAGCTGAAAGTGCTGCTTGGCCCAACCTATTGAGACCAGGGGCATATAAGGGTGGCAGCTTGGAAGTACTGCTTGACCCAGGCCACTGAGTACAGGGACATATAAGGGGGTCAACTGGAGAGTGCTGATTGACCCAGTCCACTTGGACTTGCTCTGTTAGTGTGCGTGTGCTCATCTGATTCTGGGGCTGGAGGAACCCAGCCCTGGGGAACCTAAGTCCTGCAGGGTAGCTTCATTGGGAGAGAACTTGGAGAAGGGAGAAGTAGAGCTCCATATGAACACAAAAGTGACACAAGCAGAACATTTATAGAATTACAGAACAGCCCTCCCCCCACAAAGAGTTACCCTAATAAATGAGCGAACCCCAAAATAATGGGCACATCTGGTAACAAATAAAAGCCATTTTCACAACTCTAACCACAGGACAGCATTTTTGGTCACTGTTTCCAAATCCTGGATCAACCCTGGGTTCCCACAGCTCGTGGGGGTGGAGGAATTGTACACGGCTCAATGTGCAGCTGTGGTCAGAAAGAATAAATGAGATGCATAAAGAATGGGATGCAAAATAAAATGGAAACAATTATAATGCCATCCTATAATGATGCAGCCTAATCTGGAATTGCACGTGCAGCACTGGCTACCCCATCTATGAAAGGATATTGTTGAACTAGAAGGGAGTTCAGAGAAAGGCAACAAGAATGATCCAGGACATGGGAAAACTTTTGTAGGAAGAGACAGATTGAAAACTTTGGGATTGTTATTTTAGGAGACAAAAAGAGAAGGGAGATGATAAAAGAATATGAAATAAGTAATGGTATAAAAAAAAGGTAGATCTCAGAACCCAAAAACAAGGGTCAGTCCATGAAATTAGAGGTGGGAAATTCAAAACTGATTAAAAGGAAATAGGGATTTCCCACACGCACACAAACTGTGGAACTCATTGCCAAATTAAATCACTGAGGCCAAGGATTTAGCAAAATTCAAAAAGGGATTATCCATTTACATGGATAATAAGAAAACCCAGACTAAATACTAAGAAAAAGACTGAATGGAATGAAACCTCACGTTTCAGGATTTAAGTCAATATCTACTCATTACAGACCAGTATGAGACCAATGGTAAGGGACAAATTATCCCACATCTACCTACAGCAAGGTTCTTACACCCTCCTCTGAAGCATCAGATGATGGCAATTGTCAGAGACAGGATACTGGAGACTATGTGCCACAGGTCTGAACCATCATGACTATTCTTATGAACTAGGGAAGGGAGCCAGAAGCTGGCTTTCCCTATAACCCATTTTTGCACTGTCCTATTCCAGAGGCCAGTAGGTTTGTCTCTTACACAACAGAGTTGTCTCAGAGTCACTCTCTATTATGCCTAGATCAGGCCTGCACAACATGCGGCCCGGAGGCCACATGCGGCCCGCACGGGCTCACTGTGCGGCCCGCAGAGGATGAGTAGGGGTGGGGCAAGCCAAGTGGTGGGGTGGGGGGACGCAGATGGGGGTGGGGCGAGGGTGGGGTTTTTCGGCCCGCATCTGGTTTTTTTGCAGTAATATGGCCCTCGCTGCTTTCCGAGTTGTGCAGGCCTGGCCTAGATGACTGGTGCTCCATAGCAGAGAGACAGATCAGCCAGAGGTCTTGGTTCTGTGGCCGTGCCCACGTTGGGGGTGGAGGTCATGGCTGAAGCACACAGAGTGAGCTACAACATTCTTATGCCAGCCCTGGATTTCCCTCCCCCACATGACAGAAGAATTCCTAGGAAGTTGCTTAAGTCAGCTTTAAGGCTGCCTTGCATCATCAGTTCAGCATAAAGTGGCCTTCCTAGGGACAGAATTTGGCCCAGAGACGATGGCTATGACTACACCACAGAGCTTACAGCAGCACAGCTGCACCAATGCTCGTGCAAGTGCAGATGCTGTAAACTGATGGGAGACAGCTCTCCCGTCAACTTAATTAATCCACCCCTAACAAGCGACAGTAACCCTAACCCTAACTCTCCTGCTGACATAGCACTGTCCACAACACCACTTAGGTCAGTGTAACTTACATCATGTGGTTTATTCACACCCCTGAACAACATAAGTTATATTGATAAGCTGTAGTGTAGCCGTAGTCTAAGACTTTGCTTGTTTGTTTCATTCTCACCCCCATCACACCTACCCACCTACTCTACATTTGAGTATTATAACAGAGTTCAGTGCTCTTGAAAATGAGAGAGTCAATTCTCAATGCAAGTATAGTGTGATCTAGTGCTCCTGCATAGAGTTCTGACAAGACACGCTCTGCCTCATTCTGGTCACGGCAGACTGATTTAAATCAAAATGTAAAACATTAATTGTAGTCATGATTTAAAGCAGAAAGCAGGAAATTTTGATTTAAAAATCACTGATTTTAATCTGGTTTTTCAGTTCTATTTCTGTGTAAGAAAGGTTACATACCACTGGTTGGTAACAATTAAAATAGATTGATCTGCAGCATTTTAAAAAACTGATTTTTTATTAATTAAATAAATTTACTTTTCAAATGCTGATACATAAGGGGAAAACAGTATGTTGACCAAGATGTATCAACATATGCGTTGCATTTAAAAGTAACGGATTTCTTAACAATCAAGTATCTGTAGTTCGTGAAGTGGTGGATTCTTTCTGATCACCTTGGACCAGGTTGTCAAAAGTATTTAAGTGCCTACTGGGATATTTTTCAAAGGTGCCATAGCATGATAGGCACCTAACTCCCATTCATCCAGTGAAAATTAAACACCCAACCTGCTTAGGCACTTTTGAAAAAAATCCCAATAGGTGCCTATCTGCATTTTAAGGCATCTCAAATGCCTTTGAAAATCCAGTCCCATGGCCTTCAGATTTTTAGAGTTAGTAGGTCTCACCCACTTCCACTTGGTTTTTAGTCATAAAATTGGCTGAGGAAAACAAGCTTCCTTGCTTTTTCAACTCATAATCACTTTCTCCATTTTCTGCCTCTGGTAACTACACTGAAATCAAACGTAACTAAGACAAAAGCTTTTCTGCACAACAGAAACTGGAAGTACTTGCCTTTGGGAAAATGTAAATGCCAGCACGCACTCCATTGTAAAGAATGTAAATAATATAGATACTTAATGCAGTATGTTACATTGTGACATTCGTAAAGTTTGAAAGGACCTAAAATGCTAATGTCATTTCCCCCTAATTCTGTATATAATTAAAAAGGCAGCATCCTTTAACTCAGTGATGGGCAACCTGCAACCCATCAGGGTAATCCATTGGCAGGCCACCAGACAGTTTGTCTACATTTGCACAGCTGCCTGCAGCTCCCAGTGGCCCATGGTTCACCATTCCCAGCCAATGGGAGCTAAAGGAAATGGCCAATGCCAAATGCTTCACAAGAAAGTCCAGGAAACCACATGATGTACAATTATGGAATATTTGTGTCGATGGGAATGTAGTCTTCCTAAATCCTAAGCTGCTGGAGGATCTGGCTTTAGAGTCTACTTCTGTTCTTCTGGTCACTGAAGTCAGGGGAAGATATTTTCTGCAAAGAGCTGTGAACTTGACCAAATATCAAGAGACAGTCCCAGCTCCGAGAAGGTGCCTGTAACAGATTCTCCAATCTCCCTCCAATCATTGCTTCTGTAACACTATTAACCATTTAATACACCTTTCAATGGAATAACCTCTCCCGGTGGGTAATAACTAGGCTCCATTCAGATTTCGGCCATTACCACTCTCAATAGAGACATTGCAAGGATAGAAGCAATGGTATTCACTCAATCCCACTGTCATACGCCCACATTCACAAGCATACTTTATTAAGAGAAACCTCACTTCAGCATAAGAAACAATCCTACTGTACCTCTCAACAAATCACAACAGCTACTCAAAACTAGCCCGGACACCAGAGAAAGCCTTCAGGCCGCACCTGTATAATTCTCCTCAAGCAGGGCATGATAGGTCAATAGGGTTAATTATCTAATCCTAATGTTGAAGGAAGTGGAAAATATTTTTTTAAAAAAAAAAATTAAAAAGCATGGTTTTCCAGACTAGCTTTGAGTATTAAGTAGGTGAAATGAATCATTTACTCTGTACTTTACCTAGTTCTTTACCCCCACCCCACCATCTTCAGATAAACTTACTGGCAAAGTCTGAAAAAGTTTCTAACCACCAGAGGAGTGAAGTTCTGGAACAGCCTTCCAAGGGGAGCAGTGGGGGCAAAAGACCTATCTGGCTTCAAGACTAAGATTCATGTGTTTATGGAGGAGATGGTATGATGGGATAGCCTAATTTTTGGCAATTAATTGATCTTGGACTACTAGAGGTAAATGTGCCCAAAGGCCTATGATGGGATGTTAGAGGGGGAGGGATCTGAGTAATGATAAATAATTATTTCCTGGGTGTCTGGCTGGTGAGCCTTGCCCACATGCTCAGGGTTCAGCTGATCACCATATCTGGGGTCGGGAAGGAATTTTCCTCCAGGGCAGATCGCCTTCCTCTGCAGCATAGGGTACGATTCACTTACTGGAGGATTCTCTGCACCTTGAAGTCTTTAAACCATGAATGAAGACTTCAATAGCTCAGACATAGGTTAGGGGTTTACTACAGGAGTGGGTGGGTGAGATTCTGTGGCCTGCATTGTGCGGGAGGTCAGACTAGATGATCATAATGGTCCCTTCTGACCTTAAAGTCTATGAGTCTAAAAGTGCAGCATGCCTTCCCTTTCCTCTTTACATAGCAAAGTGAGAATTCTCTTGGTACCCATATGAGATGTCAAAGAGCTGTTATGCCTAAAACTGTCTATTATAAGGAGTACATAATATCCGGGGGCGGGGGCTGGGGAGTTTGATGGCTATTCTACTTCACTATCCACACAAAACAGGCAAAAGACCAAAGGCTAATTTTGTCTTAATAGCTCCTAGCTCAGAGTTAGTTCAATTTTGTCTAGTCACATTTAATTTAGTCTGCTCATGTACACAAGGAATTAAAAGGGACATCTGAATCCCAATTACATGACCTGTATTTAACAGAGTGGGGAAAGACATAACAAGAGCCAATAGTTGGAAGCTGAAGCCAGACAAATTCAAATTTAAAAATAGCCACAATTTCCCTTCCTCACCACCAAGTGAGGCTGAGTAACCGATGGAACAAACAACCAAGAGAAGGAGCAGATTCTCCTTCTCTTGCAGTCCTCAGCTCTAGACTGGACGCCTTTCTGAAAGACATGCTGTAGCCAAACACAAGTTACTAGTCTCAACACAAGGGTCACAGGGGGAAATGTAATTGCCTGTGATATACAGGGGGTAAGACTAGATGATCCTATCATTCTGGTCTGTGACTCACTAGCAAAGGTCAGAGACATTCTCTCACCTTTCACAAGGCTTGTACCACAACTCTAGAATAGTTATTGTCACTTTCTGGTTCTAATGACTACTCCAGTCCTGTTGTTTTTCTGACACTGCAGAAGGGATTCACTTTTCTAAAAAAATAATTGAGAGTTTGTTTAAATATTCCCACCTAATGTAGAAATCTGAAATGCACAACATCTGAGTTTAGCTACTTCACATTGCCTTAATCTCGATATTGTCACAAATCCAAGTAGAGCTCCCCTAAGGAAGTACATTTTAGCATGACATTAGGTGCTACAGTTTGTTAGAAACAGTTGGAAGTTAAGATACAATTTACATAGGCAATAGGAAAGGAGGTAATCTGCATAAGTATACATCCATCACTTATAGTAATGAATTCTGTTAATTGTTCACTCCTGACATGTACTATCACCTTCTTTTTCAGGCCCTGGCTTTCTCACAGCTGGCACAATATAATTTGCATGTTATCACATCTTAATATATGGCACCTCTAATGGAAGTAAGAGAGAACTGTCAAGTCCCAGTGTTGACACCTCTAAGTTGTTGCCTTGATTATTCCATGAGAAATCTAAAATGCTCTTCTACACCACTGTCAGTTACCCAGCCACAAAAACATACTATTAAAGATACTTAAAATGAATTATGTCCCATTAGAGTCAAGTACATTGTAAATCTGATCACAAATCTAAATGATTATTTAAGGCAAATTTTAGTTTCTAAGCTAAGTGAGATTTATATTTTTTTAAAAAAGCAATATTTGATTAGTCATAGTTTCACGGGGTTTACTTAATAAATAAAAACAAGTTAAAATTTCAGCCAAGAAGCCTTTCATCTCTTTATACAGTATTGTAGACATTTTTATTTTAAGTAACATGGAAACATTTATTGGATGACAGAGGGTAAATAAGTCAAAGCTTCTCACAAATGTTTGTTAAGTTCACTCATGGAATCACAACAACCACTATGCTAATCATTAGGACATGGTAAATAAATAAACAAGTTATTTAATATATGCTGGATGACCTTGCCACAACCCACAAGTATTTACAAATATGTAAATGTATTTACAAATATATTTACATTTACACTGATGTGTGTATTATATAGAAGTTTGCCATTTATATACACACTGCCTTAGAAACCTACAAGGGCAATCTACAAGGGACTGTCTGTTTTTTTATAAACAGTTTTAGTGCTTCTGATCAGAACACATGTTGATGCTTGAAACTTTCACTATTACTCAATTCTTCTAAATGACCAGAAGGCTCCTCATCCCTGCTCCACCATCACAGTAGGTGCGGACACCATAACAAATTTGCAACTCTGCCCACTTAGCAGATTGTGCTTTTGTAATCAAAAAACACAAGCTACTACCTATTTTTGACAGCTTCTCCTAGGCTGCAAAGACAGACCTCGCATCAGTTACAAAACAGAGTCTTCATTAGAGAGTTGTAATTTCACTTCCCGCATCTATTATTTAGATAAATAAGGCACAGCAGGAATTGAGACACACGTAGGTATTAGAGTTTAGAAGCCAAAAAGGGGGTGAGGGAAAGGAAGTTGTGTAATGGATTGGTCTCATTTAGAGGACACTCCTGGATATGAAAAACAAAACAGTTTCCATTTCCATCAGTGCAAATAAACATTTGCAATGATCGCTCTACGCCACACTTGCTGACATGCCACCCGAGAGACCTAGGTTTAACTTCCAGTCCAAGGGCCTGATTCTATTCTCAGTTACCCTAGGATTAGTCCAAAGAAACTCCAAGGAAGTTAACAGGAGCTACATGTGTCTAGACTAAAACAGAATTCAGCCCCACATCTCCTGTTTTAGCTTGGAGTGCTACAGAAGCAATATGCTTAGTCTGGAGTCATCGTTAAATTATTGGTGACAACTTCGACATGTTTCCCGGTTGAGTCCCAGCCATCCTCAGGCTGAAGCAGTGTAATACAGATTACAGAGTGGAGAGGGGTTACTTGGCAAATCCTGTTCTGACGCAGGGAAGGACCTAGATCAGCAGTTCTCATACTGTGGGTTGGGTCCCCAAAGTGGGCTGGCTTAGACTTTCTGGGGCCCAGGGCTGAAGCCGAAGCTCACAGTCAAACTGAAGCCCAAGCCCCACTGCCAGGGCCAAAGCCCCGCTGCCTGGGGCTGAAGCCCTCGGGCTCAGGCTTCAATCTGCCTTCCTGGGGACATATAGTAATTGTTGCTGTTAGAAGGAGGCTGTGGTGTCATGAAGTTTGAGATCCCCTGCATTAGATGACCTACTGGAGAAATTACAGACCCATGTACGTGGTCATTGGGCCTCTGGACCAGGGCACTGGAAGACACCCCCATCCTGGCAAGAAGTGGGATCTTCTTTGCATGTATTTCATGCATATTAAATTATTACAGCTTGGTCTTCTGCACTTTATACTGCATCATCTTTAAATCTGTACTTATTCCCTTCCTCGCATACAAACACCTCCAATCCCTTGATCTCACCCAAAGTCACCCTGTCAGAAGAGGCTGAAATAAGAGTTACAGAGGCAAAGATAAATCTGATTTCTCAATTAGCAAATTGGCCACCTTTCTCAGTTAGCTAAGACCCAAGGTGATTGACTAAGCACACGAATTGCCAGACAAGCTATTCTCTTAATTAAAAGATTTAAAGAGAGCTCTCATTTTAAACAAAAATCACAACGTAACAGGCCTTAGCCTTACAAGAGAAAAACAAAACTGCTACCTTTTATCTAAAGTCAAACTTCTGTTAACAGGGCAGTCACGGGAAAAGCCCTGTCTACACTAGAGCTTTAAAGCTCCCCTGAAACACTTTTTAAAAATATACTTGTAGCGCTGTAGCCCCACACACTACGTTCAAAAGGGTCTCAGGATTCTGGGGGGCCTAACGAGGAGTCTGATTTTTAGCCTGCACCCACCCTCTGAAAGTCAGGCCCATTTAAGGTGTCACAGGTTGGGTACCCAAAAATGAGTGCAAAGTTACTCGCCATTTTTGAAAACTTGGCTCTACAAGCTTAACTGTGGCTTAAGCATACCCAGGCTGATAGACACACCAGCGTGACTAGCCTATGTGGGTTGGCCACCAAGCACTGCCATTTGTTCACTTGCATCACACTTTCTTCCCCCCCGTCCCCTTACGCATGGAATGCCCTTCCTGAAGAGATACTTAACGCCCCTAGCCTCTCCCCCTCAAGAGTCACTGCTGTCATGAATCCGCCAAGAAACCAATTAGCATTGGGAAGGTGAGGGGCACTTGTTGATTTTTAAATATATAATTTTCATTTTTATGTTGCATCCTTTTTCCCCTACTCCCTTTGAGTGGTGTTTGTCTTTGCCAGCACTTCAGGACAGGGACTGTCTCTCTGCGTGTGGCTAGCACGTTGTGAGTGTTACTGAAACAGAAATAAGTAAAATTAAGTCAGTTTGAAGAACAGTATTCTAGTCTAGGTCTACCTGCGCAAAACCTCATGTTTACACACACATCCCATCGAACAGGTCTAACTGTGTTGGACTCAGGATTTAACAACTGACTTCGGTTTAAGTGTAATTAAACTCCCTCTGAGGATGGGGTTTTAAGTTAATTTTCAGCAACCACAGGCTATTGAAGACCTGCCATTTCCCCCTAAAATTTCCCACCTGTGGAGCTGTAGCAGTGGTAAGAGGGCTCACTGAGACATGGTCTGTCTTTGTTTTATGTTTGTACAGTGCATGGCACAACAGGGTCCTGGCCTCTATGAGCTACTGTAATAATAAATAATAATAATAATGTGCAGACCAAATTCCACATCACCAACTATGCTCAGAGCAGGACTAGAGCAGTGGTTTTCAAACCGTGGGTCACAACTCAGTACTGGGCCGTGGAATGTAAGGCACTGGGTTGCGACAGCACTGGTCAGCACCACCAAGTGAGCTGTTAAAAGTCTCATAGGCGGTGCTGCCCAGCTAAGGCATGCTAGCCCCTAGCTATCCTGACACCACGCTGGGCCCTGGAAGCGGCTAGCAGCAGGTCCAGCTCCTAGATGCAGGGGGCCACAGGGCTCTGCATGCAGCTTCCATCCCAAGAACCTGCTCCGCACTCCCATTGGCTGGGAACTGGCCAATGAGAGCTGGGGGACTGTGCCTGCGGGCAAGTGCTTGCGTGCCTCTGCCTAGGAGTTGGACCTGCTGCTTGCTGCTTCTGGGGCGCAGCGCGGTGCCAAGACAGGCAGGAAGCCTGCCTTAGCACCTCCACTGCGCCACTGACAGGGAGCCACCCAAGGTAAGCCCGGGGCCCCAACCCCCTGCCCCACCCCAGAGCCTACACCTCCAGCCCAGACCCCCTCCCACGCCCCAAACCCTTGCCCCAGCCCTGAGCCCCTCCCACACCCCAAACCCCTCATCCCCAGAGTCTTTGGGTTGCAGGCATCAACAAGTTTCTTTAACTGGGTTGCCAGAAAAAAAGTTTGAAAACCACTGGACTAGAGGATGGAGGACACGCTTTTTAAGGATGCTCTGCACCCACAAGCAGAATGAAGTTTTCAAAAGTGCTCTCGGCTATGTTCATCTGAAAACCTGGCCGTAAGTTTCTCAATAGGATCTGCAGGGTGTTAAGCTCTTCTGAAGAGCTGGCTCTTATTTAGGTGCCTAAATGGGAGCTAAACTCTTTTGAAAATCTGGCCCGTAGTGCTGACTGCTGGCATATACCAGTGGCCTGTCTCCACTAGAACATATCACTGGTGGTAGCAATAGCAGGATTTTTTTGAGGGAGTCTAATACCGCTGTGGCCTGAATGCCCTATAAACTCTACAAGGGTCTCGTTGTAAAGGAGTCCCCTGCCAGTGACTTCCATGTGGATATTGTCTTAGAACAAAGTTCTGCTTCAAACTCTGCACCAGGGCCCACCTCCACTGTACTTATTCAAGCAAGACTCCCTGCAACCGATGGGCCCTTCCCAAGCTAATGTGTGAGTGATCTGGCATTTAGTTTTTACATTATCAGCCACAGAAATTAACCTTGTACCTCCCCGTTTCTACAGGCTCCTCCCAACAAGTCCTTTAAACCTGATCTCCCATTAGTATCCCACACAGCTTCTAACTAACCTAAAGTGCTGGTTCACATGTGCTAAGGACAGGCTGAGCTGGACCCCGCAGGGAAGTTAGATCCTGTCCCTATTCCCCCGCAGTAGGGTGCGCTGATAGCCCACCCCCTTGGCCTCACAATGATGGGCTCCTCCACCCCAAACCCATTGATGCTTCAGGACCGAAAGCCACCCCCATGCGCTGGGGAGGGAGGAAGGGGAGAGCAGCCAGCAAGCGGGGGGCAAGGCAAGCCCTGGCCATTGCAATGTCAAGTGAAGGGGAATCCGGGGGCCGGGCACGCAGCTGCACAATCCAAGCCCCGGCTCCGCTCCGCCCTCCCCCTCCCAAGGAAATGTCCCCGGGGGATGGTTCAGACACTCCACGCCGCCCTTCCTCCTGCTCCTCCCCCCGCCTCCAAGCCCGGGCGCAGGCATGGGAAGCCGGATGGCTGCATCACAAACCACCCCCCTCATGCAGCGCCGGGGCAAGGGGAACAGACGCTGCCGCAAAGCAGCCGCCGGGGCTGGATCCTCTCGCCCCCAGCCCCGAGGGAGGGGACCCCCCCGGGGGATCAGAGCTCCGTGCACCGGGGGGGGGGGGGTCAGACTTTACACTGACCAGGGTCCTAACAAAGTTTCCTCCCCCTTCCCAGCGCTGCCCCGCTGAGCCTGGACCGCTCCCCCGCCGACCCCCGGGCACAGCGATCCCCAGGGAGCCGCTCCGCTCCCCTCTCCGCTCGCATCCCTCGCCCCGGGCGGCGGGGGGACTGGGGAGGGGGGCAGGCGGCTCCTCCACGGACCTTACCTGGGCGGGACGGGAGAGAGGCGGGGATGCATCGGGCACGTCGCGGCTGTCGGTCCCCCAGGGGCGCGCCGCCCGGCCCCGCAGCGGCCACCGCGACACCCGCCTCCCGGCAGCCTCCAAACTCCCCTCGCGTGTGTCTTTGTAGCAGCGAGCAGGCACAGCAGCCGGCCGGCCGCACTGCGGCTGCGCGCTGCCCAAAATCAACAATGCAACCCTCCTCCCCCCCCTCCCTTCCCGCGGGGGCTCCGGGGAGGCGGGGGGAGCAGCGGGGCGAGCCGGGCTCTGGGGCTGAGCCGTGCGCCGAGCGACAGGCGCTGGCTTAGGGCAGAGCCGCCCGGCGGGAAAGCGCGCTCGTGCCAGGGGAGGTCGCTCACGGGCGCGAGATGCTGATCCCAAGAGGTTAGAGCGAAGCAGGGGACTGAACTTCAGGGTGGTGCTAGGTCAGCTCTGTTCTCTAGACCTGCCACTGACTTTCTGTGGGACTTTGTCTGCGCCTCGGTGTCCCCATCTGTAACATGGGGATAACGATACCTGCTGCTGGGAGAGGGGAGAGAGGTGTTTATTTGATTTATTGTTTAGATCTATTTAGAGCATACCCAGTGCTCCCCCTCTTTCAATCATTTTAAATACAATGTTTTGCAGTTTTGCAATATTAACAAACATACAGAATTTCCACTCAGGAGCTTCTGCGTTGTGGGGCTTAGTCTGGGAATGTGTCAAGTGCTTTGAGATCCTCAAAAGAAATGCTGCTATACAAGTGTCAGGAGGTATTAGAACCCATTATCATCACTGGCACATGAAATAGGTTTTCCTTTTTTACTGATCATGCCTTTGTAGTGATCTTTCGGTGATAGGGCTCAAAAGAGAATGTTTAAAAACTATTTCCCACCTGTGTTTGCCTCTGCCAGTGACCAGTGGAGCATTCATTTGTACAGATAATTTCTCTCTTTTTCTCTGCTTTTAAGGGTAGGTAGGAAAGAATTTTGCATTTTGCTGAGCATGGCTTAGCTGCAGATAAAGCATGCTGGAGTTTGAGGGGGGGTGCTAACTTGAGACAATTCTAACCAGACTGACCTGCCATCATGGCTAAAATGCCTAGCACAGCTCACTCTCCCCTTGAAACAAGGAGATTCTGAATCTCAGCACCTCTGTTATATGGACTGAATGTAGAGAGATCATTTGCATGTAAAAATTAAAACTTGGGGTCAGGGGGAAAGGAGTGTTCAAATTGATCTTTGTAATAAAACTACAGTATCCTTGAAAAATTGCCTAAAACATATTTGTAATCTAGATAAGGAAATCTTTCCTCCATTAAAGGGCTAAAAGATGGATCCAAAGCCCACTGAAATTAATGGGAGTCTATTGACTTCCGTGGGTTTTGGATTAAGTTCCAAATCCTGACATGGCTGGCACAGCAAGAGCATGCCCTGAGCCAAGGGAGGCCCGTCAGCTGGGGCAGATTCCTCACTGCAGGCTGAGGGGGGCCCACTGTGAAGTGTAAGGGTTTTGCAGATCAGAAGCAAAGTGCTCCCCCGTCAGCTAGGACTAGTTGCTGATGGCAGTATTTGGTATTTCCTGTTCAGCAGGGAGAGATGGCATATTTAGCTGAGATTTTCAAAGTAGAGCAAATGTGTAGCAATATCCCCTGCATTGCTTTGAAAATATCAATCTATAACACATCTTAAAACTATGGTCTTAAAACTGTTGTGCCCAAACTCTATTGGCCAGAAAAACTGTCTTTTAAAAGCTGTTCGGCTAACAAGGCCACAGTTTTAAAAGCATTCACTTATTTTGTATGCTTCAGTAGTTTGGTAGCCAACCTGAAATTTCAGTGTGGACAGATGCCATAGTTCCTTTCACTGCTTCTGTACTATGTCGGGTTCCATTCTGAGTGCCCTGTGCCTCTCAAGTTCCCACAGCAATAGATTCAGAGCACCTTTGTGATAGCTGAGAGACTGATTTTATAGCTCTGATTCCACAATCTCTTTGAATTAAGGAATGGCTTAACAAGTGAATTCACAGGCCTGGAACAAGTGGCACACAATAGACTCAACAGATGCTAACAGTTTGAGGATACTTGGTCTTTCCTTCCAAATTTGGATGCATAATGTTGCTTTCTGATCAGCCATGGTATATTATGTCAAAACACAAAAAGACCCAACTGTTGCACTGCCTCCCTGGTAGTTTCATTCTCTTGCTCTCTATTTCATTTCTACCTTTCTTCTGAGGATTCTCTGGGAACCGTGCAGTTTTTCCAGCTGATTTTGTACCTGTAATACCTGAAAACTAATGCAGCCTTTGAATTGAGACTGGCCTGGATTGTTTCAATTAAAATTCATTCCAGAATGTAGCAGAAAGAAGATCTGAGTAAGTCCACACTTGCACTCATTTTTTTAAAGGCCACACTCAAACTAACTTTAGGTTCCAAATTTAAGTTGGTTGTTGGCTTTATAAAAGCGGGGGCTTTACAAAACCTGAATGAAAGTATTTCCATGTAAATCATTTTCAGTTTTGTTTTCAAACTCCCCAAAACCATAAGATTATTTTTAGACATTAACTAACATACCAGTATTTATTTTTTGTAGGTAAAGCTGTTGTGAAGTTGTACATGCACAAGTCCTCTCACAAACCATTATGCTTTTATTTTAAAACAAAACCCCAAACAAATACTTAAATACATTATTGTAAATCAGCAGCACCTATTTTTAGAACACTTCCAGGCTGACACTTTGTTCAGATACTGCAGTTCTTACTTACATGAGTAATCTCTGTGCCAAGCTTCAGCCCAGGACACATTGTTATGGATGAGTTATCAACCCTGAAAAACTGGGGCTTAAGAAAAGAAATGCTGACACAAGTGTGATCAACCTGCATTGCAAATGCACTGCTAACAGAAACATATATCCAGAGTAGCAGACAGCTCCTTAACATCGACTGTTCAACCTAAACAGTGGCTAAACGCAGGCCTCGTCCTCCAGGCCCTTCTCACATGAGCCAAAAGAAGTCAATGGCCTACTCACCTGTTAAAGAACTACTCACATGAGTAAGAGCAGAATGGGTCAGGCCTTAATTTTAACAAATGAACTGATTCTTAAGATTATTTATTATTTGTAGGATGGTAGCCCTAGTCATAGACCAGGACCCCATTTTGCTAGGAAGTGTACAAACACAGAACAAACTTAGAGTCTCTGCCCCAAAGAGTTTACAACAGAGCTGCCCGGAGGTGGGGCGGGGGCGCAAGCAGGTCAATTTGCCCCAGGCCCTGCAGGGGCCCCCATGAGAATACATGTTACTATAGTATTGCAACTTTTTTTAAGGGCGGGGCCCCCGAAATTGCTTTGCCTCAGACCCCCTGAATCCTCTGGGCAGCACTGGTTTACAATCTAATTTTACCCTTTGTTGGAGCAAGGAACAGAGCAGGCAGATATGACACCCTCCTGCTTCTTCTGCTGCTCAATCCTTTCTTTCAGAAGCCACCAGAGGGTGACAGTTTAATAAGTCAGTTGGAACATTGCCTTCGGATGTTCATGCAATAGAAAGTGCTGTCCTGTCTTTGCATCTGAGTATAATCGACCAGATTCTGGCCCACCCCGGAGCCCCTTTGCACCACTCTGGCAGCACACAGGGCTTGTAAAGTGCCTGAAACAGGAAGCTGAGGATTTCCTTGGCATGGGGGAATCCTCATCTGAGGAAGCATCATTATAGCAAACCCCACTCTATTCCACTCATCCCAGCCCCTGGGCATAGGGGATATGTGGGGGATAGCAGAGACATGAGGGGACATGTGGTAAGAGCACCCTACGCTAGTGATTCCTTACCAGTATGGAGCAGGTGTGATCTAATTTACATCTGGGCCTGAACTGGCCTCTGGGGAATAGGGCAGTGCAGCTACTTTAGTTCCCAGCCACAAGGTAGTACAGAACAAGGCTAACCCCAAGCATTAGGGACCATATGTATTCTTAAATCATTGATGCATATCAGGGCAGGACTGGTTATTAGAGGCTAACGAGGCTAAGTCTCACCAATATCACAGCATAGTAATTAGGGTGACCAGCTGTCCTGATTTTATAGGGACAGTCCTGATTTTTGGGTCTTTTTCTTATATAGGCTCCTATTACCCCCAACCCCGTCCCGATTTTTCACACTTACTGTCTGGTCACCCTAATAGTAATGTGGTTGAGTTACCTGTTAGCAGTGGGAGATTCTGGGTAGGGAAGGGGCTGGAATTACAAGCTGCAATTCATCTAAGGGCCAGTGGGGGACTCCTGGATCTGCAACATAGGCTGCAAGCCACCTGAAGAAGTGGGGAGGGCCTCTTTCAGATCATATGAACATGCTGCCTCTGTTCCAGTTAGGGTGAGCAAATGTCCCATTTTTAAAGGGACAGCCCCATATTTAAGCCCTACTGCAGGTGTCCTGACTTTTTCTTTAAAATGGGCAAATTGTCCCATATTTTCTGCCTCCCCCCATCAATACTAGCAGGTCCTGGGCAGGGGCAAGGAAATGATTTTCAGTCTGTTCCCACCCTGAACCTGCTGGCTCCACAGCAGCCCCCCGGGCAGGGGCTTCCACCCTCTTCACTTGCCCCACCCCAGCCTGGGTCCTGCCCCCTGGGAGCAGGGGGCTGCTTTGTCCCCTATGCACCCTCTCCTGCTGAGCCACCTCTCTGCCATGTTTGCTGAAGCCCCTGCAGTCAAGTTCCCTGGGCCCTGATGCGCAGTGTGTCCATAGGGCTTAGCCCCTTCATGCCCACGTGTTTGCTGGGGGAGACAGAAGTGGGCTGGGTTATTGGCAGTGGCCAGCAGCAGCCTGGAGGTGTTAGCTTCCTTTTGACACTGTGTGGGCAGGAAGCTGCTTCCGGTCACCGGGAGGGAGAGATGAGCTCTGCAAAGAAAGGAGCCAGGTCATTCCTTCCCCTCTCCTCCTCCCGTCCCTTCCATCCCGGACAATGCCGAAAAGCTGCTGTGGGCCGGGTTCTGATGTGAACCCTGACAGAAATCCGGGGGGGGCTGGGGGAGGCGGAAAGCAGGGCCATCTTTACCCATATGCAAAGTACTCAGCTGCATAGGGCACCAGGAAATTTGGGGCACCACATTTGCTGGTGCCCTGTGTAGCTGTATGCTGCTCCAGGCCCTTCCCCCACTCCATCCCTTCCCCAAAGCCCCCGCCCCACCTCTTCCTACCCCTGCTCTGCCCCCACTCACCTGAGGACTCTGCAGCAGTGCCTAGCCTGCACTCACCAGTGGCGGGAAGTGCACCGACCCAGACCCAGCCACAGCCCTGAGTGCTGAGAGGCCGTTCCTCCCTGCCCCACAAGTCAGCTGTCCCCCTACAGAGGCCTAGCTAGCTCCACCTGATCAGATCTATGTCCCCAGCATTGGAAAAGTCTCTTTGAGGAACCCTGTGATGTGCCAGACCCCAAAGGGGTCTCGTTCTTCCTTTTGGATAGGTTACATGACCTCACCGCTTCCTCTGACAGAATCTCAGGGCTTTGGGATGCCTCCTTCACACTATGAGCTCTAGCAAATCCAACTGAGCCAGACTTCTGATAAAGGCTCGCACACTCTCCAGGGATTAAAGCACGTCACCAAGCATTTACAGTGACACAGGGGCAGCATTTTCAAAACAGTCGGGTTATTAATCAGTTGGAGCACAGCTTGGGAAGTCTTAGGTTAGCACAGAGAAATGAAGGTTAAAATGCAGTCCATTCTTGTCAGCCCAGAGCCCAGCCATGCTGTAGTGAACCCCATCTGCAGGTGCTGTGTGTGGCTCTCAGGTACAGTAGACTCTCGATTATCCAGGATGATAGGGAAAAAATTAATCCTGGTTAATAAAATCCCAGATAATCACCATCCATAGGAAATATGGGGAGGGGAGGGCTAGTTCACCAACCACCCTGCACTCGGGGGAAGGGGGTGTTGGTTCACTGGCTGCCCTGTGCCCAGGTGGGTTTTGGTTTTTTGGTGCGTGGAGCGGCAACAAAGCCAGAGCCGGCCCTGCGAGTTACACACATTTTTTTTTTTTTTTGACATCCTGGTTAATCCACAACCTGGTTAACCCAATCCTGGATAATCGAGAGTCTACTGTATGTCTACATTTAAAATGCTACAGTAGCACAGCTGAACCACTGCAGTTAGCATAGACACTACCTGCAGGGGTGGGGGGTCTCCCATCAGCACAGGGAATTCACCTCCCTGAGAGGCAGTAGCTAGGTCATTGGAAGAGTTCTTCTGTCAACGTAGCACTGTCTACGTCAGGGGCTAGGGCATCTTAACTACACCATTCAGGGGCGGGGATTTTGCACACCACTGGGCAATGTAATTAATATAAAAAATTGTAGAGTAGACAAGGCCTTAATCTCTCTGCTTTAGTTCTCAAGTGAGAGAACTCCCAGCTTCCTCCAGAAGCCAACACTTACCCAGCCTCATCTCACACCTTTCAGTCCTCTGTTCTCAAGCTGGGGTCTTTCCCTGAGGAGAGGTGGGGAAATCCATCTCCCTCTAGGTCATTGGCTGATAGGTGTCAATATCCTGGTAACTGGATTTTCCATTGTCTTCTCCAATTTTCCACTGATAAGGGGTCAGCCTCGACCAGTCCATTTTAATGACCCATTCAGGGTTCAAACGGCTAGACGACACACACATGCATTCACCTCCATCTCCTAGCCTGTCCAGACAGCAAGCTTGGACCTTTTTCCCCCTCACTGAGTAGCCATGCAAAATATGGGTAGATGCTAGACAGCTGGGTAGAGCACATAATCAATAATAGTAATTGATATTCTGTGCATTTGCAGAGGTAAGTGAATGTAATGCTGAAAAAAGAGACTATATAGTTCCCTGTAAACTGGATCAGATCCATGTAAATATTATGTGTGGTTTGGCAAAGTTTTGTGTTAGTTTTAAAGTATAAGTTACAAACAATACACATAAAAGGCTAAACACACACAGTGTTTATCTTAGAAACTAGAGGATGTTAGATAAACCATGTGTTTTATGATCGCTATGAAAGACTTATTTATTTTTATTTACCTTTTGGTGTGTTGTTTTTACAGAAGAAAGTGACGGAGACAGACGAGATTAGCTATAAAAATAGGACTGCAGGAGTTAATTTCCTAGGTCTTTTGTCTTTAGCGCTTTCCAGGGCTCTGTTGCTTTATGTTCTAATGTTACCTTGATTTGAATGCCATTTCTTGCTGAGCAGTCCATACAGTTTACACAGGAGCATTGTTATGTGATGCTGCTGAAGTGTGAGGACCTGAGTCTTAGGCCCCCTCGGGCCCTTTTATACCACCCTGGCAACACAAAGGAGGGGAAATGGCCCTTGTGCAAAGGACCTTCTTGGCTAGCATAGAGGTGGTAGAAGGGCCCTGCTCCCAGCCAGTGGTATGGGGAGTGTTCAGAATGGCCTAATGGCAAAGAGTAGGAGTGAGAGCTGGGACACAGTTAGAGCACATTGTGCTATGGCTATTCTTTCTTTCCAAAACTCTAAGAGACCAAGAGAAACAACATGTAATTGACAGCAGCCTTAAGGCTTCTCTAGCTTACACCGAGGGGGGTGCCTCTCTAGCCTCAAAGGCTCCATAGGAATGGTTGATTGAGCAGATCCCCAGGACAGTTGAGGAAATGAAAGGGGAGTCTAAACTCTAAACCATCTTTTTTCTCCCCCAGTCCTGGCCTACTCTAAGTTCCACCAGCTGTAACAGTGTCACAGAAATCCCTGCAGCTGCCAGGGATCAGGTAAAGTAGATTGCAGTCCCCTCTACCCCTACCCTCTCATGCCATAGCATGCCCTCTGTGTGGGGACTGGCTTGGACAGGGCTATCCTACCAGCAGATTGCTTTAGTCAGGAAAATTATTAGATGCTCCTTATGGCAGTTTTGTGGTTGCTTTGCAGTGCTAAGTGGCTGGGGCTGGGGCTAAAAGCCAGACTCAGGGAATAAATGGATGGCTTGAAGCCCCTTTAGCCTGTGCCACAAACACAGGGAAGGGATAAGTGGGAAGGGGAGCCTAAGTATCTTCAGCTGATGATAAATATCTTAGCATTCACCTAGCATGCTTGCATAAGTATTAATAGACTAGTACATTGCACTTCTCCAGGACAAGCTGCAGTGCTCTATGGATGGCAATTGCAGCCTCAGATTGTACCTGCATCATCCCCTATACAGGGATTTGGCCCAAGGTTCCATTTAGTCAGAGATCTAATCACGGTGGCCTTGTGTGTACTGCTTCTACCACTTTTGCTGCTTATTGGGCTTTCTGTGCCTGTGGAGGAGGTAGGCAGGAGATGCACTTTGGAAATTAGGATTCAGCTCTTCAGCTGCTGGAAATGGCTGTAGCTCCATTAGCACCGGAGGAAGAGCTAGCATGACATCAGTTTTGCTGTTAATGACAGCAGCTACGTTAAGGGGCTGGCACTTCATCACCCTGCATAAGGTATAGTCATTTGCATCTGTGCACTTTGCACAGGTGTAAAAGAATGCACAGGGGTAGTGGAGAACTGTAACAACAGGATAGTTCCAAAGCTGAAATACTTTTCCCCCAGAGCCTCCAAGCCCAGCTTTGCTCATTTGCCTATAGTGCTTGCTTGCTTTTTAATGATGTAGTTATTTCTGAAAGCATACTTAATCTTCTTTTATATTCCAGCCTCAGTACAGCACGCCACTGGTAAAGTACCCTGCAAGGTTCATGTTTCTGCATGTAAATTTAATAGGAGGAATTTCACAAGCACAAAAGAACCCAATGCATTCCCTGAACACTGTTTCAATGTTTGTATTTGTGGTTAGCTTTAAATAGCTGCATGTGTGTGCCTGTCATTCAATCCAAAAGGATGTGAAATTTGGTATATGGCTGGCTTTCTAGTAGCTGGGTTTTCAGTGCTTGAGGGTAAATTGTGCAGTTTGCCAGATCCTATCTCACCATTAGGCTTATGCACATATGTGGCTCTACATTGTACTTGATTTTTGCATGAGTGCACAGGAATGCAACTCCAGAAATTATTTACTAAGTGGAATGTAATTCTTGTCTGTCTTCCTATCTTTACAGGAGTGCTATCAATATTTCAGCTCCCCTCCCCCAGCCCTTCAAAAAAAAGTTTGACTACTATAAAGTTCTGGGGGAAAGTCCTCTAGATTCTTACGATCTAGATTTAATCTACAACTCACTATTGAAACATTGAAGAGAAAATTTCACCCCCCCCCCCACCCACCCAGTGATCCAAGCCTCTAGAAGGGTGGGAAAAAAACCCCATCAAACACTAAACTTTATAATCCATGTGCATTATTTAAATGTATGGAAAGGTTCTAGGGTGAGCAAATGTCCTGATTTTGGGGGGTCTTTTTCTTATATAGGCTCGTATTACCCCCCCAATCCCATCCCTATTTTTCACATTTGCTGTCTGGTCACCCTAGGAAGTTCAGTCCCTATGTAAAGTTCCACTCTTGCTTGGCATCTCTTGTCAGTTGTCTTAACAATAGAAGCATCTGCATTCTAACATTTTTTGTTTTAGTCTGCGCAGAACATTGTGATTTTAAGGAATCCTATTAACACCCAGCCTGTGACTTGTAGAGGGTTTGATTAGTAGGGATGCAGTTATTTCTAAAACTATGTGTATATGTGTATATTCACTGGACTCTGAAAATTAAGATGGCCATATATTCTTTCCCTTTAAATTGTTTTGGAACATTTTAAGAAGAACTCGGCGTTTGCTCTGAATGTACAATAGCTCTTATCCCAGGAATTAACTCTGTAACAATGGTTGGAATCTTCTCAGGATTTGTGTTTTTTCCCCAGTATTTTACTCCCATCTTTACATTTACCGTTTCTTTTCACTATCAAGCTGTGAAAAAATTCACCATCACCTTGATCTTTTTCCTACCATTCTTGTTCTTTAACAAGTATTGGTATTTTGGAATTCTCAGATTAAAATGTACATTTTCACCCAGAGCCCATGCTGACAGGGATCTCTGTGCACAAACATGTTGAGTTTGTATAACTGATAATCATCCTTGGTGAAGCCAACTTAACTCATCATGCTCATCAAGCTGTTGTTCATCTTTCTTGAACAGGATTTCCTAAACTTTATCCCTGCTTTAGATCCACAAGTGGACTCTGATATCACATCATCATAACATTTCAGTAGGTGAGAAGGCCTTTCTTGGGGGAAAAAACTAATTAAAAGGGTGGTGCATTTGGCAGGTTAGGCAATCTGTTCATTTTTCTTTCCTACCGATTGATTTCCACTATAGGCTCAACAACTAAGGAACCCTGTATTGGTTATTTAGGATTCAATAATGAATATGAATATTCAGTTCTAACCTGTGACCAATGTAAAAAAATAACAAAAAAAACAAGCAACAAAAGAACAGATTCCCTGTTTCCTTTTTTCCCCATAGATCTGTGGGAATATGCCGTGGAAGAAGCTGCCACCAGATTAGCTCTGCAGTAGGAGAAGCATGTGCCCCACATATCATTCTGAGTCTATAGCAGCAGTGTGTGGATGAGGGTGAGAAAGGGCAGATTAGGCTACATTTGCCTCGTGTGGAGTTCCTGCACTTTCCTTTGAAGCATCTGGTGCTGGTCATCCTCAAAGACAGGAACTGCAGATGGATCATGGGAATGAACCAGTCTGGTAAGGCTTATGTTCTTAAGAGCTGACATAAACCCTGGTTGAAGTCTCCAGCAGCAGAAAGTCCGCTTGGGGGATGATGAAACTGGTAGAAAATTGCTACAACCTCCTCGCTCCTGCTGGAAATCTGCCAGGGACCAGCACCACCCAAATAAAGACAGATGAAATGCCTGGGCAGATGGGATGGCCAAGACAAGTGGGAAAGGTCCAATTTGCCATGTTCCCTAAGGAGTTTCTACGGGGAACAATCCTTAGGTCTCCCAGCAGATTCGGGTTCATAAACTCAATGTCCTCTCTTCCCGCAATGGAGTGATAGAAAATCTACACTCAGGATGTCAGCCTATTTTGCTGCTGCTTTCACATGTCAGTTCTCCAGTCTTTTAAGGAATCTTCCAGCAAAACAGGGAAATCAAGACCTACTATTTCAAATTTATTTTAATGAGAGGCTTTCTTCACGCATAAAGGGCAATTTTTTTTTCTTTCCTGTCTGTCTTATGC
The DNA here is from genome assembly GCA_007922305.1 of Dermatemys mawii. Lineage (NCBI taxonomy): Eukaryota > Metazoa > Chordata > Testudines > Dermatemydidae > Dermatemys > Dermatemys mawii. Next base: position 19,243,515 of record ML677339.1, on the reverse strand, counting down.
TAAATTAACCCTTATTTTGGTATGGAATGCCACATGCAACCTGATAAGTGGGATGCATTCAGCACATAAATCTGGCCTTAACTCAGATGTCATTGTGCTGCAGTCTTTGTTTTTAATCTTTCACGTTCTAATCACTCATTTTATTCTGTTATGGATGGTTTTCTCCCACTCAGCAGCAGCTTTGTCAAAAAATGCTGCAGACCTTTGCGGCAATGTGATTTCTTTACAATCTCAGCAGAACACTCAGTTTTAAATAATATTGTGGGCTGGTTTTACTCTCCTCAAACTGCAGTGGATTATGACAACTTTGTTCTTTCTTGGTTAGTTGTTTGAGACCATTACATAAGCAGGTCTCTTGGAAATCTTTTAGACACAGTTGGTTTAATATTATTCTCCAAACATTAAAAGCTAGAAATATTAGAGCAAAGATGGCATAGATCCAGATTGCTGAGAGATCTTCAACCTTTGAAGCAAGCAACATCAGCTTAGTTATTGTAAAGCTATTCTTGCTGCCAGCTCCTTCATTTTTTGGTACTATCAGCTGGGAAAAATGCCATCCCACTGGTTGAGTTTCAAGGGGCAGATTGAATGTTTAAATCGAGACACAGTACACCCCTAGAGGACACTTCCAGACTTTCTTGATACCTGAAAACAGGTTGTTCAATCCTTTTAAAGATGACCGGAAAAGGAGAGCGACGTTGCATAGTGTCCTTTCCCCCTTCTTCATGATAGATAAAGAAGACTGGAAATGTTGTTTTTAAATAGTTTTCAAACCTTTGAAATGCTGAGTCTTACCTTCCCTGTTTTCCTAAAGGCTTCCAGAGAGGATCAAGGAATTGTTGTGGAAGCATTTTCTTTTTTGAAAGGGTGGCAGATATTGGTCCAATAGAAGATATTATCTCACCCACTGTGTCTCTCTCATATCCTGGGACCAACATGGCTACAACAAAAATGCATATAAAATATTCACTATGTCTAATCCGTTTATTAGGGAAGGCCACAACTGCTGTTATCTGCTAATGTGCAAACATGCTAAATGTGGTAACTTGTCACAGATACAATGCAGGGTGGCAGAGTACTTCATTTTTATGGATTACATTTTGTGGTTCCTTTAACATGTTTTTAAATATAGGTGGGTTTGCATTAAAATAAGCAATGGCAAAGGTCTGCATGTTTTTGGGGGGTGGGGTGGGATGTGGTATCTTTCACATCAAGATCACTTATTCAAATCACTAATTCAGTACCATGCATCTGAAAGTCATTAGTATCTTAGAAGTTGTGCAAAGTTTATGTGACATGAGTTTGGTCTCAGCTGAATTCCTACTGAAAAGGTTTCGACATCATAGAACTATAACACCATTCACCCCGATTGGCTCTTTCACTAGATTAGTCAAGAACTGAATGAACATAGAGACTGTGCTGCATTCTCTCTGCTTCCCACCCTTGAGGCAATCTCCAGAACAATGTTGAGCAGTATTGATGGGCCAAAGCACGGAAGCCGGGTCTGCTGCTTCCCCCTGCAATATGTTCAGTGGAGCGGGAGCTGCAGTTTCCAGGGCTTTCAGTCTGGCTTTTTTCATGGGCACTAAAGCTCAGTTTTTAAAAGGAAGCCAGTAAGCAATCCTGAAGCAAGTCACCTCTAAGCAGCAGGTGTATAACAGCCATGAAAACCACATAATGGAATCTGTGATTAGTGTAGAGTACCTGTACCCCTTATGAGCAAATCCCTGCCCCATTGAAGTCAATGGCAGAACTCCCCTTTGACTTCACTGGGGTCAGGATTTTACTCTAAATGTTTTTTTATAAAGAGAATGAAAAGTTAGTTACTAGTCAAGCTTTGTTTCAAGGGGACACTGGTAAGATAAAAGGCAATCTAACACAACTGCGTCTCTCAGTTTTGACTGAAACTTACACTTTATTGCAAAATGGAATATCAGAACTCAGTACTTTTTACAGTTTACATAGTTCATCTCTTAAATATGCACACCGTGTTTCATTTTTGCAAGGGATGACATGCAGATTGGAAACCCTTACTGACACTGGTGAGCAATGAGATTATGCATGCAATAACAGCTCACGAATGTGAGGAAGGGGTTCAAAATCTAGCCGTTATTAACTATTGCAGATATTTCCAAAGTATTTCTTCGACTAATAGATCCATTGTACAGGACCACACAATATGGAATGCTTAGACATTCAAAACACAGTACATACAACTCAAGCAGTATGCTGCATATTTGTAGGTTTCCCATTTTTTGATTACCTGAGGTTTTTGTTAGCTAGCTGTAAATGATAAACATTTTGAACAGTGAAGCTGGATTGAGGGGGGAGGGAGGGAAGTGGAGTCAGTGGATTGTGATCTTGAAGATACTTGGATCTTCTTTCAGAAAAGGGTGTTAAAAACAATAATAAAAGCACAATGTTGTGGCATGCCAAGAATCCACAGTTACCAGGCTGTGGGAAATTAACCTTCTGTTTAGTTTGTAAATGTTTCAATTAAAGGAAAGCCACTGTCAGGAGGCATCTGTTGGCTTTTAATTTAATAGACTGTTTGCTTACGTACTTCAGATGCTTTGGCTTCAAGATGCATAGACCACCTACTCCGGGAATATTGAATTTTGCTGGGAGTGAGGGGGTAGGGAGGGGATATAGTTTTACAGCACAATAGTTTGTTTTTATAGATCAGTACAAATACCAGTGTTTATTTAACTCATTCCTCTTCCTATTCTGGTGTGAATCTCAGGATTTGCCACAAATAACTTCAGAAGCACTCCTTAAACTTTTCTACGTACCTGTGCTCTGCTGTTGATGTAAGCGCTGGGGGAACATACACATTTTCAGAATGGCAAGTTTAGAGATGCCCATGAAGGGTCAAAATGCTTTCAGTTCTTCTATGAAATTAAAAACAAAGGAACCAGCAGCCTATCATTTATGCTTACACTGCAAAGCAGTTGTGCAGGGTCCTTGTGTAAATAAGAATCATGCCCCATAAGTTTTAAAGAAATTCCACTGTCCCTTCTGAAATACTTTGACAGGGTATGACTCTGGGAAAAAAAGTACAAGGGAGAAACCTTGGTTTATTATTTTTAAAGACTCATATTTTTTTACAGAGCAAACAGCCTTTCATTTAAAGTATTTTTTTCTATTTCACACAATCATATTAATCTTTTATTAAAAAATTACCAAGATGAGGTAAAACTGAATTATACCATTAAATCCTGATGTTTTAAAAAGCAGTACTGCTGTTTCCATAGAACTTAATTTAAAAGAATAAGAATTAAGGGAATCCACATGGTCAGCAGGACTGAGTGTGTGGCTTTGGGAGACAGAAGTTCCTGCCTTCAAATCTTAGTTTTGACACTCTCTCACTGCATATTGCGTTCTCTTTGTTTCCCATCTGTAGAATGGGAATAATACTCGCTTATTTCACAGAGGTGTTGTGAAGATCAACTAGTTAATGTTTGTACAGGGTTCTGAATGTGCAAAGCACTATTTATTTATTATAAATATTTAAGTGTTAATTAGGATTGTCTTAAAACCTCACAAACATGAAATGCATTGTGGGCAATCCTCACAGTGCACTCCTGTAGTTCCTCTCTTCTCAGAGAGCTCTCTGAACGAGCACTGTATACTTAAGAGTTGCATCACGTATAGTTTAGTTCTATACTATTAATTGTCAATTTTACTGAACATGACACTGGTTAAAAAAAAAAATCTTAGTCTCACAGAGAAGTAGCTCATATATTTAACAAATACAATTTCAAAAGATCTATCTTTGAGGATAGGCAAGTTATGCAGAAATTACTGCTTGCTGTTTCTTGCCTTTCAAGTTTCACTGTGAGAAAATTTAAGAACAAATCCTTTCTATTTTAAAAAAATGTACATAGGTTGCTGTGATACAGGGAGTATAAGTGAACAAAGTTTACTGTAAACATACATCTTTCCTAGGGTTTCACTTCAGTAAAGCACTTACACACATTTCAATTCTTCTCTGTTGAGGACAGCATTTAAGTATGCATTCAGCATTCAGACTGTGTGGCAGTCCTGTGGGTCATGCTTAAGTGCTGTCCAGAACAGGAGCCTATATGGGCAACATTCTTCAGTGTCCATTAAGCATACTGGACTGATTCTCTTGACACTTCAGTCAAACCCCAGGAAGCTTTGTCTCTTTGTAAACAGTGACAGGCCCCTGCACAGTAAAGTCAATTATTCAATTATCTATCCCTCAGAATTCTCTGAACAATATTTTACAATAAATACAAAAGCAGCCTAAGTCAACCCCCTTTTCACCCTCTTTCCAGCCCAATCCCCATTTTTCTTTGGTCCTGTACATTTCGTTGAACACTCAGTGTGGACAGCTGCGAACGTGTACATGTTACATTGTGAGAAGAGTTTCCCAGTTTGCATAGCATTGGAGTATCCTCTCATACCTGATCCACAGCAAATGGATCTTTCTTTTCTGAAGTAAACAGTTCTTAGATGTTCTGTGAAGAATTGGCTTCGTATTTCTTAAAACTAGAGTTACGAAAAGAATCCCTGAAATGAAATAAATTCATAAATAAAACATGGGATTGTCAATCACACAACTGACAGATATTTTAATACCTGATAGACATATCTGACTCTTTTTCCTTGACACAAATAAGTGGTGTTAGAAAGAAAAAACATACTCATAAGTATAAAGCATCCCACAGTTTATATATCTGGATCCTGGGTTTGCAATATACAGTCCAGAAGTGAAACAATGACACTTATTTCATGATCAATAAACACCAGGTGCTGGAATATATATATATTTTTCTCGTGTACCTTGAGAAATGCCACAGGCTTCAAATAATGAGGAGCTGCGGGACATTTAATTACTTAACTCTAAACTGATTCTTATATTAGTGTAAAAATTCTATCTGTCCTTCACCTTGTGATACAGCAGCTTGAGCAGCACAATTAATACTTTATTCTGTTTAATTTTTGGGCTATACCTCAAGAGGAGAGAGAAGAATTGTCTCACAAATAAAGAGACACTCTTTTTGTTAGCATGCAAATGACATCCATTGCCCTAGTCGTACCTTGTTGTACTGTGGACTTTCACTATAGGTTTATACAGCTCTGGGATTTTCCTCTCAATCATCGGCCTAAGGTTCTCTTTCAGCTTGTTATAGTTTTTTTTGAGTTCCAGCTGATACTCCCGCTGATCTGCAGTAATAAGGTGCTTGTTTTTCTCCACTGCTTCACCACATCTGTTCTCAAAATAAAGATTAGAAACCACATTGGTTAATTCTGACACTTTAAAATTTTATTATAGTGAGCTTATGTTAGATAAAGCAAGATTTCAGCCTGTCAAATTATTTACTGCCAGATTCATAGAGTCCTCTGGTCATGATTTTACCATTCATTAGATATTAAAAATACATGAGGGAAATAAACATATTTCAATGACCATTGTGACACCAGATTAAATTTCTACTTCAGTAAACGGAGGCATCTCCATTGGAAGTCAGTGAAGTTGCACTTATAGAATCATAGAATATCACTGTTGGAAGGGACCTCAGGAGGTCATCTAGTCCAACCCCTTGCTCAAAGCAGGACCAATCCCCACCTACATCATCCCAACCAGGGCTTCTCAAGCCTGACCTTAAAGACCTCTTATGCGTAACTCACATCTCAGTGTGCATGCACACACAACTAGATGGTTAAACATTTGATATGTGAGCATGCAGAATAAGATTTGCATGCATGTCGGGCAGTACAATCTCAAAGCAAACATGCATATCTGCATATGTGCAAATGTGCCTGCCTCCCAGGGCTGGTTGAAAAGTTTGTCATGGAACAGTTTTCTGCCAGAAAATGCCGAGTCAACAAAATTGAGACATAAGTATCAATGTATCAATTTAAACAACGTTTTACAAAAAGTTGACAAAGCGCTGTATTTTGACATTTCCCAAACAAAGTTCTTTGGAATTCTTGTTTTCTGCAACTTTTCATTCTGATTCAGGCCGAAAGGAAACTTCAAAATGTTGGAATTCCCCACTGAAGGGAAATTCGGAGTTTCAGTTGACTAATACCTATATACACAAGTGCAGGAACTGGGTGTGGGGGGTGCTGCAGCACCCCCAGGTTTTAGATGGGTCTCCTCTCCTGGCCCTGCGCCCGGGGGTCCCGACGGCTGGTCCCGTGCCTAGGGCTCCAGTCCTAGCCCCGCATGCGGGGTCCCTGCTGCCAGCCCTGCACCCAGAGCTCCGCACTTGTCCTCCAGCTGTGGCCCCAGCCCCCTTACCCCTGTCTGTGTCCCCACCCCACCCACCCCAAGCCATGGCCCTGCTCCTGGACCCAGCTCTAAGAGGTGTGGAGGGCGCAGATAGGAGTAAGAGGGGGCACAGCATCCCCACTCTAAAAAGTGTTCCAGTGCCACTGCCTACATATGGTGTGAAAATCTAGCTCCTGATGTTTACTGCATTGATTTGTAATTATGAACGACATTAACATGGCTACAGTTCCATACTCCAGCTTCAACAAATCTTCAATTAGTTTTCCTTTCACTCACCTCATTATAAATTCTTTGAAGCATAATCTCAGCTTGTTGTGATGTCGGTAAAGTTTTGGGTCTGCTGGAATTTCCGCCAGGAACACTTGGGCTACCTCTAGTGGTCCCTTAGAGGAATAACACAGTAGAATATTACAAAGAACATTTTCTGCATTAACTGAAAAGGAAGCACAAAACTGGTTTGTTTGAGGTTTTTTATTTCACTTCTGGAGTGACAAAAAAAAGTCATATGTTGACATTGTAGCAGGAAGCTGCCCTTTTAAGGGTTTTCCCTGACTGTGTTGTATTAACCACTGCTTCCTTACCACCCTCTCTTTTCTTTGCCAATCAAAGGTTAGGCCAACATATTCTAGTCTGTTCTACTGTTGTCTATCATCCCCTATTGCCATTAATGCTTCTATGAAAAGAAAATGGATTATCTCCATCTGGAAAGGAGTGAGCAGGGACTTTCCTACTGCCAAAGAGGGAAGATGCACAGCTACTACAGTGATGGATGCAATACAAAAACTCCTAGCATGGGCAGATAAGAACATGAAAAGAATGCTTTTTCCACAGTATAAAACAGCACATTCCTACAACGTGGCAGGTTTTAGTGGAAGAAGAATTGGTAGGAAATGAAGGGATGAGGGTCTAATTAGCAGGGGTTATCAATTTTTTATCAAGATCAAAATTGGTCAAGGTATAGTCAAGGTCCAGACTCCAGAGAAAACAATACAAAAATAGCAATAGAGATTTGGTGGTCCGTTCAAAGCATCTGGTGGTCCAGATTTGGCCCGCAGTCCACCTATTGACTACCCCTGCATTAAGGGAACAATGTTCTGCTGAGGCATGGTTAGGGCCTTGCTTTTTTCCTCTTAGTTTGTCTTCATCATGTTTGTTTTTTTGTTAAGCAGTATGCATTTTAATAAACTGCAGTTGAGTGTTGTGGGTTTTTGGGGATACTTTCTTGTATGCTAAGAATTCTGGGATTCTGGTGGCCCCCCAGCAAAGAGATTTACTCCTTGAGTATTCTCTTAAATGACTGAAGTTGATGGGATGGTTAGTAGTCTTGTGAAGGAAAAATCTCTCTAAAGAGGAGTTAATTCAGTATGAGTAACTGCACAGAAGTTCAAATGCATATCCACACATTAGCTACGCTCTCTGAACCCACTGCAACTGCAAAACTGGGCTGTAAATGTAAGGGGAACAAGCTGGTGTGAGAGATCCAATATTTCTTGCTTCCAGTCTGGGGTAAAAAATTCCCTGTCCCTTAACATTTTTGCACTTCTGGTTTTCATCAGAACGAGGGAACACAAAGATTTACACAAATAAATCACGGCTGTTAAAAAGTTATCCTGATTTTTCAGAAAAAAAGTTTGCCTATCCCTAGTAGTTAGTCTACAAAGATGAGCCACAGTGGGCAGAGTCCAAAGGGGTATCTACAAGAAATCAGTCTGATTGGAAGTACTCTCACCAGTGCCAGACAAAAAGAGGTAGAAGAAAGCACACTGGGGAAAAAAGAAACATGCCAAAGGCCGTGCAGAAGATACATTATTTTGGTGAGTTTGACCTTTACCTGATTTACAGTGGCTCCAACAGAACCCTGCAGCACCATCTGGAGCATTTTGGCATCTGGTGGCTCCTGGTTGGTTGCAACAGCCAGTTCTAGTGTCTTCTTTTGCATGTCTTCAATAGCAACTTCAATCGGGGTTAAAATGAACTAATACAACATAAGGAGAGATGCATTATAATCTGCGTAATACTGGTATTACAGTTGTTACAGGCACTGCAGCTGAGGGAAGCCGTTTTTGAGCTGGGTTGCAGCCAGGGTGATCAAAACCAGGACAGGGCCAGATTAACCTTTTGTGAGTCCAGCACCAAACATTTGTGGGCCACCATGTAGTTGTTATGGGCCCCTTCCAAGTGTGGGCCCAGTCTGATGGTGCCATTGGTGCCACAGTAAATGCGGTACTGGTGGGATGGGAATAAAAACATTTATTCAAAAACAAAATAAGATATTTGAAGCTACACTTGATTGTGACCTCCACTCAGCCCATAGAGAACAAATTGGGCTAGCATCACTGTATCCAGAATCTCCTTGATTTGGTTTGTGTGGGAGGGGCTTGTTTGTTAGTTTTATCTTTTTTGTTTGCTTGGGGCCCTAAACATAAGTGCTTAATTAGCACATTTATGAGCCACATTAAGCCCAGATGTAGCTCTCAGTGGTGTTGAACCTGGATATCCCCACCACCACCCAAAATTATGTTTAGTAAATACATTTTTTGAAAGCTGCATTTTCTACTTTGGTATAACAGTGTTTACAAAACTTTTTTAAAAGTTCGTTTCTTTAGCCTATTTTCCCCTTTGCCTCACCACCCCTCAAGCCTGCAAGTGAACCAGTAAAGTTATTGGGGAGGAGTGTGGGGAAGGACATTGCTGGTGCCCATCTTTTGCAGGGAGAAAGGGCCACTGAGAGACACACACACACTTTACCACAAAGGCTACCACAATCTAGCATCATGACCCTACCCCAACCTTCACACCTGGGCTCTCCCCCCATCTCTCCTACTGTCCCCACTCCGCACAACTAACCCCCAGCCTCACATGAAGGCTCTCCTCAATCTCCCTGCTATTGCCTCTCCCTCCACTTTTACCCTGGGCTGTCATCTCCCTCCCTTGTACTGCTCCTCCCACCCACAGAACCAACCCCCACCTTCAATCCAGACTCTCCCATCCCTCCAATATCACTCAAACCAGCCAAATTTAACCTCTGTAAATTCTGAGTCAAATCCATACATCAGTATAGTCAATGGAAAGATATCAATGGGCTTTGGATCAAGTCCTATATCTACATTTAGTTTTATTCTAGGCTATTGGCTTCTTGGTTACTGTGCTTCCTACTTTTACAAAGCTGCTTCTCTCTGGAGTAGTTTCTGCACCCCAACACTAAGGTTTACAAACAGATTGGTCTTTGATGACAGAGAAGTATAACAGAAAATAGGACTTTCTTCTTGTTCCTGTCACACCTCTTCTGCCATTATCCTGACAAGCACAGAGCCTGAAATCACCCCCTTCCAACAACACCTTCAATCCCTATCTAATGGCTGAGCTCGATACTCAAATTCACAGCTCTCACAAAGCTGTCCATTACCTCTTCCTTTTGAATGACATTGATTCTGGTTTTGACATAGGGGAAAGCATGCATTGTGGTCAGGATAGTATTCCTCTTGTACTGTTCACTCAGATCACCTCTGGGGCGTCCATCCAGGGTGAAAGGCGTGGTGTACATGAAACGCCGAAGGCTGAAGTTCTTCTCAAAGTAGGTCACCCTGTCTTTCATCTCATACTCATCAAAATAGGGCTCCACAAATGTAATTTGTATGTAGGCCTGGAGGAGGGGGAGGGACAAATCTTAGTGCCAAGACAAATGATTATGAAATAAATGGAATGCATGAAATATCACAGTGAAATGGCATGTGCTAGAAGAGCACACAGGCTGTGTTTTGTTTGCTCTCACACACAGCCGGACCTCTCTGATTCTACTACAGCTGCAATGACTTCATGTTGTCCAGAACCTACTCAGAGGCCTTGGTATTTTGTATCCCCACTTTTCTTTCCCCCATAAGAACATAAGAGTGGACATACTGGGTCAGACCAAAGGTCTTTCCAGCCCAGTATTCTGTCTACCAACAGTGGCCAATGCCAGGTGCCCCAGAGTGAGTGAATCTAACAGGTAATGATCAAGTGATCTCTCTCCTGCCATCCATCATCCCCCTTTGACAAACAGAGGCTAAGGACATCATTCCTTACTAATCCTGGCTAATAGCCATTTATGGACTTAACCTCCATGAATTTATCCAGTTCTCTTTTAAACCTTGTTATATTCCTAGCCTTCACATCCTCCTCAGGCAAGGAGTTCCACAGGTTGACTGTGCACTGTGTGAAGAAGAACTTCCTTTTATTTGTTTTAAACCTGCTGCCCATTAATTTCATTTGGTGGCCCCTAGTTCTTATGGGAACAAGTAAACAACTTTTCCTTATTCAAGCACACCACGATCAGTTCATCAGGAAGTGCGGGGAGAGAAAGAAGGCCCTGATTGGCAGGAGGCGCTGGGAGCAGGGTGGGGAGCTGAGGAGAGGCTGCTCATGAGGTTTGGGGCTCTTTGGCAATGTATATTGATAAATTCTGGCTCCTTCTCATTCTCAGGTTGGCCACCTGTATGAGGGTTAGTAGGTCCTCCGAGCCACTGGGGGGCAGTGAGGAGCTACTGCCTCACTGCAAGGCCTTGGCCACACCTCCCAGTCACGGGGAATTAGGGTCGGGAGGTGGGCCATCACAAGTCAATACCGCGCCCCTCAGGCAGGGGAGCACCAGCAAAGAGTCAGTAGCGCGCCCCTCAGGCAGGGGAGCGCCGGCTAGGGTTTGGGGTGCACCTCACTGGTGAGAGGGCACCAGCAGGAGTCAGGGTTGTCTGCTGCAGGCTGCTCTGGCTCCCCCTCAGTGTCTGCCTCCGTCAGCCATGGGTCACTGCTGGGCTCCGGCGGTTCCTCGGGGTACTCAACCGCTAGCCGCTCTGGTTCCCCCGCAGCGTCCGCTTCCGTCAGCCACGGGTCACGGCAGAGCTCCGGGAGTCCCTCGGGGTATTCAGTGGCAGGCAGGTCTGGAAACCCCAGTCCTTCCCCTAGATCAGGGTTCCCTGGGCCCAGGGCCTCCCCTGGCTCGGCAGCAGGATGGGAAGGGAGCAGCCAGCGGTCTGCATCTGTCTCCCTCCCTGGTGCTGCCCTGACTGAGCTAGGGGCCCTGCCCTTTATACTTCCTGTCCTGCCCTTCCCCTTCCTGGGGGCAGGGCCAGGTTGGTCTGGGCCCGCCCACTCCGGTTGCGGAAGTGTTTCTTTCCCCTCTGGCTCGGAGGGAGGCTACCCAGGCCCCCTGTACCACCCCTGACCTAGGCCGCTGAATACACACTTGTGAAACCCTGCTGACTTAAATGAAGTTGCAATGGTGTGAGAGGAGAATCTGACCCATTATGGGTTTAACCATTTGACTGAAACGTACCAAAGAAAACTAACATTGGCCTCTAGATAGTGACTCTATGTTTTCTAACCAAGACTGGCCACTGATTTTATTTTGGGGTTGGGGCCGGGGAGAAGTACTAAAGAAACCAAAATTCAGAACAGTCAACTCATGTACCATTTTTACAAATGTCAGCTCAATATAAACTAAGGAAAACAAGCATAGAAGGAAGAGAAAAAAAGAAAAATGGAAACCACAAATATTAAACAAAAAATTAAAGGGGGGATAGATATAGTTTTCCACTATGCCCTGGAAAGTGATCAGGATTTATCATCATCATAATATGCTTACTCTGAACTCCACACTGGCTGCAGATCCAATTCCAAATGAACTTCAGTGCATTAGTCTTTATAGCGATAAATAGAAGAGGATCTGGCTGTCTCAGAAACTGCCTCTCACTCCAAGCTCAAGTCTTTTCTATGTATCTTAGGCCATATCTACCCTACCTGCCGGATCGGCGAGTAGTGACTGATCTATCGGGGACCGATTTATTGCGTATAGTGTAGTGAGAGCGGCAGCGGTTGACTCACCACTGTGAGGATGCCGAGGTAAGTCAACCTAAGATACGTTGACTTCAGCTATGTTATTCGCGTAGCTGAAGTTACATATCTTAGGTCGACCCCCAGCTCCCCCAGTGTAGACCTGGTCTCAGGTACTTCTCTGACCCTCATCATTGTACTGTCTGAGGACCTAACCATCTTTGAGGTATTTATCAACACAACACCCCTGTGTAATGCCATCATTCCCATGGTACAGATAGGGAATTGAGGCACCATGAAGCTAAGTGACATGCCCATAGTCACCTAGAAAGTCTGTGGTATGGCAGGGAGTTAAGTCCAGATCTCCAAAATCTTAAGCTAGTCATTGGACCATCCTTCCTCTCCTCATGTGATGACTCTCTTCGTACTGCATTCTGAAGTCTATTAGTCTCCTCCCTGAAGCTCTTATGTAGCATTGTCCATCTAGAGCTCACAAGTGCTAGTGCCTTTTATACTTGGAGAAATTGAAGCACCAAGGGGTGAAGTGACTTGTCCAGAGTCACACAGCAGGTTAGTTGCAGAGCAAGAAGGCCAGAGATCAGGGTGTCTGATTTATAGTCCATTGCCCTAGTCACTGGACCACATTGCCTCCCCAGTTTGTTTTATAATGATAGCCTTGGACATCAAATACTAACACACACATCTCAGCTTTACTTGTTGTCTGAATCAACATTAAGGTCTCACAGGCAGCTCCGTGCTCTCCTTTTTTTCAGCCACTCAGTGCTCAGTTCACAGGACACAAATAGCTGGGCTAATACCTTCCGTACCTTATTGGGATGCAGCTTGCTTCTGTCTACAGGAGTGGAGTCTTTAATCACCTCCACAGCATCCTCCCCGAAGCACTGACCATAAAACCCCTGAAAAGGAAAAAATCATTATTCAGAGGTGATGTTACACATCTGTAAAGCAATGCAAGTCATCTGTGCTGCTCTGATCAAGACCAGGAGTTGTGATAAATTCTGGATTTAATGCAATAAGTATGCTACAGTAAGGGTTAAAGTCTGCAGAGACCTAGACACTTTACAGATGAAGTCCCAACACTGAATTGCTAAGTAAAAGGCAGAGTTCCAGGAAAGGAGGGGGGAAATGAGGAATCTGTCATTGCTGCCCTAAGCAAAAGTTCAAAAGGATTCAAAACAAAACTCAAATCCGCTCAGGTTAAGTCCCTGAATTCCTTATACTGAGAAGGGATGCCAGCCATCTCAAGGCATGGGACCACAGGGTAATGAAAACTCTGACATTATGTCAACCTGCTGTAAAAAGGGCTGCAGTCTAAGGTATCAGATACACAGACAGAATGATCTGAGATATACATGAACTTGATTGACTTTTGTACATTACCACCACCTATAGCTGCTGTGCTGTGACTTCTTTATTCACCCTTCTATTTTCTTAGGAAGCATAACATGAAGCAGGAAGTTATACAACTATGATCTCTTTACCTCGAGTCTGTGAGAAATCTCAGGAAGTTTAGTAATTGCAGGCTCTTTATAAACAAATTCCTGTTCATCTAAGTCCCCAAATTTGGATCCATAGAAACCAACACGGAAGTAAGTTCCAAACATTCGCTTTTGACCCTGATTGATAAAGGGGGGGAAAAAGTTAACATTTAGCTTCTCTTTCCTTAACTATAATCCAATTTTGATGCCTTATTCATCTGATTTATATATGAGGAACTCCACAGACCATAGGTTTGTCAAGATTTCAGAGCAAAATATGGCCCTATGTACTATCACCTTATTTACTATAGCACAGTTCAATTTCCTATTAGGAAAAAAAAACTATAAAAGTTAAAAGGGGCATCATTGGTTCAAATTTGGCTTAAAGTTTAGATTTTGTATGAACTCACTTTTGCAAATCTAGAACAATAGAAATGTTTCTTTTTTAAAAAAATTCCAGTGAAAGCATTAAAAACAAACGTAAATACTTCAATGTTGATTAATAATTCACAAAACAGTATTGTAAAAGTCCACCAGAACTTGAAAGTGACTAGAAACGAAATTGATCTATTTTCATTGTCCAAGCCAAGAGAAATACAGAAACAGCATAAATACTGAAAAGTAAATTAGATTTTACAATTCTATTTTTGTAATCTAAGGTACTAGTAACACTGGCAAGAAAATTGTTTTTCTTTTTGAATGTGTGTGGTCAAATGTAATCATGCCTGCTTTCCCCTGGTCTAAATTTTACCTGTGATTTTTTTTTTTTAACCCCTATGTCCCTTAAAAATCTTTTGAATGTTCTATTGATCTCTTTTTATACGTGTTGTTTATAATCTTCTTCCATCTCTTCATGTTTCTCTGAGTCATTGTATTTTTCTTCAGTACAGACTACCCTTAAGAGGCAAGATCTAAATTACAACATGTAGTCCAAAGCAGATGGAAATTCAGGTTAGAGGAAGGAAGTGCTCCTGTTTGGTATATATGGTCTTATCTTCATCATCCCATAAGCAAACACTGCAGCGCAGCAACATATAACTTGCTCATAGAGAACCAGTAGCAGAAGGTACCTTGTTAATAATACTGTCGAAGGCTTTTTGAAGCTTGCTGTGAGTAGAGGTAAGCTTCCTGAAATCTCGATGTGCTTCCAGTATAGGGATGACAATTTTGTAGACCTCATTCACAGTTTCGTACAATCCCCCCTGATAAGAGGGAATTTAAAAAAAAAGGGAGAAAAATGAGTTTTCATATCCTATATAAAGAGACTGGATCTTCACTACAGGCATTGTAGGACAAGTTATTTTATAAGTTCATTTTTCTGATATGACGCCTGTTTTAGCTTTTAAAAAATCAGTAAAGTGATTATGAGCCTATGGGAGTATAATTATATTTCCATGTATTAATTTACTAAAATGTCTTATCAAACATCCACTAAGTTCCTTAGCGATGTATTTATGGGCTGAGTTGGATGGAGTTTAACTACATGATGCCCCTTTAAGTAAATGTGAATTGTGAGGCTAAACTCTGGCTGTGCTCAATATGAAAGCATATGGGTAACTCTTAGGGTCTAAAGTCTATGCAGAAATATGAAAGTCTTTTTCAAATGTATTATATCAGGATAATACCCAGACGGCTCAGTTCACTCCTGGTGCAAATCAAATTGCAAGCCCCAAGCAGTGACGGTCTGCCTGCAGTTGGGGCACAGCGGCCTGCAATCCCCACTCCAGAAGTGGGCATGGCCAGCCTGGGAGCCAGTACTGGTAGGTGTCCTACAGGAGCCTTGGCAGAACATTAAACTTGTCATTCCCCAGGGATAAGTCCCCACCCCATTCATCTCCCACTGAGGGCACAAGAAGTGAAAACTGCACTCCCCTGCACATACAGGAGTGAGACTGACCCAATGGCCAAAATCATCCCTAGGATAACTCCATTATCTTCAGCGCAGTCATAAAGGGATGAATTTGGCCTGCCCTGTCTATTCACTCACCGTGCTGAAGAGCTCAGCAGCTTGTTCCAGGAGCCCCACAAGGCCGCTTTCAGAGAAATACCTCCCAGAGCATATCCCATCCTCATCTGGAGACAAAATATCATCCGAAACAGCAGATTCCTCCAGCACATTGGAGGAAATATTCTGAAATAGATCACAACAGAGACACCCACAGGGCTTAGAAACCACAACAAACAGACTATCACAGAGGCATACACTGCAACAGAGATTTTTCACTGTCAAGAGCCTTAACACAACAGAAGTAAAACAACAGAAGTCGCACTGCTGGATACAAAGCTACGTTCCATCAAGAAGCTCTTATCACACCATAAACCCCAGCTCTAGAGATCAAGGGGCTTGTCACCAGAATCCTGATTTTTTCCCTCCCACCTCAGTATTTTGAAACCAAACTCCCCACCATTTCCAAAATTCCCTCTGCGGGTGAGAGACTTCCAGGCAGCTGCATTTCAGTGGGAGGGCTAAAGGTTTCCATGGTGTCGTGCTCATTTTCACTCTAACAGCTCTTCCCCTTTGTCAGCTGAGCATAATTGCCTCGTCCATAAATCCTTCCAAGCTTAAATTTTCCATGTTTCATATCAGCCCAAAGGTGAGTTATTCTGGGGAGTTTGCTAAATGGGTTTTGACTCCACTTATGCAAGCATGGGAAAGTGCAATGCAGAGGATGTTGCTTTAGAAACCATAATATTTGAATTCTTGTTTACTTATACTTGTTTGATCATCAATCTCAGTGCTCCTTAATGGTATTTTACTGCAGGTAATATATTGGAGTCTGACCCTGAAGGTAATTTTCCCACTGAAGTCAATTTCTTAATGGAAGATGTACTGAATAAAGCCTGCAGGATTAGGCATTTAAGTTTTGTAGGCCACTTAGTAAAGACTGGAAAATGCTTTGGCATCCATTAGAATGAAGAGCAACATATAAATGCAAAATCATCATAACATTAGCATTGTTAAATTATATGTAAATATTGTGACAAAGTTCCTCCTCTGCATTGGTGGGTTCTGCGTTTATTGGCGGATTTGCTCACCTCAGAGATTCACAGTAGCCCTCAGTTTGGCCACTTTCGTGGCTCAAATCTGCCGTTCACTCAGATAACCTCATCATTGGCCAGCATGGGGAAAAAGAGTAAGAACAATCTCAGCAGTCTCTGCTGATCCACCATGTGGGTCGGTGAACAGCCCAAAGACCTTCCCCTCTGGTGGAACCCACAGTCTAGGTCAACACCTCCTCTGTCTGATCAGGAGTTGGGAGGTTCTGGGGGAACCTGGACCTGCCATCTGTTCTGGGTTCCAGCCCAGGGCCTTGTGGACTGCAGCTGTCCAGAGTGCCTTCTGGAACAGCTGTGTGACAGCTACAACTCCCTGGGCTACTTCCCCATGTCCTCCTCCCAACACCTTCTTTATCCTCACCATAGGACCTTCTTCCTGATGTCTGTTAACGCTTGTACTCAGTCCTCCAGCAGCACGTCCTCTCACTCCCAGCTCCTTACATGCACCTCACTAACAGGTGTGAGAGCCTTTTTAAACCTGGTGTCCTGATTAGCCTTAATTAATTCTAGCAGCTTCCCAACTGGCAACAGTTGTCCTAATTAGCCTGCCTGCCTTATTTGGTTCTAGAAAGTTCTTGAGTGTTCTGGAATAGTCCCTGTTATCTTACCCAGGGAAAAGGGGCCTGCTTAACTTAAGACTGCTTAACCTAATATATCTACCTTTGACCACTCTCTTGTAGCCATCTGGCCTGACCCTGTCACAATACACATGAACATAAAGATACCCCAGTATCAGTAGCTTTCAACAGCTGCAACAATTTCTAGCTTTTGATTTGCTTTTAATTGAAAAAAAAAAAGGTAAACTGAGGTCATGTAGTCTCATGTTCTTAACAGAAGTGACATTTGAAGCCCATCTCAGCTGAGGAGAAATGCTAGCTAGCTGGCAATTTGATTTCGGAAAGGCCTTTTCCTAAAATGGCAGAGACCAAGTGCCACTACTATTGATCTGACTTAAAGTTCTGATATCTCACGTCAGTCACTGCATGGGGATACTTGTCCCCACTGCAGCTTTATGGGCATATATTCAGAGTCTGAGGTCAGAAGGGACCACTGGGATCATCTCATCTGTGATCATTTTCCTTCTCTGTGGGAGAAATTCGCTCTGTGCAGAGCATCCTTACAAGGCCTGTGCGTAACTTTAGTCTCATTTAAACCCTAACGCGGAGTCCAAAGAACAGACTGGCCAAAATGGGACTTCAGTGACACATAAAGCCTGTGCTTTCCCTAGCACAAAGGAGAACTTCACCCTATGTTATTCATATCAAACATTCATCAGCACTAGAATTTGTTTAATTCTTATACCCATTTAAACTGCCAGGATTCAAAAATAATGGGAATTTGGAAGATACTTTTCAGCACTTTGTACTTCATTATTAACTGATATCTGGATAGCCTTGAGAGGCCTCAGTCGAGATTCAAGGCCCCACTGTACTAGCCACACAAAGCAAAAAGCCAATCCCGGAGTTAGAGAGCTTACAATCTAACTAACAAATGTATTGAGCTTTTCATCCCAGTATTCCAAAATGTTTTCACAGGCGTTTTAGTACTTGGAGTTCTACTGTCCTTTATGAGCACTTCCATGGGTATTAGGAGGAGTGATTTATTAAAAAGGGGAAGCCAAGGAAATTGCAACCATCAGATTATCTGTTCATTGGCTTTAAATATTTTCCCACAGCCCCTTTCTATTAGCTTGGAAGTGTAGTAGCTGAGCGCCTGTTCTATACATTTCTGTGGGTTGCATTATCTTTTGAGAAATGTATGCAGGACAAGATTCCATTGACTTTGGTCTGCAGCTTTTGTCTTGATCTGCTAAACTTTGGTGTGTCTCCCCACCTTCTATAGCTAGGAATTTCACAAATAAGTTAGAGAGAAAGTGGGTGAGGTAATTTCTTTTATTGGCTCAACTTCAGCTGGGGAGAAAGACAGTCTTTTGAGCTTACGTAGTGCTCTTCTTCACTGCCGTGTACGCTCAAAAGCTCAAGACAACTGCAGAAATCCTAGGTTTGACTGACACTTTTAAGGAGGTCTCTCTCTTATTGGTGCACAGGGAGATAATTCATTTAAATGAATGCTAGTTACATGTTAAGAAAAGCCACACGTTGGAGAGAGATTAGCCCTTTATGTTTAGAATGTTTTCTGTGCATCTGATTCAGTTAGTAGGCATGAGTTGCCTACAAATGAAGTGCTTACCTGCAATATTTTGTGGCTGCAATGTCATTCAGCTACAGACTATATCTTAGAAGACATTTAATATACCTAAAATTGGAGCTACCCATTCAGTAATAATACTAACTTTAGTTCTAAAGTATCCAAAAGTGCTTCAGAAATTAGATATCTACCAGATGTTCAGCTACTTCTGGAATGGAAGTGTTGTCTAACAGCCTATGGCAAAACTATGAAGCACTTTCAGACAGGAAGTGAAGTATACAGATATTCCAGCAGTCTAGCAACAGTTGGTCCCAACTCATTGTTAAGCAATGAGGTCAGGCCACAAACTAAGATCTTGGGAAAAGGGGCACATTATACAACTGTTCAATGTTGCCATCTAGATTGCCCTGATGTGGATTCAGTTAACTAGCTCTGATTGGTGCCAGGCGACACTTCCCCAAAGTCACTAGACGTGTACCCAGATACATATTATTTCTACCTGAAAGCTGACACTGCCCACTGGCAGGTACTTGTGATCCTCTAGCATGCTCAGATATTCCGCAACCAGAGCTGCAGCATGGACCAGGCACATGGCTGCCTCAGTGTAGCATTTCTTCTTGGCGTGTTTCTCTGCCATGTTCTGTAGCCAAGTCAGCCTCAAGTCAGGTGACGTCTGATACCCTTTGGCAATTCTAGCAACAAGGGTCAAGAAGTAGACTTGGATTGGTTTCTTTTCTTTCTTTAAAAAATACATATCCATCTTCATAACTGCTTACAAAGTGCATATTGCATCACAAATGAAATTGAAAATTGGCTTATAAAAATCTTTTAAAATGTAGACGATTGACTGGTGCACTTTGTATGTTACATCACAAGGAAAAAGCTCCTTTTGTCTAAACCAGGGATCTCAAACTCTAATCACAAGGAGGGCCACATGAGGACTAGTACATTGGCTCAAGGGCCACATCACTGGGCTGGTCTTCACTAGGGGGTTGGATCGACTGCAGATACGCAACTTCAGTGATGTGAATAACGCAGCTGAAGTTGGCGTATTTGCAGCCGACTTACCTGCCGTCCTCACGGCGGCGGCGGTCAGCAGCGTGCTCCCCCGTCGACTCCAGCTTGTACCTTTTGGCGAGCTGGAGTTACGGAGTCGACGGGGACGCCGCTGGCGATCGATTTATCGCGTGCTGAATCAATCGCCAAAAGACCGATTGCTACCGCACGTAGTGAACACAACCCACTGACACCCATTGCCCACTTCCCCCTGCTCCGCCCCCACTCCACCCCTTCCATAAGCCCCTGCCCATTCTCCACCTCTTCCCACCCCACCCCCATTCCAACCTCTTCCCCAAATCCCCGCCTTCTCCCGCCTCTTCTCCGCCTCTTCCCCTGAACTTGCGGCTGCCCGCTCCTCCCTCCTGGAAAGCACTAAGCGCCACCAAACAGCTTTTGGCAGTGGGAAGTGCCTGGAGGTAAGCAGAGGAGCGGGGACACGGTGCACTGGGGGGAGGGGAGCTTAGCGGGCTCCAGAAAATAACTCCAGAGGGGGCTGGGAGACATGGGGAGCTTGGTGGGCTGCAGGAAATAACCCCGCGGGACACATGTTTGAGACCCCTGGTCTAAACACTGCACCTGGAGAGCTTGTCAGCCGAAATACTTGGGATCTCTCTCAAAACCCCACTGCCCCTTTGTGTTTGCTTCGTTTTAATTTGTTCAACAGCAGCATGAGAAGGTTTCACCTGTACATGAGATCCATGAGCATCTCTGGATCTTCCTGAAACTCCCTCATTTTCACTGTGTCTGACAAAATACTGTTCAGATTACGTAGCAGCTCCTTCACCTGGAGATACACACACATAAAACCCACACATGTTTCAGGGTTTGATTAAAAATTCAACATCAACGCAAGATGATTTATTGTTTACTCTATTAATTGTTGGCACAAAAGAAAAGTCACAGTGCAGGACTGTTACAGTGCAGACTTTACCAGTCATATTCATTCAGTAAGCAACTAACAGAACAATGACATGGCAAAAGACACAAACACACACACACCACACACACACAATAGCTTTATCAAATCAAAATAAAACAAGTCCATCTCCTTTTGTTCATGAACTCCCTAAATGGAGTGCAACTTCTGCTTCAGGAAAACTGCAATATATTGTTAAACAATATTGTTTCGCAACTCTTAGCACCACATGTATCATTACCTCACAGTTAGACAGGTGGTTGCTCATGCAGTCACTTCCTTATGAACTGAGAAGAGTGGGGAATTTTTTTTAAACTAAGATTTCCATATACAGCTGTCCTGCTCTGATAATGTGGAAAACAACAAGTTCCTGTTTCTCATGAGGGTTATGAAATCATCATGATTTATAAAGTGGGATGCATAAAAGGGGAAATGGTTAGCCAACATGTGTGCCCAAACCGTTAGTGAAACCAGGGCAACTTGAGTGACCAGGAATGAACAGAGATGCTACCTGTATATTTTATTTTAAAATAATATATTCCTTTTATACGGGAACTGTTTGGGTAGTTGGAAGAACTTAGCTTTCAGTTTCGTAACTCAACCACATGAAGAAGTGCAAATATCCTAATTGCATAACTTCTAGGCTGTTGCCTTTAAAATAAGGTTTATGTCATTTTTCACTGACAGCTTTGGGTTTTGAAGGAATGGAGGTAAGTTCTGTTTTCAGATTGGCAGTACTGTGCTAATGACACAAATTTCAATCTCCGATACCGTACATGGGTGTAGCTCCTACTGCCTTCAAGGGGGAATCATGTATACAAAGCTAAGAGAAGAATCTAGCCTATAGTTAGTTCTACTTGGATCACTGTAAAGCTGTCCCATGGAATTACACTCAGCTTTTACCCCAGACATCCTAGATACTGTTAAGATTGTTCAGATTTAAAAAGTGTGACCCTTCATTAAATTAGAGACAGGCCCAAGAAGCAACATCTGCACCCAAATTTTCAATATTTCTGGTTTAGGAATGCCCACGTGTGGGGATCTTATTCCAGCCCATCTCAGGACGAGAGGTCCTGAAAGAAAAGCATCAGAAGCCATAAAAGCCTAACCTGGACTGGAAACAGGGTTGGCTGCATATCCATGTCTTCTTCTGCATACGCCAAGATGGTTCGTAAGGATCTTCTGAGGTACTCTTCATTGAAATCAGATGATTTTCCAACCAGAGAGGCCAGGGACATTGTCACCTGCATCTTCACTCTTGCAAAATTCTTTATACATGGGGGGAGAGAAAGAAAAACAAAAGCCATGCAATAGCTACAAGGTGTATTAACTTGCCACAGGCACCATATGTTTTTATTCATTTGTATGCTCTTGGGATGTAAACCCACATCGTTTCTACTTATTTAAATACAATGGGCCAAGTGTACCTGGTTATGCCATCTGCCATTTTGGCCCAGTACTTTACAAGTGAATACCTTGGGGTACATGGCATCTCAGGCTATGTATCCATGAGCATGCAAGGGGAAGTAAGAATCCCTTCTGTCCCACCCCTGCACATGCTACCTGGACCTTAGATCCAGGCACATAGGTGTATGAGAGCTATGTGCACCTGCTACACCCCATCAGAACAGCTGGAGTCCTGGCTCCCTTCCCTCAATGAACCAGCCAGTGCAGTTGGGCTTGTGGGAGATGTTGCGGGAGCGGGAATGTTATAATTTGCTGCTGATATAGGCCAGCAAACAAACAACTATTATTTGCCACCCACAGAATGGGTGGCAAGCAGGGTGGGAATTATGCCTCAGAGGTGTGCCTGCAAAAAGCTCAGCACCTCCTCCTTACATACAAATCTTTTCCATTTATTATCATTTTTAAACCCTAATGCAAAAGAGTGGCACCAAATTCCTTGCTGTGTCTAATAACTTACACTGAGGGAGCTGAAACTGTGTCTCATGAGGAGGTAAAGGGTAGCACAGGCTTGAATTCGTGTGATGTCTATGCTGCTGCTGCAATGATGTAGAACTCTTTGACACAGGTCCGCACACTGCTCCATCTCCTCTTCAAACAGCAAGTCTCCAAACTAAGAGAGGCAGAGAAGACACCATCAGGGCATTTGACCCCAAGCGTTCAAATGTCACAAGTCAGGCTTGCTTGAATCATGAGATTCATCTGATGAAGTGGGTTTTAGCCCATGAAAGCTTATGCCCGAATAAATTTGTTAGTCTCTAAGGTGCCACGAGTAGTCCTCATTCTTTTCGTGGATACAGACTAACATGGCTACCACTCCAAAAAAGACAATACTGTTCGGGGTCTTTTGATTTGGTTTCTGGTTTCTCAACTTTTCCTCCAGACCTAGGAGGGCTAGAAATTTACTCTTTAAAAAAAAAAAACAAAAGCTATGATTCTCAGATGATCTCATAACTCCAGTAGCTGCAAGCAAAACACCAAATATGGCAAGATTCACACTAAGATTGTGAGAGTTGGTACTTCCAGACTTTAAGCACACCAGCACAAAAGGGTAAAGAAATATGCCAACAGTGCATTGAGAATATGGAACAATTATTCATTGGATCTTTTCACATCCTGCTGGCACCCCAACCCCCACACCACACAATTTCATTCTCCCCAAAACTTCCAGCACTAACCTCCATCCCAGACCCTGCTCCAAACTTTTTGATTTATGATAGGTTTGAAACACACAGATTGCTATTGGTTCTGGTAGCCCCACAATGTGCTTGGCACTGTGAAATACAAAGAAGGCAACATCCCTGAAGAGCTCACATTCTAAACAGATTACAGATGGATACACACATACGTTTTGTGCATAGATAGAACTTAGAAGGTGTGCATTTAACAATAAACATATCTCTCATTGTTGCAACCCTTGTATGTCTCTTTCTCAGTCTCCACCTTTGGTTCATTGTCTTATCTGGATGTATTATGTCTAATCTACATTGCAAACTCTAAGGCACAGGGTCCCATTATTTTTCTTTATTTATAAAGCAACATGCACACACCTAGAGTGCATTATAAAGAATTAGAATGGTTGCCTCATAAATTACAGTACCAAGTCATGTTAATTGGAAGATACTCTCATTATTATTACTGAAATCTGTCATAAGTCACTTTAACTGGAAGATTCTAAAGATAATTAAATTTTCATTGTACTTCATGAGTTTCATAACTACTCAGGAAATCCTATCATTAAGCTTGTCTGCCTATCCATATTTAATGAAAGACCAACACTAATTTGGGCACAATTATCCTGTTTGTTTGTTTTTTACATTCAGGATCTTCACATGTTTTTTTCGGGGGGGAAATTCTTTTTCAGAGAAGAATGACTCCTTTGCCAGATGCTAAAATATTTTGAATGAAGCTCTTCTCTTAGGACTCTATATTAAAAGATGATAAATCTGGTATGATTCATGTTATAAAGACAGTAGGCCAAAATCTGCCCTTATTTACTCCTGTGAATCCGTATAAACTTCAGAGGGGATGCTGCGGAAAGTGTGGGAATAATTTGGGTTAGTATTTAGAAAAAAAAATTATATAAAATATACCAACAGACTCAGATTCTCCTCTCAATTACACATGCTTAAATGTGGAAAAATTCCACTTAGTTCAGGTGATTGACATCAGTGTAAATGATCTGAATTTAGTCTTGAGGCTGTAATAATCTGATTTCTACTATATTCATGAATTCAGCACAATCAAATTCCTGAAAATTAAAATAATTATTTTAATTAAATTAGAATAACTTTTAATTAAATTAAATTCCATTTTGGGTGGAATTTTGCTATGCATTTTTATCAATATTATTTTCTGTGTTCATTGATACATTGCTAGAAGCAAAAACAATACAATACTTTTATTCCACCTGAATTCTTCCATCCATGTTATCAACAATATTTCCAAAAAGTGGAAGCAGAAAGCCCCGATCATGAACGGTCATGCATGCATCAGCGTGTCTGTACACAACACCTCTTCTAATGGGTGCAAAAGTGCAATTGGGTCTCCACTCTGAAAATGTGGCCCTAATGTCTTAACTAGAAGGACAGAAATAAGTATGTTAAGAGTTTACCTTGGCAATGAGCGCTCTGAGTGTGGCAAAGCAGTGAGTCAGGTACGTGGTGCTCTGATCACAGCTGAGAGAATTTACCAGGACCTTCAGCACACCTCCCAAAAGGTTATCTTTGCAGTCTACAGCTGAGCTGGCCTACACACAGAGAAGAATAGTATTCATGTAACTAGGCAAGCTAACAGGAAACAGAAGCTTAGGGACCAAAATTCTTTTCTATCGTCCAGGAGACCAAGATTGGAATCCTTCACAGGCTGCAAACAAAATGCTTCACCACACTGTGTTTTATCCTACAAAATAGGAATGGGGAAGTCGCTTCTCTTGGATCGGGGTAGAAAGGGAAAGAGGAGCCCTCCCCGTGCCTCTCAGTGTTCCATGGATCCTTCCTATCCATTGTGAACTCAGCACATTTCTATACCCACCCTCAAAGCTCCAGGTTTTCATAATCTTGCTTCTGGCTGAGTTTTTTTTATGTGGCTTTAAAGACCTACATGGCAACCCCTTTGGAGGGCGTCACTTTTCTAACGGCAGGGGTTACAGAGGGATACAAGGTGAAGGTGTTCTGCACTGCCTCCACATGCTCACATCCCAGCAGGCAGATCCTCAGATGGCACGTAAATTGTCATAGTTCCACTGACTTCAGTGGAGCTGTAACACTGTATGCCAGCTGAGGACCTGACCTCTGGATGTTAAGGCCCTAATCTGGCAAACTGCTTCAAATGGGCAGACCCTGGTGCCAGCAGGGCTCCAAGCAGACATAAGGGTTCTCCTGTCCAGAGCACTTTGTAGGATTGAGGACTAAATACCAAGATCTCCCATGACAATGCAGAGCAATGCCCACAAGCCCATCAGGCCAGCCCAGTCCCAAATGTTTAAGATCCTCAGTCAAATTCCTGAAATAAATGAAGACCCTTCTCTCCTCCACCCTCTTCCATTAGAACTGAGAAACCCCAGTGCTCTCTAAAGCCAACTGATGAAATTGGATTTCAAGTACTGTTATAAAGAACCAGGGCCAAAGTCTCTTCTCAGTTACAATGCTGCAACCCCACGGAGTGAAAGGGGTTTGCACTAAGAGATGACAATTTTGCCCTTGGTTTTTTGTTTTTTGTAAAACATGCTGGGATAACTAAGGATCATTTTTTATTTATTTCAGATTGTAAATGTTTCCAAGGTCTTTTTAATCAAAATGTACCACCTAAGAGAGAAATGAATCCTGCTCACTTTGGCATCTGGGATGCTGGGACTGGCCTAGGGTTAGCCATGCAGTTTCTCACCTGGATGATATTCTCCTGCATATCTAGGATGATCAAATTAGCTTCCGTAGCCAAGTTTCCACTGATCAGAGCTTCTTGATCCAACTCAGCTTTTGTTCTATGAAAAGAAGCTCTTATTAAAGCATACAGTAAGTACCCCATTATTTGGATAATAACCTACTGTATACACCAGTGTGAAATAAAAATGACTGCATTTTGAATATTCCCAGAAGGACAAGCAACAACCACCTTGTTGAAGGGCATTTCCTAAGGACTACTGGGTAAGTGGGAGGAGTTGGTACTTTTGACCAGTTGGTACTTTAGACCAAACTTTTTCTCTGGTGACTCAGTTGAGGAAAACAGTTGCTGCCCATGACCCAGTGGAGCTGGGGATGTAGGGTTTGGGGTGTGGAAGTGACTCAGGGCTGGAGCAGAGGGTTGGGGAGCAGGGGCTCAGGCTGTGGGGATAAGAGGTTTGGGGTGTAGGAGGGGGCTCCAAGTTTGGGGGAGGGACTCAGGGCTGGGGCAGGGGATTGGGGCATGGGCTTACCTCGGGTGCTCCTGGTCAGTGGCACAGTGGAGGTGCTAAGGCAGGCTTCCTGCCTGTCCTGGCACTGTGGACCGCGCTGAGCCGCGGAAGTGGCCAGAAGATGCTCTATGCTGATGGGAGAGAGCTCTCCGATCGGCATAAAAATCCCACCCTCCGTGAGCGGCATAAGCGGGAGAAGTTCTTTTGCTGACAGCGCTGTGCACATGCGTGCTTATGTCAGTGTAACATTTGTCACTCAGGGGATGGAACATTCACACCCCTGAGTGACCTAAATTTTGCCGACATAGGCAGTAGTGCAGACACAGCCATATAAACATAAAAGCCTTGCGTACATGCAGAGTTGCACAGGTTTAACTAAAGATGTGATTTTAAACTGATTTAATTGAACCAGAGCAAAAGGCTGTATCGAACATTTATTTCAAGTTAAGCCAAGTTTATTTTGGTTTAGCTTAAATCAGTTAGGAACGGTTGTAAGCTAAACCATAATAAGCCACTTTAAACTAAAAGAAGAGTACACACACAGGGATTTCCACCACTTTTTAGCTCAACCAGTGAAAATTTGTGTATAAACAATCTCCTTGACGAACAGAATCCTTATCTCTAATTATCCCAGACTGCTTTTGCAGACCCAAGGCTAAAGTTGCCTCTGTCCCATTCCTGTGCTACAGAGCGGGGATAGATATATAATAATGCTATATAAGCTCCTGCTCTGTTCCTCCTTGGTCCACTTCTGCTTAGCATGGCAACTGGATAATTAAGGACCTAATCCTGTTGCCTTAGTAAGGAGAAAACCCATTTACTTTGATAGGAATTTTACTTATGAAAGATTGAAAAGGACCACAAAATTTGGTCCTATGTTTCAACTTCTGTTTTCAAAAAGGGATTATATTAATCCTACTGAATCAGCATTTCATTCCATAGTTACATTATTTAGACCAGTATTTCTAGGTTGTACCAGCAATCTCTGGACAGTACAAATACTGCAGTAAGAGATGGCATCAAATTGATTTTTGTGAGGAAATGAGAGATAAATGAACAAAAGGCAGAGTGGACAAAGATTTGTCATTTTTTAAAATTACAATGAATTCCAAAACCAAAATCTTATTTAAAAGAACCCAGTTATGATTATTGATAATAATGTAGTTACCTTTCACAGCATTTACAAAATCCAGGCACAGAAAAATAAGCCAAACCAATTATCCAAACCAAAATTAAAAAGGGAGCTAAAGAAGGTCATTATTATGGAAAGTTACTACAATTTTAATATAGGGAGACTACTGCACTGCTAGAATGAAAGGCAATCCTTTTAATTAATCTAATTCAGATTCAGTATGGACAAGAAGCTATGGAAAAATAACATCTCTCCAAATGTCTATATTTATAGAAGCGTGGCACACAGCATGCAGGTACTGTTAGTAGCATACCTGATTAATGAAAAGCCAGTTTTCTATAACTATAAACATTCAATTATTTATCACTGCAACCTGTTAAATTGATCTATTTTACCTCTGCATTTGTACTTAGGACATTGACAGGAATTTGTATCCACAAATCACAATTTGCAACTTGCAACAGGAAAAATATGTCACCTTTTTCCCCTTTGCGAATAAGTCAACTCAAATATAACGCAAAAGGTCAAATTTTGCTCACCTGATTTCATAAATTCTAAAGCCAGAAAGGACCATTGTGATCATATAGTCTGGCCTTCTGTAAAATACATCCACAGAACTTTCCCAAAATAATTCCTTTAGAACTACAGCACATCTTTAAAAAAAATATCCCATCTTCATTTTAAAATTACTGATGGAGAATCAACCATGAGCCTTGGTAAATTGTTCCACTAGTTAATTACCTTCACTATTAAAAATTTACACCTCATTTTCAGTCTGAATTTGGGTAGTTTCAATTTCCAAACACTAGCATTTATTATACCTTTGTCTGCTAGACTGAAGAGCCCATTATCAGACATTTACTGATAAAGTCACTCCTTTTAATCTCTTTGTTACGCTAAAAAGATTAAGCTCCTTCAGTCTACATTATAAGACAGGTTTTCTAATTCTTCAGTCATTCTTGTGGGTCTTCTCTCAACCCTCTCCAATTTATCAACCTTCTGGAATTGTGGGCACCAGAACTGGACACAGCATTTCAGCAGTGGTCACACTAGTGTCAAATCCTGAGGTAAAATAACCTTTCTACTCCCACCTGAGATTCCCCTCTTTATGCATCCAAGAATTGTACTAGCTCTTTTGGCCACAGCATCACACTGAGAGTTCATGTTCACCTGATTGTCTACCGTGACCCCCAAATCTTTTTCAGAGTTACTGCTTCTCAGGATAAGAGTCCACCATCTTGCAAGTATGGACTACACATTCTCTGTTCCTAAATTTACACACTTACATTTAGCTGTATTGTTTGCTTGCACCTCGCTTAACAAGCAATCCAGACTGCTCTCCATTTAATGAGACTAAGCATGCCGTATATATAAACTAGCTATAGCTATACCACCACATAAGTCATATAAACCCCTCTTATGGGTTTTCATTATATGCATCAGTGACCCAGTGTCACTCATGTAGTTAATTAACAGGGTAAACATCTCATTCAAGTATTAACAATTTCCTTATTGTGTAACAGCAACATCCAGCATCCTTGTACTAGATCAGTGGTTTTCAACCTTTTTTCATTTGCATACCTCTAAAAAGTTTCAAATGGAGGTGCAGAGCCCTTTAGAAATTTTAGACATAGTTTGCAGACCCCCATGGGACCCCAGGCCACAGGTTGAAAACCACTGTTCTATGGTAAGAACCACCTTTCACAGACCCCTTAGACATAGTCTGCGGACCTCCAGGGGTCCATATACCACAGTTGAAAACCACTGTACTAGGTAATCACTTTTGCTTTCTTTTACCCCTCGAAGACTGGAGCTGGACTGAAGCTGCAGATTTTGTAATAAAATCATCCTGTGAAAAATAAGCTTAGTTCTGGTAAAAGAGAGATACATTTATTAAATGACTTACTTATCTAGCCTCTCGTTTGCCTGCCGCCATTGAGTCTGCTCTTTTCTCCATCGCAGGTTTTCATTTAACCCTGGGAATCTGTCATTCCCTAAGAGTACAACATATGTCAGCAAGATTAAAGCACAGAGGGGTGATCTGCATTTTGATATCGAATCATACAGGAGGATCTACGTTTCTGCAACAGTCAGGCAGTTTTCAAATCTCCCAGCTTTAAGTCTCCTGGATGCTAGCAAACACACATTGTCAATCATTTTTTACAATCTGGGTTTATACATTTATGTTTGTTACACATGCCTTAGAAAATTAAAAATCCATTTTGAATTGAACTGAGTGCCCCTCTGTGTAAGCAACTTGTTTATTTTTAATATTTTCAAAAGCGCTGTCATGTTTCTTCCTGGTGCGAGAGGGCATTAATATAATGACATCACTGTGCACACAGACTACTTGTGGAAGCACACACACTTTTTTCCTTCTGCTCCTACACGAAAGATATGGTAAAAAAAAAACTATATAAAAAGGAATGTCCTTGCAGATCTGCCCTTCTTACATGTTCTGGATCCTATCTGCTTTCGATTCTGAAAAAAATCCCCTAAACAGGAAAACCCATATAAGAGGCAGGAAACATTGTGAGTTTCAACACATGCTCCTCATCAGTCCATCAGAGAAGCAGGATTTGTGCTGTATGGAGCAGGTAGAGAGTGCAACTCCTAGACTCACAGAGATATATATAATCTCAGTACACTCATAAAGGCCCAGGTAGTCTTTCTCTCTTCTGACAGCCTCCCCATGTGACTGCACAGTAGCAGATGCAGGGGAGGCTCAGGTGAAGTTAATGTTGCTTGGAACAACAAAAACTCCCAACTCTCAGAAATCTGTTGGAGAACAGCTGCTCTCCGGCTCCACCCACCCCTCTGATCCACACATCCATAAGGAATACTATCTTCATGGCGAAGAGGCCATAGGATTTGGAGGTGGGGTGAACGTACCATGGAGCCACGATCCCTCTATTTAACATCCCCACCCTATATCTTAACTATTACCCTATACCTATTACCCTATAGGGTATCACCCTATACCCCGCCCTATATCTTAACTATATTTTTCATTTCTGTTAGCTCTGCAGAGCCAATACAACTATGGGAGAATGAGTTAGAATCTATTCTGACTTGGGCATCATCCACAAACTTTTTAAGTGGATCCTCATTGCAGACAAAAAATATATTTACTGGCAATGATGCACAAGTCAAGTAGTCAACATAACCCAGCTTGACCCTCCCCACAGGCTGGGTTTGGAGTTCTAGCAGTTAGAAGAATCATTTTTTTAATTTATACAGGGAGTACATCACATATAAAGGCACTGAGCAGCAACAAACATGAATCATATGTCCACAAAACTAGAGGGTGGATGGAGGTATGGCTGAAACTCAGTCTCCGATTGCATAAAAGTCTCTCTATATATTTTTGGGCCTAAGCCAATTGACAGTGTCTCACCCTTTATTAATAGAATATGCATAACTTAAAATAGAATCAAAGAAGCATTACATGTGATTTTTTGAGATACGTTGACTGCATATTTCTAGCATAAGAAGAGCTCACATATTATACATGTTGAAAGCTACAAACATTTTTATCCAAAGCAAAGCATAGAAAAGTTTGCAAGGACAGGAAACGGAGAGAAATACAAGAGATATGAAGGTCAACTACTACTAGAGTGGGGGGTTTGCAGCTTTTATTGCCTTCTAAAGACACAAAGGGCAGAACATTTATATCCACAGCATTCTTGAAGTCTTTTGATAAGAATTAAATTAAAAATGAGAGGGGAGAGGGGAGTACCAGCTGGTGTTCTGCAGCGTTTCATCATTTCACCCCTGGCTCCTTCGCCTCTCAGTAAAGCCTCTTCTAGCCTGGCTTTTACATCTCTTGATTTCTGAAGCACTTGGGTGCTGACTTTGTCAGAGCTTTGTTTACCCTGGACATACATGAGAAAGCAAAGTTTCAGTGACCAGCTTCTGAGCAGCCCTCTTAAAGTACATATAGTCAAGTTAACTCTTCATACAAAGTGTTCTATCAAAGCTGTAGCTACAGTCTTCAAATCAGGCAGGGGGCACTGAACACTGTCAAAGGGGCACAGGGCACACACAGTCGAAGTACAATAGCACACTGTCACAAGGGTAGTGTGTATACTGCTTCTAAGCACCAAGGGATAGCTGGAAGTAAAGAGAAAGGTGGAGCTGGATAGATTGTTTAAGACGCTCCAGTATTTCAAAAGGCCCCACTGTCATTATGCTACCATTATCATTTGTACTTCTGTAGCATCTTCTATGGAATGGGCTTTGCTTGTGTTAATGTATTTAGCCTCACAACTCCCTTGTGACGTAGGTAGGTAGTATTATTCCAATTTTACAGATGAAGAAACAGGCTCATCACAAAAGTTAATTGACCAGGTTCAGACAGACAATCTGTGGCTTAGATAAGAGCCTTGACTTTCAGACCCATGCCTGAACCACAAGACCATTCTTCCATCCCATGGTTTGCTATAAAGGGTAGAAGAAAGAATACATGGAAAGAAGCTACCCAAACCACCTACTTATGTTCCGGAGGGAAAGAGGAAAGGAATTGGACTGTAGAAATATGTAAAAATGCATGGTGAGTGAAGCTCCAAAGATTTACTTTATATAGATATATCAAAAAGCCTGGCTCCTTATCTGAATATCTCTGCAGAGAAATGTTGGTAAAACAGACCTACTTGCACAACTGGTGGCTCTTCCACTGCTATTCAGAAGTAAGAAGCTCAGAGCCACACACAAAAAGGAAATCAATACATCAATAAATCATTTAAAACAATTTTATAGGATCTCATAAAAAGTTTAATCTGAGTTTTGTTCAAAAGTTTGGGTCAATTATTTTAGCTGAATCAGTTTGCTCATCCCTAACAATGGTGAAGATTAGGTGATAAAAGAGCCAATTTAACCTCTTCCAATTGCAGAATTATGGGTTGCCAAGGAAGGATTGCACTAGAGTTAGTTAAAAAATTGTGACAAAGCATCAGTGAAAAGTTCCGTTTACCTTGTACTCAAAGCATGAAACACAAATGAAAAGAAGATCTAAAATTCTGTTCAGCTGCATGGATGGAAGGTCTGCAATCCATTTCCGAATAAGACTCCGTTCAGCATTTTTCATGATCCAGAGGAAACAGATCAAAAGGTTGCGAGTAGTATCAGGACTTAATGTGTTGTACTGTTTGTAGGGCTAGAGACAGATAAAAAACATGTTCCACGGAGGGAGAAAAAAAGAGAAAAGTCACACTGGTTCAGTAATATTATTTAAATACTGGTGGAGTTTTGTATCAAAACCACAGTTCATGCTGAGAGTGCTTCATCTATTCCATATTCAATATTTATAATATATAGCTGAGGTTGTGTAGCCAGGAAGTGGATGTGTGTTACGAAGAGAGAGAAAGGGACACTGCTTGTAGTTAGCTGTACATCAGATCTGTTAGCATGTAGTATAGAGACAGAATTCTCTAACTGTTAAGGACTTTCCTGTTGTGTTTCCTACTGTTTTTGTAATGTAACATGTTTACAAAGATACACACATCTCAGTGGTCATTAGTGCACACGGATACATCTGTGCAATTTTGGAAATCTGCACCACAAAGTATAGGCCACATTTTAAAAGGAATTACCCCAAGTTGTGTCCAAAAATATTTCCATGTCTGTATAAAGGAATGATTGCAGTCAGGTTAACTGAGCACGCAAGAATGCGCTTTTAAATACTAGACACATATTTACCAATGTATAGGGTGTAATGATCCTTTTGGGAGTGTGCACATATTTTGTGGCAGTTATTTGAATGATTATTTTTGAAAATATTGCCATATGTGGCTGTATAAAAGGTTGCTATTTTGATACTAAAAGGATTTAGGAACATTTGAATGCAAACAGAAACCATTTTTTGTTTATGTGGGTTTACAAAAGTGAGACCAACACTAAACAGCAACAAAAGATAAACCTGTACAAATGCACAAAGAACATAACGGAAAGCTTTATCTTAGGTAGGGCTAATTGACATTTTAAATTATAAGGCTGTTTTCAGTTGCTTATAACTTTGGCAAACTTCAACCATTTGGGCTGATTGGTGTCTGATTCAGGCTTTTCATTTATTTATTTATCTATCTATCTATCTATTTATTTATTTATTTATTATTTTCCAGTCAAAACAGTTCAGCCAATTCGGAGAATGAGGCTAGGGGAAAATAAATTGTTTTATCCATCTGAAAAAATTCTGGCAACCTTTCCTTTGAAATGCTCTATTTCCCTCATGATTTGGAGCAGGGACTTGAAATTTGGCAGGGCTGCAGCGTATGACTTTTGCATCCCTGTCACAATCCACCCAAATTTGACCAATCTGTATTTTGTACATGCACAGTAGAAACTTGCTAGAGCTAAAATCTTCAAAGATTCCGTCCTCGCTAAGAATGCTTAAGCCTCTCACAGCTCCTAAGTGCTGACCAGACTGCACATGTTATATTTCCACAGGGCTACTGATTGTTCTCTCTCCAGCCCATAGATATGGGGGCAAAGCTGGTCTTTCCCTATAGTGGCTGTTCCCAGCTGTTCCAGGCCAGGCACTGGAACTGAAAGCAGGGAGCCTGTCTCTCTAGTACTCTGAAGCTTTAGGGTAACCCGAGAAAGAGGATAATAAAATAATACTGCCAGAAAGAAAAGCTGGCAAAGCAGAGCAGACATACCAGTGAAGACAGAGGTGCACCTGAAGACCTTAGGAGGTTGAACTGATTCCCCGCAATGGCCCAGGCAACAGACTGATTGATTGGGTTTGTAGATTCTTGGTCTTCATCTGGACTCCCTGTACGACCTTTCCCACTGCGGGCTTCTGAAACTAGATTTGAAATGCCCCATCAAGTCTGAACAGTATAATCCAACATTATTATGTAGGATTAGCTGGACAGTTTGCAGCCACCAGCAGGTTGCCAGGTTATACAAATAAACACAAAGATAAAAGGATCTGTCCTAACCCACTCTTGCTGTCTGGTAAAGTTGATTTATGCTTCGGAGGCAAAGCCACTAAAGGATATCAGGATGGCTCTGAACTGTAGTGTCAAAGCAGTGCTTTGCACTCCTTGGATTAAATCACCAATGCCAGGTTCAGTGACATTACATTACTAAGCATTATCATCAAATCTGTGCTTGGGTAGGGGATTCTCACAGAAATACATAGACAATACCTTAGACCTTAGTTCATCCCATGCTTTGCTTCACATTGGACCATCCACATTTGCCATCCTTGCCTGTCACCTGTCCTTCTCACACATACAACAAAATACAGAACAAATCTGACAACTGCTGACAGAGGAGATGTCGCCTACTGGTTAAAAGACAGGCTTAGGAGTCAAGACTCCTCACTTCTATTCCCAGTTTTTCCACAGGCTTTCTGCGTTACCTTGAGCAAATATGCTATTTAAACTAATTTTTACAAGGTCCTCTAATACTGAGTGCTCAACTTGAGAGCCCAAAGGTTGGGTTTTTAAAGGTGCTAAGCAATTCCAACTGATTTCAATGTGCTCAGTACCTCTGAAAACTAAGCCCATCGCATCTCATTTAGACATCCAAAAACAAAGGCACCCCAAGCTAGTGGACACATTTGAATGTTTACGCCTTATCCTTGCTATGCCTCAGTCTTCTCATCTACAAAATAGGGATAAAACCTAGATTAACAGAGTACGGTAAGGTTTAGCAAGAGTGTGTCAAGTGTTTTAACATTCTTGGGTGGCAGGTGGTAATAGACTTTCCGAATATTATTGTTTTATTCCAGACATGTACAAAAAGTTTTCATAACCAGTGAAAAATTGTATTTCTCAAAACAGCAATACATTTTTCGTTGCTGCCTTGAATTTTTCATGAAAACAAATAGTAGTTTTGCAAGTAGCACAGTGTTGTCCTTTTAATAGAACATAAATAGCTGGTTTCTCTGAAAAAAAATGGCAAAATGCTCCCTGGGACAAATTTATAGGAACTCACTGAAGTCAAATATGAGAGAATCAGACAGCATAGAGAATTATTTTTTAAAAGGATTAAAGATTTAGAACCATATTTGTAGTTTCATGATTTAGGATAAAAATTCGATTCTAGATTCTTAATCCTGATGGTCACATTTCCCTAAAGATGTTCCTTTTAACTACAGTACCATGATAACAGTAGTATCAGATAATAGAAAAACGAGTACATAAATTGAGCAAGCCAATTTGTAAACCTGTCAATACTTCCTAATTAAACAAACAGAATAAAAATGAGCAAACAAAAAAAAATCTATCAGAATCCAATTCATCTAGATGCACACGAGCTAAATAATGTAACAACATAACATTGTTACCCTTATTCTCCTTGCTATTGTTTGTTACACCCATTTATATCTTAATATTAGATTGTAACCCTTCCACGGCAGGGACCATGTTTATATGTTAGCAATCTATCGGAATAATTATTAATTATACAGTGATATAGCATTATGTGTAAATAAATCACTGCTCTATCCTTTGCTCACCTAATTATTTCTGTACAGATTCTAATTCATAGCATTTGAATAAACATTTTTCTGTACTTGAAAATCCAACTTACTTTTAATTAAAGAAACATTTGCACTCACAAGCATGTTTGGAGTTAAAGTAGTTAAGGAAAACTCTTTTACATTTTGTCAGCTCACTTAATGAAGTCACTCTGAGAGGTCAAAAAGGAAAGAAAAGAAGGTCTTACCTGTAAAGTCATACAGCTGTGGCAGTGCATCCAAAATGATTCCAACCAAAGGGAGGTAAAGGGCAGAAATTTTGACCTTCACCTCTGGTTTTGAGCAGCGTGGGTCTAGGTCATGGGAACTCAGCAGGCTGTGCACAGCACTGATGGCTTTCCTCTGCACTTTACTGATTCTGTCAGCACAAACAAAGACTAGCTCTGTTACTGAGACACATGCAGGTTATGTGGATCAAAGAAACTACCAGAGATGATTGAGGCGGAGGAAGTTAATAAATATTCTGGGGATAATCTCTTATGCTATAACCAGACAGTAACATTTCAGTCTGCATTCCCTACATAAATCCTGATCCAGATGACAGACTTCAGACCTGCACAGCAATGATCACTGGTAACTAGTAATCCAGTAGGGAAAACTGTTCCAGGCAATTTCAACAGGGTGAAGAAACGGATTTAAAGAAACATGTCACACTCTTGCAATGGTCAAGTACAGCAATTGTCTAACCAAACCAAATCCTTCAGCATGATGGAAGGCAGCAGTGTTTTCAAGGCCTTCACCTTGCTAAGAGCAAGTGAAATTCCCATTGATGGGATATGAAATTCCCATTGACATTTTGCTCCATATTTATTTAGCACTATCACATGTAAATAATACACATGCATTCACTGGGAGAGAACATTTTACCCACCAAGCAATCGTACTATTGCCTTATTACAAAGTGATCCCTAAGTAATTCCCACTGGGTGAAAGTACTATGTTTATTTGACTGAAGCAGTAAGAGCTATACATAACTGTTTCCTTCCAAGATGTAGTAGGTCTAGTATTCATCATACTCTTCATAAAGATCTGTTATCTTTAAGAGAGATTATTCTTTCCAACAGATCTTTTTTTTCATCTTCAGGAAGTTGCCCCATATGCTTCTTGTACCATACATTAGCCTCCAGAGAACTTGATAGTTCACCTGGCTCAAAATAAGTCTTCTCCAAATGATGGGGTGGTTGCCTGGACTCCATGGAAACAATTCTGCAGTGGATGTTTGTTACAAGCGTACACATGGAGGTTAACATGTGGTTTGTTACAAGCATGCACAAGGAAGGTAACATACCAACATCCTCCAGGGTACTTAAGGCCAGTGAAATGCTATCAATTCTACTCCAAAGGCAGAGGGAGCAATAAGTGGTTTTCTCTCTTGCTATGCTGACCATACTGCCTTTGTAGCATCTTCATAATGGAAAGCAAGAGACTGGACCTAAAAATCAAACCCACATCTCTCACATGACTGTACTGAGTACTGATCACAGAGCCATCAGAAAAAATCCTCTTGAAAACTGAGAAACCTACCCTTCTGCCTCTGTGTCCAGTGCAGCTGCCAATTCAGTGAAAAGCAGTCCCGCCAGAAAGTGCTGCTGACGATAATCGGCCGAAAGGTCAAACATGCTGGCAATTTTCTGATCCTGGAAACTAGAGCAGGAGCTTGAATTCTGCAAAAGTTTACTAGGTGTTTTAATGGATGATCAAAGAAAATACAACTCATTTAAACAGGTAATAGTGCCACTCACTGAAAATACAGCTAACTGCCTGTTCTACTGTAAACTGAATATGACATAGGAACAAGACAATCATCTGAGGGAAATATTGGAATGTAAAGATGTCAAACTTTTCAATCAAATTGAGCAAAATCTCTCGGAAGCAAAATTTTTCCATGAATATATAGAGCTATGCTGAACGATTTAAAGCTGGAGCAGAGTGTGCAATTATAACAGAGTAATTTGTTCAATGAATTTAGCCTCTTTTACTATTTGCAGTTTCTCAAATCTATTTTGAGGCATTATTCAGTGAATACTTTCTCTGATTAACCCTCTGTGTTAATTATGCATGAGCAGCTCGGTGCGAGTGTTTGATATGCAAACAAGCTGCGTTTGTTAGTTTGAATAGGACACAAAGCTGGAATCAACCCTGTGTTCGGATTGCTCTGTAGAGTCTGTACCATTCTGCTGGCACAAATTAGCCCTAAAGCTGGCGTAGTCAACCCTGGGAAGATCACCCCAGTGCAGAACCTGCATAGTGGCTTCTTTGCCACATGCACCTCCTCAGTCCCCCATGGCTGGTACAGAAATGTGGCCAGCAGGAAGGAGGGCTGAACATACTTTTCCTGTATCCTGGCAGTCTCTGTCTGGGGTCACTGGTCACAGCCAGTGTAATTTAGAGCAGCCTTCAGTCTACAGAAACATATGGCTGGGGCTGCTGCACAGCCACACCAGGATAAGTAGAGTTGCTGCTGAGTTGGTGCTATCAGCTGCTCAGCTGTAACCATGCATCTGAGCCATAGGTCCCTTGGTACACTCCTGTTTCTGACTGGGTGAGTTAACTCTTAGAGTCTGTTTCCAGTGCAAATACTTAGGTTTATAAGTTCAGAATTTGCTTTTCGTTAATATTCTACAATATTCACTTCAAAATATTTCTGCCAAAACTAATTTGCTTGAATATTCATAGAAAACAAACACATAAAAACCAGATCCCAACTTTGTGGCTGACCCCTAGCTCCGTAATGGGCTGAATCAAAACCCTACCTCTGGTCACCTCTCCTCCCCAAACTTTGGGACAGTGTAGGCTTGAATTTGGATGAAATCCCTACAGAGTGGTCCTATCTCATCTGTCATATAGATGTAGGTGCAGCTGTTTGCAATAATACAGAGGCACGGAGCACATTTCTTTTTGAAAAATCTCACTCAAGTTAGCAACTATCCTGTAGACAGAGCAGAGTTATTAAATTGGTGGCCAGCTACTGTAGTAAATCATGCAAAAGCAGCAAAAAGCCCAATGGCTTGAGGAGGTTGTACTTTGTGGGTGACTCCTAAGGGAGGAAAGAGTTGATGATATTGCCTAAGGAAAAGATCGATTCTAAGTGGTAGCTGCCTGGCTCTGCTTTGCACTATCTGGTTTTGATAGCTATGCGGAGTTCCTTGGTATTTTTAGTAGTAGGATCTCATTTCCAACTGTTTGGGGTTAAGAATCAGCCTTAAGCAACAACTCTGGGAAATCCTGATTCTCAGAGCCTCAAGATTTATTTTAATGATCAGAGAGGACCTTAAGGAAAACCGTTGCCTTAATGAATATTGACTTGCCTGTACTCTTAAGATGAGCAGTGAGAGCATGTGCAAAAGTTCAGAATGCAAAGTCTGCCGCATATTTCCAGATGCTATGACCCTCACAAACAGATGTCGCCATCTATCTGATAGTACCGTTTGCTGCATCTTCACAAGCACAGTTGTTGCTGGACATTGGGAGTGCACCGCTTTTGTCAGTAGGTGTTTCTAGCCGCCCCACTGAAAATTCCCACAAACATTTCCCCCACGTTTGCATGGCATGATATGTATGAACTTGCATAATTCAGCTTCATAGTAACATCTTGCTGATATTGGTCCTTTCTGTCCCTTTTCTACAAAAGGGAGCTTGCAACTCTTGAAATTATAGACTGATGAATTCTGACTTAAGTAGCTGAATACAGCAGCAGAGCAAAGACCATCAGTTCTCCACATACATACTTCATATCAGGATGTCAGACATGTGATACAGACTGAGTGATGCCTACCTGTGATGACAGAGAGGGAGAGGGGGATGCTGGTGCAGACACCGAAGTCATGAAGAAGAGATTCAGATTGAGGTAATGTTCATGGCTGCAGAGAATCCTTAGGAACTCCAGCCTCATGGAAATTAGGGTGGGAAGAGTATTGAGCTTGTTCGACAGCTAGAAAAACAAACAAAAATATAATGTGACAAGCAGGGGTAACTTAGATGTACACAGAGAGAAATGTCCTCTTCCTAAAACAGAATCAGCCAATTTAATAAAAGTAACTGAGCAGAGTAACAGATAGTAGAAAGCTCATTGGATTCTTGGGTTTAACAAGATTCCATCCATTAGGCATTCTCTGTTTAGTGTGGGTGTTTTTGTACTTGGCCGAACTCCCAAGAGAGGATCAGTTATTCTTTCCTTCCAGAAAAATGCAATTGCCTTAGCAAGCTTGTCTGGAAAGTAATTTTGAAGGATCTGTCCCCCTTACCTTTGTGCATATAAATATTAACTTTTTAAAAAAATCTTTTGTGCCTGTGGCAAACTAAACAAAGGAATCTGCTCCTCAACTGTGCAGCATGCTGCTCCAAGAGTACTGTCAGATCCCTTCACAAGTGTAATGTCACAGCAGAGACTGTGGCAAAACTGTTGTGAACTTCAGTGGAAGTTGTCACGTGTCCAGTGACAGAATTTGGCATTCTTTTAGTAAACATGGAAGGCTGAACGGATCACAAGATCAAAGTGCTTGGAAAAAAATAAAGAAACACCAAATAGCACGTGTGAAAATAATGGAGACGTCATCCATTTTTATACTGAAGTTTTCTAGGAGGATTTTGAAGCAAAGACGTTTGAAAAGAACATGAGACATTAGAGCCCGAGATGGATTTATTTTTTAATCTAAGACCACATGGTGTGGTCCAGAGGGAAGCAGAGGCATGAAAATTCTGCTGAAATGTAGTCAGTGTATGTCAGAGGAGGAGCAGGGTCAGCACAAACTTTTTCTCCCACTTACTCCTCTAAGCTCCTCTGTTCAAACACCGTACAGTTGTGACTTCACAAATCTGGGATGTATGCCTATACAACAAGCTAGCATCCACTGGTAAACTATGAAACAGTTAATACTGCTCATAGCAGCATTCCACTTTGTGCACTGAGTCCCATTGGCAGAGATACAGATCGCAGGAATGGCAGGGGGCTTAAAAGCAGTATGTCCACTAAGTGGCCACTGCTAATGGGGAGGGAGGCTCAGAAAATAGTAGGGAGGGGCTCCCACTTTTTGCAGAAACCCTGGGATCCACCATGGTTGTGGACAACATTCACTGCCTATTCCCAGGCTCCATTAAACAGGGAACGTATCCTGCCTTTTGGGCACTATTACTAAATGCTAGCCCCTTGATGGAAAAATGAATCAGAAGCAGAACTGAACAGAATACCAAATAGGGTGACCAGGCAGCAAATGTGAAAAATTGAGACAGGGGGTGGGGATAATAGGAGCCTACATAAGAAAAAGACCCAAAAATTGGGACTGTCCTTATTACATTGGGACATCTGGTCACCCTAATACCAAATTTCATTAGATACTGTCCTGAACAATGCCTACCTGATTACAGTAATGTCTGATGAGGTTAAACACGAACCCACGGTCCATTAGAGAAAGCAGATCATACAGGAAAAATGCCAAGCTAATATTGATCTTTTCTGCTTGTTCAGTTTCCTTAAAAAAAAAGAATTTGTGGTTTATAATATAGAAAATCACCAGACTCATTCACCCACGTGAAGTTGTGGAAGCTCCATTGCTGGAATAATTTAAAAATAGATTTGACACAAAACAGGAAAATACACTGTAGGGAATAACCTTTCTACTTACGAGGGAATGGCTAGACTTGTCTTTCTCCTGCTCTAATGTATATGATTTTATGAAAATCTACAGAGTTGCTCCTATACAGTTATTTCAGCTCTTATTCACAGAGATTGATATCACAATAAGGCAAAATAGTTTTAGTTATGCAAACCTTGCAAACGACAACACTGAAATGGAATTGAAATCCTGTCTGCATTTCCTACAGCTGCAATCATTTCCACTCTCATTTTCTTAAAAAATAATTAAATGCTTACTATTTACAGAAAACTAAAATACTTAACACAGATTTGACAAAACGTTTCTTTAACACTATTTACTGAACATGAAATATTTTATTTAGAAACTGTACATCTGAGAGTCATGACAAAAAAATTGCAACAAGACAAATCTCTAGGTTTTATGATTTAGCAGCTCAGATCTGAATATTTACTAATGGCTTGACTTTCAGCGACCCACAGCTCCCACTAAAGTCACTGGGAGCTCTGTATGCTCAGCAACTCTGAAAATAAGGCCGGAGTTATTTGAAATTTACTAATTTGAATGTAACCTTAAAAATCTTGGTTCATGTGTAGTTCAGACCAAAGAACTGTCTGATTGTGTGCGTGATTGCTTCTGGTGTGTACATGTGCGGGTGTGTTTTAATTAGCTTGTATTCAAGTTCCACAGAGGTTGCTTATTCATGACTGATAGAGCAGTTTCAGGAAGGAGACTGAGGGAATTGTATAGCCTTCAGTGTCTCACGTTTGAGAGAGTAGCTTTACAGCCCCTCAGGGTCTTTAGAGTGTCACTTTCATGTTTTTGTCTTTTCTGTTCAGATATATAAAGTTATCTTCTGTGATCTCGTGCTGTTAAATATTTTTTTACTATCATGGTGCAGCAGCTTGCTAGCCAGGGCAAAGCAAACCAAGGGAACACGCTTTATCACTGCAGGACTTAAGCAACAAGCTATTCAAAAACATACCCAATACTGTGTTAAGACAAGGAGGCTGCTTTTACATTGTCTGTTAGAATCATGCAAGTGTCATCTATGGCTTCTGAGTATAATTAATGTATATGTTCAGGTCTCTAAACCCTCGTGGCATTTTCACATATGGAGAACTTTCATGATTAGACCCTTTGTCCTCACCCTATCAGAATGTGATCTAATTAACAGTACTACCTACATAAGACTATTTGTGTCTTCTCTGTAAAGAAGCCATAAACAGCCCATGGTTGAATGCAAGAAGGGCATAAATTAAAATATTCTTTAGAAGTGTTTACTTAAGTGAAAGGAAGTATTTTCATGAAATGCTTTTAAAGATCACAGTGACCCAGTTTTTCATTTAAACATTCCCTTAGCATTTTGCTAGTGCATGAAACCCAAGAATGAAACTGACTAATCTATTTCCATTGCCCAAGATGACTGAAATTCTTAATGTAAACAAATGACATAAGTAGTGAAAAGTACGTTAGGTTTTTAATTCTTCCATTTTTAGAACCAAATATGTTGATTTTCAAATATATTAGAGGAAAGAGTTATAGTGAAGTAAGGGTTTTATTTCTGATCAGTGAATTTCATATTAACAGGATCTGAAGCTAATGATCAGATCATTTGGAACCAGATTCTGTAAACCTTCCCCAGGGTGAGTGTTACCTTAATTCTTGAATATTCCCACAGCAATCAAGGACTGGCACAGGTGGGATAAAATAGAAATAATGGATCAAATTCCTCTTTGGTGTAACTTAAGTGATGTCAGTGAAGTTACACCAGTTTTGAATTTGGCTCAGTAGGTCTTGTGGGAAATAACCACAAAAAGAGCGCTAG
Organism: Dermatemys mawii; assembly: GCA_007922305.1. Taxonomy (NCBI): domain Eukaryota; kingdom Metazoa; phylum Chordata; order Testudines; family Dermatemydidae; genus Dermatemys; species Dermatemys mawii. The sequence goes on along the minus strand of ML677339.1, from coordinate 19,199,867 downwards.
GAAATGATACATTTATTTCTTTGTATCTCACATTTACCTTCTGTGTTTTAACTAAAAGTGCTGCGATCTCCGAGGTGACCACGTTGACGATAGTGGTGATGTCATCTTTGAAACGATCTGAAAATCGACTTCTTCGTGGAGTATCTTGCTTGTCCATGTTATGAACATACTGAGCCATGCTCTTTATCTGCAAAACAAACCCCACTGCTATCAAATGATTGCTTTAACAGTGGCACTTGGGCCCGATTTCCCAGAAGGGTCAATTTCACCTGCACAAAACCACCATCATAACTGGCATACTTGTTGTCAGTGTCAGCAGAGGGCCCAAGGAGTGAGTGAGAACAAACACTGAACTATTGTCTCACCCCTAGAAGTTGCCCCTGTAGGTCGGGGTTGATGCAAATTGGCAGGACGGAACAGAGAGGTCCACATTCCTGCTGTTTCTGCTGCATCTATTATGTGCAAACATTAGGATTTCCTCCTTCATCTTTGTGCTTGGTGCCATATATAATATACAGAGGAATGCACAGTCCCTGAATCCTAACCCTGAACCAAAAGGTTTAGGATCTAGAACAGACTGACAATATAGATGTTACCTAAACTAAGTTCCAAGATCAAAAATGTGTGATATTTATTAAATGCTTTTTTAAAGGTGGATTACCTCTGAAAAGCTTCATAGAAAAAAGACATTGCAAGGAGGGATTTGAAAGAAGAGCAGATGGTCTTTTGGTATACCAGGAGAAGGAGACCATTCTAGGCACTCTTGAGGTGCTACATACACTTAGAAAAGATTCAATTTCTCCCTACATGCCACCTATTTATTTTTTATTTCTTAAAGTACAACAGACTCCAGACCCTGCCTCTGCTCAAGTTCTGGAATATAAATGCCTATTTTACCAAATATACATGGCAACCCCTACTGGATTGTCATGTTCTGACATTCTAACAGAACATTGGTACTTAGAAGGAAAGCGCCACATTCAGCCACCACGTAGACGGGGTGCGAGAAACCATCAGCTGAAAGGTCAAATCCGTTTTAGAAAAAACTTTCCATTCCTGACCCACTCACTTTCTGGTCTCCATCCTGCATTCCCTTACACATCCAAAGCTCCCAGTTATCTTCAGTAATACGAAAGAAAGAGAAGATCATTGGTCAGGAGTTTGAGATTGGAGAGAATGCAGGATATGGTCCTTGTTGTGCTCACGAAGGGTTCTTGCTTCTCTGACCCCCCATGATGACAAGCCTGGGGCATCATTCTTTGAATGAGTTCCTATTTTCTTGATGATTTATTTGCTGCCAGTGTTAACCAATGAGTCAGACCATTTTTCAGTGACATCGGTCACCTCAAGCGTGCACGGGAGAACCTCAGTGTGTGGAGTCCAGGCATTGCAGGTAGTGGCCCATACTATTAGCTGAGTGGAGAAAATGGCAGTTGGTGTACATCTGAAATGGAGGAAAGATCCTAGCCTGACTTTTGTCTTGCAGTGCTTTGCCAGCTGTGGACCAATGAGTGCACAACATAAGCAGGGTTCTTTGAATCCTCGACCCTGGCCAGATCCTGCTGGATTCTTATTTCAGAGAATTCCCGCAAGGCTGATTTTTCTATTTATGTGTTGGAGTCATCAGGGCTCCATGGAGAGTTGGGTCTAAACCAACCCCCCTATCCTGATACCTTCAAACTTTGGGGAAGCTCAGATCTGGAGGACAATCCACACTCTGTGCCTCTGGCCCACTCTTATGGGGAAGATTATCTGAACAGACAGACAGACACACACACACACACACACACACACACACACACACACACACACACAGAGTCTGGGCATGTTCCTAAACTGTGGGTTGTGATGCACTGGGGGAGTATAGATGGTTAAGACAGCAACAAATCTGCATTTGTGGCTTTGGACACAAATGGCATTTAATTTCTCAATTGTTATATAATGCTGTGAACGAAAGCTTACCAGAAGCTCAAAGAAGAACCAGGCGTACTTGAAGACGGTTTCTCTCACCATGCCAGTGCTGACCACCATCTGCAGTGCTAGCTCTTCATGGAAATGCTAGGCAAAGAACACAGCATGGTGAGACATGATTTCTAACTCAGCTCATCTTCCAGCACTGAACCCTCAATCTAATACTGTGTGGGTGCAATTCACTCTGTGGGTGCAAGGCCCTCAATACTACAGTGGCCTTTTGCGAGAAGGGGATGATGGAAAGGACCTGCTGGGCACAGAGACCTCTGCACTCCATATATGCTGGAGAGATTGACACCTTTGCTGCTTTGAATAAGCTGGTATGAGAGCAGTGATGGGGACAGGACAGGTCAGGTGTCCTCATTCAGTGCTGAGGAATCACCAAATGAAGATGCAGATGGGAGGCAGTCATTACTCAAGCTCATAACTCAGGGGCTTTTGGCAATGTGTTTAGGGAGTGAATTTCAGCCTATACTGGTTCTGAGCACTTCTATATAATGCATTAGCGTTTCTGAGGTTGGAAGGAAGACAGTGAATGCTAAAGGAATGAAGGAATCCTTAAAGCAAGACCTTTGCATTAGATCCTACGTGAAAACAGTATTGTGTAAAGATGACTCTGAACTGAAAACCCAGATCCAAACGCCCCAAACTTTTAGGAAGTTCAGATCCAGATTTAAACTTTGCATCATGGTTCATTCTCTATACAAAATATATACAAGTAGAGATACTGGATATTTATATGGATAATGGGAATATCTCCAGTTACATTAGACAAGATAAATAAATCCCACAAGAATTAGGAATGGATATAAACCTTCATGCTTCAGGACATAACTCAAACTCTAACAGCGGTCAGGAAAAAACTTCCCCTTTGGGCAAGTTATTCCTTAACTAGCTACTGCGGGGTATCTTGCACTTTCTTCTGAAATGGCTGTTGCTGGTCACTGTGAGAGATAGCAGATTCCCGACTAAAAGGATCACTTATCTGATCTGGCATGGCAGTTCCTTTGATCCTAATAACTGCTACCCTGGAACATGTACTTTGGGTCAGAGAGATAGACTGGGTTGGTTTCATAGACAATGAGCAGGGAAAATGCCAGCTTAGTGAATTCAGACCACAGCTAGTCCTTCACTCCCTTTCCTTTACCTTGGGAAACACTGATCCATTATGATCATTACAAGTCAAAGAGTCTCCAATCATATACACGGATCTGTAAGGCATGCTGTTACTTGCCAGAACTACCTGGGAAACAGAATCTAAAGAGCCTGAGATTGAGGAGGTTGATCCAAAAATGAAGATATATTAATTTATCTACTGGTCAACCTCCCTGGTATAAACATAATTTTTATGGCACAAAGCTTATTTGTCAAAACTGATACATTTATATTTTTTCTCTCCCCTGCACCTCATCTAAGTGTTACTGGCAAGGTTTGTTTTAGCACAGTGGTTCTCAAACTTTTGCACTGGTGACCCCCCCTTATTAATTAAAAACACTTTTTAATATATTTAATACCATTATAATTGCTGGAGGCGAAGCTGGGTTTGGGGTGGAGGCTGGCAGCTGATGACCCCACATGTGATAACCTTGCAACCCCCTCAGGGGTCCCGACCCCCAGTCTGAGAACCCCTATAGCCGTTTGCAAACATCTCAGCCAGGCTGCAGATTTCTCTTGAACTGGGTGGCACTCTACCTTTTTATTGGATGGTCTTGGGCTTACAGACGCATTTGATGTGTCGTTGGCGGCTTCAATATAAAAAGACATCCGACTGGAGGTGCGATCTGCAACCTGGAGAAAAGGGCCAAAAGCCAGAGGGAAAACTTTAATTAATTAACAAAGAAGAGTCAGCTGCTAGTTGTAAAAAACAAACAAACAAACAAACAAAAAACCCAACCAAATCTCCCCTACTATTTACCAACAGGGCCAGGATTTGGAATTCAAAGGAAAGTAATGTAAATACCTCCACCATGTGGCCTACTCAAGTATTGCATTTAGGTTTTAAAGCTCTCTTAATTCATCCACTCAACAAGAGCTGTTCTTGAAGAGATTTCAAATTTAGAACCACCAAATAAAATGACATCTGGGAGTTTCTTTCATTAAAAACAATGTCCATTTAAAAGGTGGAGAAATGGCAGTATTCACCCAAGCATTGTAAATTGCTGTGATGCAGGCTTTAATAACCTGCAATGTTATTATTAATGTGATGCAGCTTTAATAACCTGCCTGTTAATTTTGTTTTAATTTGGATAAATTAAAAAACTCCTAGAGCTGTGTTATGGTTTAGGACACAGCAAATAGGAGTAAAATTCATTAACAATTAAATACAAGTCTATACTATTAAAAACTGATATGAGTGAATAAATATATCCATATAAACAAATCAAATATTCATAACCTGCAAATATGACTAGTTCTTCTCCTTCATTTTGTTTTATTTCCCTCAAGCTAGACACATAAGTCTCATTCTCTTTAACTGGAGATGCACATGCACATTGGATGGAGAACAGATTCAGAGAGTGTCTTATAATTAAGGTTGAGAACAAACCACTGCAAAAGCACGATGCTACACATAATTAACATCAACAATCTATGTAATTCTGAACAAGAAAAAGAAGAAAATCGGTTTATGTTTCACTTTAATTCAGTGGGTAAATTAAGGACTCAGAAAAGAACAATTATCACAAAAGCAGATGCTTTTGGTGCCGATACTAATTGATATAAAACCACTGTGCCGATGATGGACATCCCACCTAATCTCTCACTTGAAGTGCACACATTCAGCACTAAACAGGCATTGTGATTTTAAAAAACTGGCTGTGAAGAAACGCAATATTTTCCCGCTCAGCATTAGAAGAGCAATTCTTCTTTGCAAGCTGTGTTTAACCCTCATTAGAGCCTGATCCAGCCCCCAGCGAAGTCAATGGCAGTCTTCTTCCATTGACTTGAAAAAGAGGTGGATCAAGTCCCTCATAAACACCCTAGGCATTGATATGTAGAGATCTTTCAGAACACAAGAAAAGAACTATTAGAGACCTGAAAATATGCATATCCTGCAGTGGAGACAAAATCCATCTATCCAGAGACAACATTCTGAAGACCTTACTGATGTTAAACTAATGTTGACTTCTCTGGGACACTGAGAAAAGACTTAAAGATTTGGCACCAGAGCTTTACCTTGCTGTTTTAGCTCCCAGGTGAGCAGCAGCACATATGAGTAGAAGTGAGCCCACCCACAAAGTCTGTATCTGGGTCCTCCATGGGGTTTCGGGTTAGACTCCATCTCTAGCTACCAAGCTTTCTTTTCCTACCTTACCTTCGATGACATGATATTTTTGACTTCCTCATCAGTAGCAGTCTGTGTACCAGGAATATCTGGATTGCTGCAGCTCATTACCCGGCTCTGGAGAAGTCTGGACCCAACGGACACAGCTGTGGTGCGTCCAAATGTGTAATAACGAGACTCTGGCAAACTGGCACTTCCTGCTACACCTGGTCACGGGAAGAGGTTGTTGTTGTTTTTTTTTAACCAGGACTAGATATCATGTTAACACAACATTATGATCCCATGAAAGCCAGTGTGACCCTGTGCTCCTAAAGCAAACAGAGCAAGAACAGCATGTAGATTCTGAAAGCCTCCCCGCCAACCTCACCTCTGATAACCTAACTAGGCAGGGAGCCAGAGGATGCAGTTGGGGAAAGGTGGTGAGCTGTCCAGCACAGCACCAAGTCAGAGAGCACCAGAGGAAGATCCGAGCAACAGCTCCACAGCAGCAGCTTCTCTTTCCTTCCTTTCTCCTTCCACTTCAGAGACAGACCCTTAATTCCTTGCTGCACATTAGACTGATGTACACACATTCGGGCTCAAACCTCTACCTCCACCCTTGATGTAGGCGATAGAAACCGAGGGCTTGTCTATGTGTCAGATTAGCTAATCAGGAATGATTATTCCAGAACAGCTGTTTTCAATAAATTTCCAGGTATGGATAACGAGTTTTCCACATGAGATTTACCACATCCCAACGTCAGCCAATCAGATCACACACCTGAGCAGGGGAATACCCACCCCCTCATCTCTTTGGGTGCAGCCATATAGGAAAATGAAGGGTTATTCATCTGCTTATTTCTTCCCTGGAGCAGGTAGGTGGGGAATGGATGGAGCCTGGCTCCATCCCCCTTCCCTCTTTCCAGAATAGCTGAACCAGCACAGATAGCGGGAGGACGGAAGTAATTTCCTACTGGTATAGATCAGACGGGAGTCACTACCCATCCCTCTTTACTGTCCCCCAAATTGAGGGATGTCACTCATTTTACTCCCAAAGTTACCAACATGGCACATAAATCTGGGGTCCCCCACTCAGAAGTGGAGGGTCCAAAGAGAGCAATTTACACTGAAGGAAGGAACCCTACAGCATTTTAAAGTTTCCCATCTGAACAGGTGTATGCGTGTCTTTGTCAGATGCCATGTCACACACACATTTGGGTCATGGCAGGCTAAGAGGTATGTAACCATTCCTTGGGATCAGGGCACAGTGCCACCTCAGACTACTTCTGGGGTGGTGCAGCTTGCTCAGGGCTGCTCCTAAAGGCACCGTCTTGCCCTATAGCACCCATTGCACTGTTGTCCTCTTTCCTATTTCTTGCATGGTCTATACATTAAAGTACCTTTTAAATCCTGCTCCTTCTGAATACAAATGACTATGAATGGCAGGAGCCATGTACACCCCTGCTACCTACATTCTAAGCGGTTGGGGCAGGTTAGGGAGAAGGGAATTACTTTACAGAGTAGGCAACAAGAATACCTAGCCTGGGAATCTCTCTTTGAGGCTCTGGTAGGCGAAACACATAGTAGACATATGATGCCAAGAGACAGTTCCTCCCATGCTGGTCCTTGCTCAGGTCTTTACTGTTGTGCAGACTGTTCACTATTGCGACCACAGATTCAAAGGCAAACTGGGAGAAATTGGCTGTGAACCAAAGGGAAAGAATTAGTCTCAGCATTAAAGGGCATCGCACAGTTAAATCAGGACATTCTTTGAGCAGATAACAGCTAATCCATTCACTAGTTAATCTAGCCCTTAACAAATTCTAAGCTAAACACAGAAACATCTGAATTGCCAGACTGGATTAGACCCAACATCCATCCAAGGAAGTATCCTCTCTCTGGCAGAAACCAGCACCAATTGCTTCACAGAAAGGTGTAAATCCTGCAGCTGGCAGATGTGGGCTAATCTGCTCCCACCACATAGACCTTTTCCTGATCCGATCTCTAATAGTCAGACATTGTCTTAAGCCCTGAAGCACAAGATTTAATATCCCTTCCAGAATTTGTGTTGGCATTGATTACAACTTTGGATATTCGTTTACCGATATATCAGTCTGCAGATATTGTACCTGGGTGCAGAGCATGTGCTGATTACTCGAATAAGCTGCAGGAAGTTGAACACACCCCTAACTCAAAGTCCCATAGATACCCTCTAGAAGCTAAATCAGCTAATGTCGAACTAGAGCCAGCCAGTTTAGCAAAATGTCTTGCATCCACCCACCTGGTTTGCTTGTGTGCCTTTTCCAATACTACACTATTCCATTAGCCAATGGCCAAGCTTCAATAGGTACCTGTCTGACCAGCTATAACCATGGGCTGCACAGCCAGCTGGAAAAGTTTCTCCAGCACCAAGTGTAGAAACAAGACCAGGGGCTCAAGGCGGGAGGAATTCAAGCAAATAATGCTGAGTTTCAACTCGTGTTCCAGGGCAGCCTCTGTGATCTTCTGATCCATCACTCGAATCGGGAAGGAGACTTGGCTTTCCAGAGAATGACACAGAGTGAAGAATTTCTCCAGGTGGTTGTCCTGTGAATACAATCAAATTCTCGGCATGTGACGCTGGACAGTTACTGTATATTCTATACTGCTGCAACCACAGGCAATCACAGAGCAATTGAGATGGTTGGCTAAGAAGTAGAAAATATCACCAAAATGTGAACGGGCACCTGAGAAGTGAAGAGCTTTGTGTCCCATTCACCAGTCCCTCAGCCATCCAACCCCCAGCAGTTGGCTTCAAATGAAGCTTATGTTGCACGTAAAAGATTAGCTGTAGATTCTTTACCTGAGTGTGAATAGATGAAACAGCCTGAACTTCTATGTTAAACACCCCTTTGTGCCCTTCGACCCATTTAATTGGAGGTGACTGTGATGGAACTTTCTGTGTTGAAGATAAAATAACAAGATGATCAGCCTAGCTCCTTTTCCTATAAGTAGCCAAATAGCAAATACTGTTTACATAGAGTACACATAGCTTTTAAGGGTGTTTTTAGTTACAAGTTAGACATGCTTCAGGTTTCGCCTTTTTATTCCACATCTTTTCACTCTACACTATTCTGCACGGGGGTTCTGCTTTGCTCTTCCAGAGAGATTGGCATCAGTGATGCAGGTTGAATCACTCCTCTACAGTTGGTCTTCTTCACATTAGCAATATTTCCTTAGAGACTCTGTCCTCCTCCTCACTGTCTTTTTGCGGGAGCCTGATCCCTGCTTCTCCACCCTGGGCAATACCTTTCCTGAAGCCTCTAGGCAGTGACACTCCCATACACTGTGGGATAGTTGGATGTTCTGAGCCACTAATTAGCAGGAGAGTATTAAGGGTCATATGAGCCAAAACCCAAGGATGGAGCTTGTTGGAGGTCTGCAGGCCTGTACCAGCAAGCAAGTGATTATTTTGGCACCCAAAAGCAGGTGCATGACTGCACAGCCACTTGGTTTAGGGGCTTTCTTGAAAGTCTTTTTGTTAGTTGATTGGTTGGTTGATTTGTTTAAATATGGGGAAGGGTTCCTCCAATCAAGTTAGGCAAATGTTGGAGCCTAAAATACTGACAGTGCCCCTCTAACTAGGAAAATAGTATCTATTAGCAATTTTGTTTGTTACCTCTGGAGAATGCATTGAATAGTTTAAAGGCAACTTATCCAAGGCAACAGGAAGACAATAATGTCCAGTCTGCAGACGATCATTTAATAGAATTGGCAGCCACTGAAATAGATGAAGCAAAAACAAAGTGATATTCATTACTGCATGAGAGTATGGTTATTTATCTAGTTTGTGATAATTACAGTCAACAGAACAATGATTAGATATCGACCAGAACTGGTTTTGACTCCACAGTAATTTCTGCCCAAATCTCTGCATTTTCAGCTCACTGATAGCTACTGCAGAAGTATCATCATGCCCCCACCCGCACCTACAACACTTTGGACTCTATTTAAAATCTACCCTTTCTGAACAAAACAAATGAATCCTCCTGGGAGGTGATAGGGTCCATATATACGAAATATCAGTGTTTCTAATTCAGAGTAGTACACCTCCTGGGTTAAAGAGATCTCTGGAGTAATTCCATTGACTTCAGTAAAGTTATGCCAGGGATTAATTGAGCTCTCACAGATTGCCATTAAGATTACTTTTATCAGTATGAGAAAGATTAATCCAAATAACTTCTGGATATATTGCATTCTGATGTCACTCAAGTTTGAAAGGGGGAATACATTCAAGCATCACAGATTGGAATCATTCCTTAATTCATTGAATGGAACCTGCAAACAAAGAAAACAAACTGTTGCCCTGATCCTGAAGACAACTTATGCAAATGAGCAATCCATTGACTTCAGTGGGACAATTCCCATCATAAAGACAAGTACTTGTATCAGAGTTTGCAGAAATGAGACCAATAAGAATAGTACAAACTTTAAGAAATCAGAGAGGTAACCATGTTAGTCTGGATTTGCAGAAGTGATAAAGGGTCCTGTGGCACCTTAAAGACTAACAAAAGTATTGAAGCATAAGCTTTCGTGGGCTAGTACCCCACTTCGTCGGATGCACAGAAGCTTATGTTTCAATACTTTTGTTAGTCTTTAAGGTGCCACAGGACCCATTGTCACTAGTACAAACTTTATAACAGGTAACACATAATCTTTTATTGTATATTTTGTAAAAAGTTTGGGGGTAGACTCAGATCCTTCTGAAGCAGGTAAATTGACTTCCAACTAGCTTACTACATGGAGGTCTTCCAGATGAGCATGCAAAAGGTAAGGTCCATTATACACTTCATGGATATCAACGATGCTATGGAATTTTTTGACAGCAGTGTACTGATATCTTTGGCGAACATCTCCCACCCCTTCAGCATTGTGAAGAGAATTTGTTCATTGACCCAGTTCACCTTGGAGATGAATGGATATAAGTGGTGCAGTACGTAGATAGCAATAGGAATGCATGAAGTCACTGGAGAGACAAAGTGGGTGACATAATACCTTTTATTGGACCATCTTCTGTTGGTGAGACAAGCTTTAGAGTTTATCTTCACCTTGAATCGTCCCTTGAAATACGTGTTAACTACTTATGCTAAACAATCTGTTCCACTGAGTTGTGGCACTCAGAGTACGTTACCCAGACCTGAAGAAGAGCTTTGTAGAAGCTTGAAAGCTTGTCTCTCTCACTCACAGAAGTTGGTCCAATAAAAGATATTACCTCACCCATTTTGTCTCTCTAGTATCCTGGGACCGGCAGAGCTACACCACCAGTACGAACACGAAGTCACTGGAAATATTTATGTAACACAGTTTGATTGCAGGCATGGGCAGCGCGGCTCATTGGCTGGGGAAAGCTGTGCCTCCCCAAACAGCCTAGTGTGGCCCTGCTCACGCTCCTCCCAGAGGCCCCTGTGGCCCCAGCCCAGGCAGGCTGCTCCTCTTCAGGGAAGCATGCGGGGCCTCGGGCTAGGGCAGCTGGGGCCGTGCCAGTCGGCACTCGGGGTGGGGAGAGAAGAAGGCGCTGGGGCTGCCTGTCTTGCACTCAGTGGAGGCCACGGGGTAGGGGGGCTCCGGCATGGGAAGGGGTGTGAGTCCTTGGGGTTGGGGAGCGGGGCTGGCTGGGGCTAGCGTCCCCCAGCCAGCGGTTCACGCACCGCTCATGATTGCAGGCCATAAGTTCATAAAGCACTTTGGGATCTTTTGACTTGAAAGTAATTCTCTACATACAAACTGTTATTATACTTATCACTTTCCTGACTTTAAAAAAAATCCTTTATTGATTAAAGAAAAAAAGTACAGGACATTTCAATGAGCAAGCCATTTAAGTTAAGACTTATTACTCCTAACATTAGGACAAAGGAATGCATCACACAGGTGTATTACTTTCTTTTTTTAAATTGACATAGGAAAGAGCCAGTGCATCACATAAGATCAGACTTCACTGAGACCACACTCAGTGTGTAAAGTTAAGTATCTGCAGAAGTCTTTGCAGGATCAGGGCATCTGATCCAGTCTGTGAATTGTGCCTGTGCTTGTTAATTCTTTAGATGTAGTCTCAAAAGCCGTAACATTTGAATGCAGATGTGGCTGCTGGGGAGTGCTAAAATCAAGACCTATTACTCATGTCTGGAAATTGTTATAACGGGATATATGCAGTATGTTGTAGCCATATTGGTCCCAGGATGGCAGACCCAAGTTGGTCCAATAAAAGATATTACCTCACCCACCTTGTCTCTCTAATAACAAGACAGAGTGTTTTCGCCACTTTGGCTGGGGACTAAGGAGGAAATTAGTTAGTTATTTCTACAGAAGGCCTGTGTGCACAGAAAGCTGAAGCATAAATCACAAGTGACTTACTGAATATCCCAGGAGAGTTTCTACGCATGCTCCTTGCTTTGGCTGACAGCTGATATGGTAGAATGTGAACAGTAGGTGGTGTTTTTCTGTGAGTTTAGCTGGCAGTTTAATTTTCACCTCTTCATAAAAGTCAGGAGACCTGTTTTAAAAATACCAAACACACACATCTTAAAACATGAAACAGGCAGGAAGTTTAACTTGCCTTTAGGGGCCCAGATACTACTATGATATGAGTTGTCTAAGTCTCTAGCCAAATAGCTAAATGTATCAAGATGTGTAGTAGCTCAAGTATGCCAAGGATGTACTCATAAGTAAACATAAATCTATGAATTAGCTGCCCTGCAGAAATGGAGAGAACATACTGAGACACCTCAGATGTCTCTTCTCTCCACACTTGTGAAACTGCTTTCTATTAATCTTTAGTTTTGAAAACACTCATTTTAACAAAACCTAAATTCTGGGTTCAAATTCACCTGAGTGTTTCTATTTAGCTTTGTTTGGAATGCTAATTCACCCAACTGAGGAATATTCTAAAATCCCAGCACTACTTTGTACTTCTGGACATACTTCTTAACTTTCAAATCGGGAAAATCCTTGAATTTCCTTCTGAAAAATAAAACTAATTGTTGTTAACATTAATATCATCAACAATAATAATAATATACCCCACTATCCATGATTTCAATGAATGGGACTATTTCAATTCTGAATGTGACAAATCTTCAAAGAAGTAAAATATGGAATTTCACTAATCAACTGTGTGGTTTTTTTAAGTATTTTAAAAAGCTATGTACAGTTAAAAGCATCCCTGAGCAAATGACTGGTATTTAATATATAATAAAAAGAATATTAATAATAGTACACATACTTGTTATGATACGTGACAGCTGTGTACATCTCTTGCAAAAATTCTGGACCTGAAGATTTTCCAAAAATGATCTGTATTCAAAAATAAAAGTAATAGTGATCAGGCATATAGCTATCAGATTTTACATCACCTTTAAGAAAGATTTAAATGTTGAAAAATGACACTATTTTATTTTCTATCAGCAAGTTGCAATGAATGGGGTGTACATATATTACATACCCCATTCATGACAACGTGCTGATAGAAAATAGAACACTCACATTTAAATACTTTTTTCAATACTGCATATCTAAACATCTAAAAGAAAACTTTGTTAAAAGAACATCCAGGTTGCACAGTTTCACACACACACACAAAGATATCTAGATATCTTGGGCTGCTGAATGAAATAGTTATCTGCATATGAAGATGTTTACCAGTTCTGTCTCACTGTGGATCTGTTTACTGTTCCATTATCAAGGTCAGAGGTTCTATCCTCAGTGCTGTGCATGGATAGGCCTGATATTTGTATATTCATAGTGCCCAGGATTAGTTCAGTGAGACACGGAATATAACATTCTTAACAGGCTTTTGAACCTCTGTGGATTTACTGGTACAGTTCCCAACATGGCACTCACGTAGAAGGCAATGTTATTCCTTTTTAAATAGAAGCTACCACATGTTTACTCTTTCATGTAATACACGAAGCATTAGAGAATACAGGAAGATATGTTCCTGTTCCACTCTAATTACAAATCTCTTCTGCGGTTCCTCAGTCCTTTAGTCCTGCTTCCTGATGTGACCTGCATGCTTCATGAGCACTGTGATCAAAACCATTTGGTTTCAGTGCAAGGCCCACAAAAATCATAGCTGTGTATGAAGCATCAGGCCACAAGTCAACCCTTCATGTGCTTTGTCAGTACTGCAGCTAGCTGAGTATGCGCCACAGATGTCTGATCCTGTTATTTAGTTTATATTACCGGCATTGCACAGGTAGCATCTTCTCCAGACATAAACTGAATCTTAATGGTAATGTTCCTTGCAGAGGCCAGTCGATTAGCAAAATTCAACCTCTGTGGGTAAACGTAAAGGAGATTTCTGGAAGCAAAAGAAAGGAAAAGTAAATGAGTAAGGAACAATTATTTGCTTTTGAAGAACAAAGTACTTGGCATCACATATGACTCGGTTATTCTTCTCCTAATGCTGTAATTCCACCTAGAGACTGAGGGCTTTGAAAGGTCTCTTCCAACAAGCCCTGTAGATAGAAAAAAGGTAAGATTTTGGTGCTGCACAATAAAGAGCATATGTTTTGGGGTATTCTTAAAGATAAACTATGTCTTTGAGAGGGCAACCTGGCATTCCCCCATTCTTCCAAAGTACCCTGTCGCCCAGCCCTTTTACTTTAGAGCTGAGAGACAAGCTAGAGTGTTTGGTCCAAAGGAAATCTCCATTCCCGTGTGAGAACAAATACAGCTCCCACTCAGATACCATGGCAAAGATACACCTTCATTAGTTATCTTGCTAGACAGACAGACAGAAAGAACAACTGTTACCAGTCCTGCTGCTGGAGAATAAGGGCCAAGGAAGTCCCTTGTTCACATCACTCATTTCAGGAGACCCTTAACTGGTGTGTATGATGGAGGGATGGGGGACATCAAGCTAGAAACCAACCCACAATTAAAACAACTCTCTCTCTCTCTCTCTCATTATCTATCCATATAAGACTGCAATATGTCCCTGAAAATCTAGCAGGGCCAAAGGCCACTCAGATGCTCACTGAAGATAGTATAAGGTGATAGGAGGGTAGATGACCAACAGGGGAGAATAGGAGCCTGTGCATTTTGTGGGGAAGGAAGCTGTGAATAGGAGAGACTTAGAGGATTTTCATTGACTTCTACAAAACAAACAAACAAACAAATGAACAAAAAAACTCTCTTGGCTTTGAGTTTCACTGGGTATTTGCTTCAAACCAACAAACTAATACACACACATACACTTTTTGATCCAGGTCCGCCTAATGTTTTGTTTAGATCAATAAAAAGCAGCTTGGATGCCCCAGCTGCAATGATGTATTTCACTGATTTTTTCTGTGTATTAGTTTATTTTTTCAATAGCCAGCAGCTGTCTGCATTTATAGTTGTTGTCCAATAAAATCTTTGTAACACTCAGATCTAGCATTTAAAGCTTTTCTTGCCAAGGAAGGGAAAGTTCAAGGTACACTGAGTCTCAGCTAATCCTTCATTCCCCTAGCATTCCACAACCTAGTGATACAGCTTATTATGAGGCAATATGCTATGGAAACAAATGAAGACCATTTTCATGCAATAGAATGTGCTGATTCCGTAATAAATGAACATTCCTGCTTTATGTAATAAAACGCAAAAATCTCTATTCAGGAACATGAGCCTACAATGTCTGCAAATGTTAAAGAGCAAAAACAAAGCTTATAAGAACTTCTTAACAACACACGACAAATAGAGAGCATTGCTGGCTAGGGCTGCTCCTTCTCTCCTGTGGAGAAATTGGCTCTGAATGAAGATTAGGCTCAGAGATGAAAAAAAAATAATCACAGAATAAGTCAACAACTGTTTCACATTTGCCAAGGTCATAACAACTCAATAGTGACAGGAGGTTAACAACGGTGCTTATATAGTTTTTGGTGTTTTGGGGTATTGATTTTCATACACAAATATACTTTTTTTAAAATGTAGCTCCCTTCTAGAAATGCAGTATACTTTTACAATTAACTAAGCCCCAAATCTTGCAAGCTTCTCTACATAGGCAGATCACTGCATCTGCACAAAGCCCCATTGACTTTGGGGAGTGGAGGCGAGACTATCAGACTGGAAGACTCAGCAGGCTCAAAGCCCATGGATACATAAGGGTACTTCACATAAGTTCCGACTCTGTGGGTGCTCTGGGGCTGGAGCACCCATGGGAAAATAATGGTGGATGATGAACACCCACCAGCACCCACTCCCCCAATCCCTTCATCACCTCCTGCCCATCGATTGGCCCCACAGATCAGTGCCTCCCCTTACCCCAGAGCCTCCCATTCACCTCAATCAACTGTGCTGCAACATGCAG
>ML677339.1:19061938-19184300 GCA_007922305.1 Dermatemys mawii | reverse complement strand
AAGTCGGTGCCTTGCTTCAAAATCCAAGGGTAAAACCCTGACCCCAGTGAAGCCAATGGCAAAACTACAGTTGACTTCATTGGGGCTGGCACAATGCTGAGTTAATTAAAAAAAACAAATTGCATTTCTGCATAATATAATGGCAGCACAATATTCACTTCATACCACTCATTGGGCCAAATTTGCCATTCAGTTATACGGGTGCAATCTCATTCTGAGGAAAAGCCCCAGTGGAGGAAAACATGGCTGTTTGTTATTAAAATTGTTTTTTTGATGGTCTGACAGCAATGGGGGGCCTTTCTTAGCTAGGATTCTGCCAAATGATGTCAGTGTTTAACGTAGACTAATGGCCACCTGATACAAGGACCTTGATTTACATGATTTTGTCTGTTGCGTGTCTCATTCTGTCTGACAAATGCAAGATAGATTTCCTAACCAGTTCTCTACCTAGCACAGTAGGAATAAGATTAGCACTGGTTAACAAGGGCAAAATATTTGGCTGAAATTGCAGGCTCTGAACAGTTTAGCCAGCAAAAATCTGAGCACAAAGCATCCTCTAAAGCCTAGAAAAGCTGCCACCATTTCTCATATCCTACTTGTGACTGGTGCAATCAGAAATGGCATACGAAACAGCTCAGCAGTACCGTATGAATCTGTCACTACGGCTGGTTGAAAATGTTCATGAAAGAATGGTTACAGCACTAGCTTAAGGCATGAGAGTCCTGGGCTCAAGTCGCTGCTTTGCCATGGTCTTCCTGTGTGACTCTGGGTAAGTCACGTAGGCTACATCTATACTACACACCGTTGGCAGCGGCATGTAGGGCATGTATAGTTACAAACATCAGTGAAAGGCTCCACTGGGAGGGAGGCTGTGGGGAAACTTGGGCAGCTCCCTGCTGCCAAAGCCTTTCATATTGGCAAGGAAAGGCTCTGCCAGGAAAAGGCAATGGGGAAAGGTCCCAGCAGCAGAGAGTTGCCAAAGCCTTTCTCTGTTGCCTCCTTGCCAGAGCCTTTCCCTTCTGCCAGTCTTTCACTGTGGTGGGTAAAGACTCGGGCAGAAGGAAGCTGCCTGAGCCTGTCTGCCGCTTCCCTTCTGCCTGAGACTTTTCTCACTGCTGGAGACTTTCTCTGCATCAGGGAAAGACTCCAGTAGTGGCGAGGCAGTGGGACATTGCACTGCTCAGAACAGCAGTGTAAATAGGGAAGGCACTGCTCGGGCTGTAGAGAGCCAAGTGGGGTATGTTTCTGGGTTCATCACACAGGGATCAGGTGTGTCTTTACTCTACTCGCCTAAGCAGCACCTCACCATTTACAATGAATATTTATACATGTGTTGGCGTAGGGGGCATAGTGTATGTACTCTATATGCTGCTGTAAAGACGTCTCTTTAGCCTCTGTCCCTCATCTCTGTAATGGGGGTGATGGTACTTTCCTACATCACAGAGGTTTTTGTGAGGTAACTGTATTACAGACTGGGAAGCAGTTTGAGATTGACTGATGAAAAGCACTATATCTAAGAGATAAGTATTAGTATTATTAGTAATTATTATTATTCCTTTGGTACAAATAAACTGAGATATAGAAAACTTAGTATTGTTTATCACCGTGTACTGCACTGTTTAGGGTTGCAGTACTTTGTGCAATATACCAAGATTCACAGTGAAATTAAAAACACATCCCAGGTTGGTTTATCAGATAGGACATGCTAGATGGACAGCAGCGTGTCTTAGTGGACCAACGAGTGCATGACTTGCCTTTCATTTGCTGTGTGCCAAGTCTCACAGAGTAATGCAATCTACCATTCACATTTTTATATGCAATTTCCATTCAGCTAGGTTCTCTCAACATGATGTTATGAAACAGCTAAGGAAAGTGCAAAATATATTGGTAACGTCTATTGAATTATGCTTGGCTGAATGAGTTATTAAACAAAAGATATTATCAATATTACACCTGTCAGAGATGAAAAAACACATATAGGAGAGATTGTATAATCTGTTCATTGGTTTATGGATCTGCAGCTCTATAGAGGGTGTCACAAATCCACATAATGACCCTGAGTGCTGGATTTTACATTTAGATGTGACTTAGGATTAAAGATGTGTAAAATCACATGTAAAGAGAGAGCTCTCTGCTGACTACACATATGAGGAGGCGTCACTGTACGAATTAATCCAGCAAGTACATAGATAAAGCCAAATTCTGACCCCCTTTATGCTCATGCATCTCCACTGGTCTCACATTTGCAAACCTCATCACAACTAGGGACAATAAAGGGCAGTATTCGGCACTAAATATACTGCATTCTGATAAAGAACCAGATTGTGGCAAGTCCTGGTTGGTCTGTGTAAGGTCTGGAGGATAAAGGTAAATGGAGCTTCCTCCCACTGTGCATGAACCAAATACAACTGGCAGCCCTCCTGAGCTCAGGTGCTTCACACAGACTACAAGCCACCCCAACGGAGGGAGAGAAAACAGGGAGTCGGACATGGCTCTTTTAGACACTAAGCACTCCTGTATTTACAACCTACACACTACTGTGATCTTCTTTGTACAAAATATGCCTCGTGAGCTACCACTGGAAAACTAACAACTCATTGACTGTTTATTTTATATTCTTCTGTGAGGGATTTGTGCAGTGGGTATTAAAAGGTACCGGTATATGCTAGAATTATAACTCAAGTGTGTTTAAACCAGGCGTGTCAGAGGGAGATGGTAAATAAGTCTGCCCCAAATAAAGGAATGTGTTTTCCCCTCCTGGGCGTCACTTCCAAAGTACTCTGAAAGTCAATGAAAATGTATTTACTTATTGTGTAAACTGACCTCTCAAGGATTGGAGGCAAACCTCACACTAACCAGTCTGGGAGGAGCCAGCATGGCATCTATGCCCCAGCAGGAGAGAGAAGCTGAGCCTGGGTTTTACTTTTCAGAAGAACACAATGCAAAGATTTATTGGTGTATAATTACAGGGGTAGTGGGTGAACCTCAAGTATAAGCAACTGAATCAACTGATTGAATAGAACATTGCTGTATTATAGAAGTATATAGTGTGAGGTCTTTTCTGAAAGCTAATGACATACTGGTGATTACTATCACTGTGAAATGAATGTACTGACACCCTATGAGGAAATATGGATACTAACTGACACTATGTTTTAAAGTCTGTGGCCAAACTTTATCTGCTAAGAAACAGGTTCCCTCCCAGACAGGAGAAAAGTAGCTGTTTACCTGTCTACTATCAAAATTAAGCATGGTGGAATCAAAACAATGGAAACTCCATTTACAGACAGGAAGGGAAGAAAAGCATGATATCATCCTGCCTCTTGAAACAAAGCCATTGAATTTTGATACAGAAGTTATCTTTGCATCCATCACTAGACAGACACAAAGGAACAGAGTTCTTGCATGCTGAAAAAGATGAGTCCTTCCACCAGGGAGTGGTTGAACTCTCTGGAAATGGAATATAGGTGAGAAAAAGCATTTTGAACAAAACCTGTACCTTGTTAGATTAATTTTTAGACTTCCAGAGGCATGTTTTCACTTTTATTTACTTGTAACCCTTTCTAACTTCATCTTTTATACTTTAACTCATTTAAAATCCTATTTTCTTTTGTTAATACATTTGTTTTACTATCAATCTAAATGACCAGTGCTGGTTTGAATTAAAGTGAATGTTAACTCCAGTTAATGTGGGCAGATGTTGGCTTTCGTGTCTTTAGAGGAACAAACAAATTTTATTATTTCTCCAAACTGCCCAGGGGCGGAGGGGTGGGACATTACAGAGCACACGGTTTGGGGAAAATTTGGGACTGGGAGTGTGTTGGGCTGACCCTTCAACTAGTAACCAAAGCCGGTGGAAGCCAGAGTAGTGCTGTAGGCAAGCCGCTGGGGTCGGACCTGTTGAACCAAGGCTGTCTAGCACAGACACTTCAGTGTGGGGCCGACATGCTTGTAAGCTGGGTGTGAGCATCCCAGGCTGGGAGCTCTAGCAGCAAAGCACTGTAAGGCACCCACAGTTGCAAGGTAAGTTGGGACACTACCTCTCACTGGTCTGTATTGACACCTCAATACCCAGAACACCCTCCCTACTGCAACAACCAGCAGCAAGCAGGCCACGCCTGGGAGAGAGCACGTTCTCCTCAACAGTGGCACAGCAGCATGCTCCTGTCTAGTTGGGGAACACCAGAAGGCACTGTGTCTCCCAGGGGATCAGTGCTTCTGGGTAATGCCAGTGGGGCAGTGCAGATGTGCCTAATGGACGCATTCTGGTCCACGTGTCACAGCCACTCTTGATTTGGATAAAAGTGGAAATGTAACTAATACACAAGGCTGAACCATCCCCTTTCAGGGAAATTAATGCAGTGGACCTTTTGTATCTGGTGGAAAGGGTCATTAGGAAATCAAGGGTATCCCAGTATGGTTTCTCTTTCCATTAAAGGATGTATCTAGCTCCTCTAATGCAAAGGTGGGAAGAGGTGGGGTGGGGGTGGGGCCTTGTCACTCTCTCTCTTTTTATGGTTTGAGTGCTTTTTATGGAGATCAGTTTTGTAAGGGATACCTTACCCTACAGTCTCTATGATGGAGGACTTATGCTGGGCAAAACACTCTGGAATTTGGTCAGCTGCAGCCACTGATTTTTGTTTCTGGTTGTGGGATGTCATCTTCACACTGCTGTCCTGTAAACTGTTCCTTTATTTAGCCAGCATTATACAAGCATCCCTGCAGCTAAAGACTGAGTTAGCTTTGCCATTATAAATATATCCATTTGGGTTTATTATCTCAGCAACGTCCACTATGTCAGTGTGGGCAGCCACAAACTATGACACACACTGTTGAAGACTGCAAAATGACTCAATTTCCTGGAGATCTTCATGCCTTCATGTCTTATCAACAAGAACACTGTGGCTTGGCCGATTGCATACATCAAATAATAATAATCTCAGCATTTCCAAATCATACTGGGGAGAATTTTAGCTTAAATGATGTCAGCCCAACTGCAGACTCTCTTCCCAGAATTTTTTTTGAAAGGTAAAACTGTTTTTTCGAACACAGATCAGCATAATTTAAAGATGATTTGCATAAGATTTTAGACATCAAACATCAGGTACAATGTAGTTTAATTAAAAACAACCACCGACTACCCCAGATTTCAGCAGTTTAGGACTATTTGATGTTCTTTAAAAATCCTTTATGGGTTCTCTCAACTATTTTTCAATGATGCTAGTTTCACAAATAAATAAATGGGGTATAGTATGATTCAATTACTGTTCTCAGGCTAGTGTTAAATGGACACCACCATCTTGAGATCTAAACCTTTCTTCAGAGATGTAAATAGTTTCAGATTCTAGTTCTGCTCCTAAGTCTCTCTGCCAGGTTTTGTTACTTTCAACTTCATTTTTCTATTTTTGTAAATGCTTTTCTCTCCTCAGTTGCTGCATCAAAAACCTCAACATGCACAAAAAACGAAACAAAACCTTGGGAAAATCAACTGACTATCCAGGGGAAAAATGAAGTCTGACTATGTAAAAGGTAAACATACTGTTAAAACGGAAGAACATATGTTTCTCTAATGTCTTTCAGCTTTAGGAATTTCAGTTGTGATTTGTAACTATAGCAGGTACATTTTCAGACAGAAGTCTGATTTTTAAGTTGAGTTCCTTTAGTGCTAGTGTTTGGACACTATGTTACAAGGTCAAAAATAACGGTAGAAAAATTACTGTGCAAGTCATTGTCAAAGCAATATAAATTCTCAACTGTGGAGGAGATGTTTTGATGTCAAAAGAAGAGCAAAACTTTGGCCAAGATAATAAAACAATGTTAATGCAAGTCCATAAGACAATAATTCATAAAATAAAGATGACAACATAAAATTAATGCAAATCTAATTAAATTAGAGTCTCTCAGTAAAACCACCATTTACAGAAACAACCCTTACCATACACATAACACTGACTTAGGTTGGAGAACCCTCTGAAGAGAGATCATCTGTGCTGCTCTGTCTAAACACAGTGGGGCCAAACCTTGCCCTGATTTGCGCACTGTACAATGCCACTGTGATCGGAGCTCACTGTCCTGTACTACATCTCCATGAAATTTGACTGTACTGACTTGACCATGTTCAATGCCCAGGGCAGAACAGATCTATCCACCACCAAAATAAAATATATGCACAGGCTTTAAGACTTTGACCCTCTTTTGCTTAAATGCCATTACTCAGAATTATTGGTTGTGTTGGTTGATAGTTCTTCATACTAAATTACAAGACTACTTGTGAGTTACATCCCAGTGTGGCTGGGTTCCAAATTTTAATTAACAATAGACATGTCTGTGGATGATTAGAACACATAATAAATACCACACATAATAAAATTCAGTATACCTGTAGGTAGACACTATTAATACAGAACACAGACTTATAAGCAGTTGTATTGTGATCACTAAATTAACCTTGTCACTTGCTGCTGATGGTAATAGACACAAATAATGCAGTTATGTAGTATATGTCAATGTAGTCTCTACTGGATCTATTGTTTTCACTCATTATTAGGTCTTCAGAAAAATGGCTGTATACTTTATCCCAAATTGCAGTTATTTTACTGACAATATAAGCTCATTTTCAATAACTTAGAAAAACACAGAAGAAATGGTGCACCAGCAGAATTTTAATATGCTACATTATTTTAATAGGAAGCACTTGAATAAATTCTCAAGATGACCATAGTTCTTTGGGTTTTTAAAATATGATTTTACTTTTAATATGGATAATAGCCTGGATAATATTTTCTTATCCTTAAAATTAGAGATCAGTTCAGCAGTCAGTGTTCAGATCCAGATTAGGTTTAGGCTGGGGCTTGGGTATAACTCTGTGAGGTCCATCTCATGGAGTTTCCAAGTAACCATCCACTCAAGTGGGTGTTTTGTAGGATGCACAAGAGACAATCGGTTATGACCTCCCAACACCCATGAATCCTGGAGATTCAGAGGAAAGGCCCATTCACACTTGTGCAAGGGACCCAACGGGAGATGATAACATTTCAGATATCATTACACTTGATATTTACTCTGTTATCCACAGGATAAGCCAGGAGTAAGGCCTGCCCTCAGGCTACACCCCAAAGTACATTGACCCAAGAGCCTTCTGTGAGTACTAGAAAAAAAGGGAATGGGGAATTTCATGGACTTGTAGAGGGACAATGTTTATGGAACCACAACTTTCCTGTTCATTCTGGATCCTAGGATCTAGGTTCTCTCCAACTGTACCAGCAGAAGGGTTGGTCTACTTCAAAATCTAATCACATTAAATCTTTATTAGTGAACTAAAGGGTTAAATTTCTGATGATCATTAACTCGAGGCTTTAACCTACAGCAGACAATATGCCTGAAAGATGACAAAAGAAGTTTCTTAAAAATGTTCCTTAAATAGCCCTCATTTCTGATACTGTTGATAATTATGATGAAATTATTTTGGCCTCGTAAATTTAATAAATAACACTATCCTTGTAGGTACATGACAGTTAATGTAATCTAGTACTTCCCAAAATATTGATAACATGTTCCTGTATAGTCATACATATTATGTGATATGATACATCATCTCCCATGCTTCAATATCTTCTTTTTCCCAGGATGTTTTTGATTTATATAATTTCAATGCAAAATATTTTGGAATTCAAAGCATAGACTCATCACTAACCCGCCAGCTCCCAGTATTGAAACAGCTGCACTTTAACTGCAATAGGAAGTTAGGGGTTAACCTGTGGAATTTGAAAATACTTTGCTCTAATTGTTGATCGCATTCATATTTTCTCCCACTGTGCCGGGACCTTCAAAGTGGTCCACTTGAAAACTTTTCTTAGATCAGGCTGGCAGGTCCGTAGGAGGCTAAAAATCTTTACAAGTTGCAATGCACAAAACATCTGTTTTGGTTCTCCTGAGTATTGCACATTCTCTAAACAGTGTAACCAAAGGCAACTATGCCTCAAGCAAGAAAGAAATGCAAGGTGTCCACTTTCATTATTCCATGGAGGAAATCCATGTGCTCTCTGAAGCTGTCCTGAAGCTTGGAACTGGGTTAAAGGAGCAGGTTGACCATACTGAAGAGAAAATTACCTACATCTTTCAACAGCTCAACATTTTTAACAACTCCTTGATAGAATTACTGGAGCAGGTCAGCCTAAATCAGAGGCTGAGAAATGGTCTTATGGAGAAAACTCAGCAACTTGAAACTAGAAACCAAGTTCTGGGCAGGCTCTCTGCAGAGCTCCAGAACCAACTTGCTGAAGTGATGCACTACAAAATGACTTTCAACACCAAGCTGGAATTTTTAGAGGACAAGATAGAGAATGCCCTAAATTACAAGACTAACACCAGTGCTTCGGTGAGTATGACTTACATTAAGGTAAGTACTGGAGTTTTTAACACCTGATCTTCTTAATTTATCTTTTAGCATGATTATTTATTCATTATAGTGATTCTCAGTAAAAGTGGATACTAGACATAGGACTTTTTTTTCATTCATAAATCTATTACCATATGAGTTGAAAATGGGCTTGTCTGTTTTGCTCTGCATTTTTTTCTTTATTTAAGACTTACGTGGTTAAGTGTAAGCTCTTCCAGGCATGAAGTGTCTTTATTTTTGTGCATTGTATAGCTTGATAATTACTAATTATTATTCAAAAACTGTCGTGGTAAATTCATTTACCACATACAATTAAAAGTGGGGCAAAAACCTGCAGTCCTTATTCTGGAAAAACTCTTATTGGCTTCATTGAGAATTTTGCCTGCATGAGGACTACAAGATTTGCTTCTAAAAATAATATTCTATTCTATTTCTGTAATTCCTCCAGCTTAAAAAAAAAATTACATTGAAGATGTCCCGGTATTTTGCGACCAAACCTTGGAACACATCAAAGATTTTTGCAGCTTCAAAGTCATCTTTTCTTTTCTCCTCTCTCCCCACTTCTTCTTAGTCTTTTGTGCAAACTCAAAGCGTAAGAATTGATGAGTTGCTTACTGAAATGGAGCTGCAGCAAGAGCAAATTAGTATACAAGATGCACTCATTCAGAAGTTACTGAAAAAGGTAGGCTCTTCATATCTTTTCTTCTCCATTCACCTTTTCACTGCTGGCCTGTGTTTTGAGTTTAGAAGAATACGGTGATCCACTGAACTGGTAACATTATTATTAATATTATTTATTTGTATTATGGTAGCACCTAGGAACTCATCATACTATGCACTGTCCAAACATTATAAAAAGAGGGTTCCTACCTCAAGGACTTTACCTGTTACAGGGGGAAACAGTACTGATATGTTTTCTCTAAAAGGTAGATGAAAGACAAGAGATCTGCCAAAATTCTTGGCACCAGGAGTTGGGAATTCGAACAATGATAATATTAATACCTGGCACTAATCTTCTAAGTTCTGTATAAATATCATCAACCTTTGTCACATTCCTGCCTGGCAGGAATTTTACAAATGGGATACAGCCACTCGCCCATGGCTATGCAGGAGTCAGTAGCAGAGCTGGTTTTAGAATTCAAGGGTAGAGAGCTGCAGTCTCATGTCTCAACATTCTGCCTCCCAAAAGAAGGGAGATGCATACGTGTTGATTAATGGAATCATTTGGTTCCTATGTATCTCTGGAAGACTGATGCTCACTTTAGGTCCTATAGAAAGAAAAACTTGTGATTTCCCTGTATACTTTATAAATGATTTGCATTAACTTTCTGTTTCTATAATTCTCCTTCATTTTTAATCACATTGCATTGCTGTTGTTACTTTTTGCTACACAGGTTAGGCTAAAAAGCAAATTAGCCAGACAGCTGAAGACCAACGGAATCAGGAAGAAAAGAGCAGATTCGTCTGAGAGGCAGAACACAACATTACCAGTACATGAGAGTATATGAAAGACAATTACAGGATTAAAATATTTTACCAGTCATCTATGCAGATATAAAATATTTTACCAGTATAAATGCAGATATGCTACTAGGATTTCTATCTTGATTTAGAAGGCTAACATGCAAGAAAGCTAGGGGCTGTCTTGTTCAATAGTTTTTGTTTCTTTTTTAAACAGACTGTATGACCAAAGTGAAAAGATTTGCAAAAATATTATTATTGTAGCATTAATATGACAGTTACCTACAATCTTGCTCCTAACAGAAATGTTATAGATCCGTAAACACTAGTTACAAAGCAAATATTTAAGGTATTGAAAAAAATGAGCTAAAACATTTTTGAAGCAGTGCATCTGATTTTTTAAAAAAGTGTTTTCAGACATTTCTTAGAAGTATGCTTTATCATAAAGTTTATGGAAATCCATGTTTTATTAAGTTTCTCAGCTGACTGATTTGACTGCACAGTGATCATCATGTCATATGATATATATTTTACCAATCGTATACTACGTAACTAATGCAATTTGTTATGGCATGTTGGGTGTAATGCATTAGTTGAAAGCACTGTGATACACAAGCAATATGCAGGAGGGATGCTTGTGCCACTACATTGCTGTTTGTTAGACTTTCATTTTTTTCTGGTTTGTGTTATGCTAAGTAACATACAATAGAATTCTTTATTTTTTATTTTGGCACAAAAATAGAAAAGAAAAGAAAAAAGAAAAAGCACAGTTACTTCAGGAAACCTTACAAGCAGGCATGTGTATGCGCAAATACAATCACACAGTCACTGAACACAAGTGGGGACTGGCTAGAACAGGAGTTGGCAACCTTTCAGAAGTGGTGTGCCGAGTCTTCATTTATTCACTCGAATTTAAGGTTTCGTGTGCCAGTAATACATTTCAACGTTTTTAGAAGGTCTCTTTCTATAAGTCTATAATACAGAACTAAACTATTGTTGTATGTAAAGTAAATAAGGTTTTTAAAATGTTTAAGAAGCTTCATTTAAAATTAAATTAAAATGCAGAGCCCCCGTAGATCAGTGGCCAGGACCTGGGCAGTGTGAGTGCCTTTAAAAATCAGCTTGTGTGCCGCCTCTGGCACCCATGCCATAGGTTGCCTACCCCGGGCTAGAACTACTCCTGGAGAGTAAAAACAAGAAGTGGGATAGTGTGTCATATCCCCTCTGCCAATGGCAGTGGCTTAAGCACTATTTTTTCCGGAGATCTATAAAGAAGCAGAGAGGTAGCAAGACAGACAAATATAAATGGGGCCACTTTCTTAAACAAAGAGAAACGAAGTTGGACAATTTAAACCCCTCGGAAAGAGAAACAAACAACACAGTGTTAGAATCCCCAAGACTGGTGCACAAATAAAGGAATGACGAATGGGCAATCTATCCCAGAGAGCGACTGTGAAACTATTAGCATGGTGGGATGCCCTGCCACAAGAGTATGACACAAGTAGGGCAGCTGTGCTCGTAAAGCCCCCTCCCCCAACGTATGCTAACAATGCATGTAGTGTCTGAGAGAATTCCCTCTAATATGGGAACTTGGAGTGTGGGCCAGAGCACGCAAAAGTTCATCCAGAGCCACATATCAGCAAAAGCTATTCTATCACCAACCTAAAATGTGAGCAAAACAATGGAAGCTGTGAAGGTACAACACTCCCTGCTCCTCCCCTTAGATCTCAAGGGTAGCCTGAGCACAAGGAAGCAGTGAAAAATCTTACCCCCCCCCACAATTAAAATAAGTAAGTGGTTATTACGTGCTACAACCCCTTCCTCAGAGCATTAGAGCAATGGGGATCATTCTGAATGAATTACCTTTTCTTGCAGACTAGTCAGGAACAGGGACAGAACCATTACTGCTAAAAGCAGAAGCCAAGCAGAGACTGGGTCTAGAAATGCTCTCCCAAGCACAGGCGATCACAAAACACCCAAGAACAATACTTAGCAGCCTCAATTAAAAAAAACCCCAAAACGAGAGCTTCTTTCAAAAACCTTAAAAACAAAAGCCTAACATTTCCCATATCAAAACCACGGACTCCCTGTGTCTGTTTTAGTTTAGTGACTGTTGAAGCAAATCAAAAAGCTCTAGATTCAAAATTTTACCCTGGCAGGCCACAGCATCACTTTCATTTACATTTCATGGGGGAAAAAGTTATAAATGTAAACAACATGATTTGGGCTTTTTTTATTTTGTTTTTGTTATTTGGAACAGAAAAAAGGTATTGTAATAAATAGATCTTCAGCTGTTTCGTCATTCAGTGAGAAACTACTTTTATTAAGGAAACACAGGTATACAACGAAAGGGAGTGCTCTGTTTCACAGTGCTGTGATCTCACTAGTGTAAATCGGGACTAATAAAGGAATGACATTCTGCCAGTAGAGAAACTAGTATAAGCAAAATCAAAAGCAGGTCCAGAGTCTGTAACAAAGATTCTGCCTCTGCTGTTAAACAAGAAAAATCCCCTTTTCAGAAAAGCCAGATATTTCTCATCATCTATGAAAGCTTTTGTGCTGGTAGAAAAGGACCTTCAGCATGTGTGATGGGATTTATAGAGCCTCCACTAGATGAAGAAGGCACCAGAAGGATCCTGTGTGCAGGGCTAGCCTGCCTCTCTGGCCTTGTCAATCAAGTATGGTAGGAAGGAGGCCTTTAAAAAGGAAGAAGCTGCAGTCAGCTGGGGAAAGAGATCACCTTGAGCAGGAGACTGCAGGAGCAACTCCTGGAGCCATGGGGGAATTCTCATCCAGGAGATCTCCACCCCTACCCTACGGGGAGTGCAGTGAACTCCCAGGGAAAGCCTGTCAGAGTGAGCCCGATTCAGCAGCCCAGACACAGGGATTCCTTGAAAATCACTACACAGATGCTCTACTGTTGGCACTAATGTTGGCCCTTTCCCCCTTTGATGGGCTCTGGGAAGAAGTTATTCTCAGGTGCATTGGGGCATTTAACTTTCCTTTAGATCCCCCATCAGAAGGGATTTAAGAAGGCTCACAAAGGGCAGGCCCACTTGAGGTCTGTGTAGGAGGCACCCAGTGTCAATAACTGTGAATGGCCAGGGCCTCCCGCATTTGGGAGAAAAACCTAAGTCTGTCAAAAAAATAAACCTACCGTTAGGAGTCTATTACTTGATCTAGAACTTTGTAAAAAGGCCATTGATCCATCAGAGGTAGGTATTTCATTTATGGTTCCATCCTGCATACAGTCAGACTTCAAATTTACCAGCCTATAACTGGTAAAAACTTCCATTCACTTGTGTACTTTATCCAAATCAATATTCTGTTTGTGTAACTGTTTCCACCTCTACCCAGGTTAACATGCTAATAAAGGATACAAATAATTTACCATCAAATTATATTCTGTTACAATAGAAGTCCATAGCACTAGGGTATAAAGCTGGCATAGAGTTTTTTGGCTGGTTTGTTTGTTTTGTTGGCTAGCATCCGTGAGTTTAAAGATTTGACGTTACTCGTGTTAATTTGTATTTGCCCTTCTAATTGTATAAACCACTGGAGTTAGAGAAATATTTGAACAAAATTCTGCAAACTGAGAAAAAGAAATTCATCTCCATCTTCTCTCACACATGCTTAAGACACTGCAACTTTCCTCATTAAAACGGATCTGGGTCTAGAGTGAAGAAACTGCATCCTCAAGTGGCCGAACAGCACACGTACACTGTACTATACTGGAGAAACGACACTCCTCAAGCATTTTTACTGCTTAAATAGCTCCACCAAAAACACTTACTGAGGGTTAATTTTCCTACTCCAATTTTAAATAATTTAAATGCAATTTTAAATCATTACAATGAGATCAGTCACACGTCTCTTCATCCTTTAGCAGTCCAGGTAAGGACTTAAAATTCTTCTCTCGGTTATACCAGTGCAGCATCACCGAAGTCCTTGCGGTTGTTCCTGTATGAATAAGAGGAGGATTTTCCCCAGTGTAATTAATCTGCAGTCATGCAGCTGATCCTGTGGAGTACTGTGTGCTCCCACTTTCCATCAGAGTTGAGAGTGCTCAGTACTTGCAGGA
This sequence comes from Dermatemys mawii, assembly GCA_007922305.1. Taxonomy (NCBI): domain Eukaryota; kingdom Metazoa; phylum Chordata; order Testudines; family Dermatemydidae; genus Dermatemys; species Dermatemys mawii. Next base: position 19,170,360 of record ML677339.1, on the reverse strand, counting down.
GTAACCCTAAGAAATCTATGCCAAGGCCATATAAACTGACATGGGTTTCAGAAAGGGTTGTTTTTGCGTGAATGAGTTTCTTTTATTACAGATTTCCAAGCTTGCCTTCTCTCTTATTCATCTGTCTTTGAGCACAAGTATGTGCAGAGTGGGTCTTCAACAATTTGATTCAGGGCCCTACCAAATTCACGGCTGTGAAAAATGTATCATGGACCATGAAATCTGGTCTTTTGTGTTCTTTTATCCTACACTATACAGATTTCATGGGGGAAAACCAGTGTTTCTCAAACAGGGGGTCGTGACCCAAAAGCGAGTTGTGGGGGGGTTGCAAGGTTATTGCCATACCATGCCACCCTTACTTCTACTCTCCTGCCTTCAGAGCTAGGAGGCTGAAGAGTGGTGCCTGCTGGCCAAGGGCCCAGCTCTGAAGAAAGCAGCGCAGAAATAAGAGTGGCAATACTATATCATCCCATCCTTACTTCTGTGCTCTCGTTGGTGGCGGTGTTCAGAGCTGGGCTTCTGGCCAGCAGGTACTCTCCAGCCACCAAGCTCTGAAGGCAGCAGCGGCACAGAAGTAAGGGTGGTAATCCAACTAATCAGGAAAAAGATCTTGGAGTCATTGTGGATAGTTCTCTGAAGATGTCCATGCAGTGTGTAGTGGCAGTCAAAAAAGCAAACGATGTTAGGAATCATTAACAAAGGGATAGAAAATAAGATGGAGAATATCTTATTGCCATTATACAAATCCATGGTGCGCCCACATCTTGAATACTGTGTACAAATGTGGTCTCCTCATCTCAAAAAGGATATACTGGCATTAGAAAAGATTCAGAGAAGGGCAACTAAAATGATTAGGGGAATGGAACAGGTCCCATATGAGGAGAGATTAAAGAGGCTAGATCTTTTTAGCTTGGAAAAGAGGAGACTCAGGGGGGATATGATAGAGGTATATAAAATTATGAGTGGCGTGGAGAAAGTGAATAAGGAAAAGTTATTTACTTGTTCCCATAATAGAAAAACTAGGGGCCATCCATTGAAATTAGCGGGCAGCAGGTTTAAAACAAATAAAAGGAAGTTCTTTTTCACACAGTGCACAGTCAACCTGTGGAACTCCTTGCCTGAGGAGGCTGTGAAGGCTAGGACTATAACAAGGTTTAAAAGAGAACTGGATAAATTGATGGAGGTTAAGTCCATTAATGGCTATTAGCCAGGCTGGGTAAGGAATGGTGTCCCTAGCCTCTGTTTGTCAGAGGGGGGTGATGGATGGCAGGAGAGAGATCACTTGATCTTTACCTGTTAGGTTCACTCACTGCGGGGTACCTGGCATTGGCCACTGTCGGTAGACAGGATACTGGGCTAGATGGACCTTTGGTCTGACCCAGTACGGCCTTTTTTATATTCTTATGTAATAACGAGACCTCCCTACAATAACCTTGTGACACCTCCCCCCTCAAAACTCCCTTTTGGGTCAGGCCACCTAAAGTAACAACACTGTGAAATTTCAAATTTAAATATATGACATCATGAAATCTATTCTTTTAAAAATCTTATGAGCATGAAATTGACCAAAATGGACTGTGAATTTGGTAGAGCCCTAATTATAGGGTAAGAAGAAGAAGGATAGTCTTGTAGTTAAGACTTTGGACCAGGATTCATGAGATCTGGCTCAGTTTCTGACTGATGCAGATTTCCTGTGTGACCCTGGGCAAGTCACCTAATCTCTCTGTGATGTATGGCTCGTCTACACTGCAACCTGCACTGGCATAGCTACATTGTTCAGGGGTGTGAAAAATACACAACCCCAAGTGATATAGTTAAACTGACCTAATCCTCAGTAAAGATAGCCCTAGGTAGATGGAAGAATTCTTCTGTCAACCTAGCTACCACCTTTCAGGGAAGTGGATTAACTACCCTGATGGGAGAACTCCTAGTAGCATCTACACTGAAGTGCTACTGCAGCTGTGTCACTGCAGCATTTCAAGTGTAGACAAGTCCTCAGTTTTCCATCCATAAAATGATGAAAATATCTTCTATCCTGTCTGTTTTCACTATGTAGACTGCAATGTCTTTGGGGCAAGGATTGTCTCTCACTATGTATAAGAACAATGCCCAGCACAATGATACCCATCCTGAGCTGCAGCCTCTGGGTGCTACTGTAATACAAATAAACAAAACAACAATACTAAATAACAATGAACTATTACTGTTATGTCTTCACCCATCCCCTCTCTCATACGACTTAATTCAGCTAAAGACAAGGATCAGTACAAATGTAGATATTAAATACTAGGTTAACTAGGTTACTTAACATACTTTGGAAAGAGACAAACACTAATCTCAGACTGTGACCTTGTCTACTATCTACATAGATTTCTTCAGGTTAAGTTCTACATGGCCTTTGTTCATCCTCTCTTCCACCTTCGGAGAAGGTGGGTCTCTGCCACTCTGCTTCGAAAAGTTATTAAACTTCCTATTTCTTTATTCAGCTTCTTTTCTCCCTGTGACTCGAACCTCTGGTTGCCAACTGGCAGAGGCCACAGAGGATGCGTAGGGCTTTGCAGGGATTCCCTGGTCAGATATATGCATATTAAGTTCACCAAAGGGTGGCACTGGTTGTCATAACCATTCTGAAATGTACAAACAGATAGCATTGCAGGAGTTAAGCATCTACACAGGAAATTATGTTCTCAAAACCTTGGAATTAAGGCAGGTATTCCGAGGCAACAGGTTCTTTTTGAGCAGGAGGTAGCAAATGCTTCTCTCCCTATCTGGTCATTGTATGTCTCACAGTGTAAGCCTAGTTGCATACAGAGCCAGATGCTGATTACAAGACTGCAAAGTGAACAAGAGAGGGAGACCCCAGGAAAAAAAACAATCAGTAGCGGGTGTCCCGATTACAAAAAAGAACAAAGGTCTGTTCTGATAGTACCAAGGGTACCAAGGAACACCCTGCATCTTTCACCTAGGAGGCAAGCAAACAGTGGGACTTGCCTCATGAAAGAGTGATCACAGCCAAGTCCAGCTGGAAGATGCTGGGAGGACTTTGGGTGAACATTGCTTTATAAAACAGAGAAATATCTAGATAATTAAGTCTATGCTCTAGAATCCACATTACCTTTTTATTTTACATGTAATCCTTTGTTTCCCATACTTCTACTTGGTAATACTCCAACCTCTGTACTTTGTTAAATAAACTGCTGTTTGTTTTCACTATACTCTTCTTTAAGTTCTTGTGATAAGCAGAGCAGTGACCAGAGCTGCAACTGGCAAACCAGGGTGCACTGGTACTTTGGGAGCAGCTAATCTGGGAATATAGAGGAACAGGGGCTGGTCACCCCAAGGATATGCTTGGGGTTGGAGTGTGCCTATAGGTAGCCTGTAGATAGGGTGCTGGGCCTGTGGAAGCCTGAAGTGCTTGTGTTGCCTGTGACCAATGGAGTCAGAGAGCTGACCCACAGCAGGCAGAGACAAGGCTTCCTCGTGCTAAGGAGAGGCGGTAGCGAGTATCTCCCAATCCTGCTGTGAGAGAGTGCAGGCAACGAACAGATGAGCCTGCTTTCCGATCACTTAGATACCAACTAGTTCCCCAGAGACAGCTGACTGAGGTCATTAGAGAAGCAGGCTGGTGGGCTGGGTAGAATACTGAGCCAATTAGCCCATCAGCCCCAGTCTGATAAAGAGGCACAGAAAGGAAATGCAGAGGGGAGTGAGAGTGGGGAACAGAGCTAGCTGAGCCCAGTCATACAGAGGCCTCAGGGAAGGGAGACCTCTGTTCCCCTCAGGTCCTGAGGAGAGGGCCAAAAGCGCTAACGATATTTCAAACAGACTTTTGCACAGGATCTATAGTGGTATTGATGGAAGGCACTCAAAAATAAATGATGCTGTGAATGCACAGCTGGTGAATTTGGGGCAGAATCTGTGGGACAAGAAGGCAGGAGTGAAGATACACCCTGCTGCCCCTGGGTACCCCCAAGAAGCGTCACACTCCCTGACTCATGTGTGATGGTCACATCTTCCCTGCTAATCAAACTGGCCCTGCTGTCTAAGTCCCAGTCCCAGTCTGCTCAGCTGCTGATTTTTTTTTTTAAATCTGCAATACATTCTCTCTTACTTTCATCAATTTTTTTAAAAAATACAAATATTAGAGCTAAATCTATACATGATCCCAGAACATACTTGAATTACAAATCTCCAGCCTGTGTATTATTAGCATTACCATACAGTACATCAGTGTGTTGAAGAATATTCCCTTGATATTCATAGCTCATTTGGGATTAATGTGTTGCCAGGCCAGTAAGAAATGATGGGACTTATTTTGATTTGTACTCTTTAGAACTTTTACCTTTTTAAATCAGTCAGAACAGACTAATACATTTTACGAAGTGATATGGTATAAGAAGGGATCTTATTCATGGAGTATACAGAGCAATAAACTGCATCTTTGGGTAGTCAGATGACACATGGTAACTACAAAAGCTGTTCAGTACAAATATATTCCAATGCTGTGAATGTTACTTCTATTATATGAAAAGATAAAAGATACTGTACAACAAAATCACAAATGAAAATATAATTAGTCTTATGTCATGAGTGTTTTAAAATTCTAGGCCTCTGTTTTCCACAAATGTCAATGGGATTTTATAGTTAGAAAAAAAAGACTGGGAGTCAGAACTCCAAGGCTAAGCTTTTTAAACATGGGTGCCTAAAGTTAGTTTCCTAAATTCATATACAAACAGCTGTGTAAAGTTGTCTGAGTACCTACTGAAGTCAATGACAGCTGCTGATTCCTCAGCACTTTTGAAACACTTTGCTCAGGACATTTACAATTGGACTGGAGAATATACTGCAAAACACACAATAGGGATCGTATCTTGTATTGGCTAATGAGATTAAAGAATGGTTGTAACTTTACAGGCTTAGATAACCTCACATGCTTTTCAATTTCTAGTTTCTATGAATTGGAGAAAAATTATACCAAAATCATTTTTGGAATATGGGTTAACAGTTTTCAAAAAATCCATGTTTCTTACCTATAAACAGTGTGGGGAACATATACTTCTCGAACCGGGAACTCCAAAATCTCTTTCTGAGGACGACTGCGGTTTTCAGGAAACGGTTTCACTTGTAATAACTCAGGAGTGAGACAGCAACTGAGGACTTCTGAAGCTGGGGAGATCTCCAGCTTAAGTAATCCTTAAAGAAATTATATGAAAGCTCAGTCCACCATTAAGAATGAGTAAAAAATAAAACCAAACCAAATATGCATAAGCTCAAAAGAAGTAATCAGGAAATATGAATTTGGGTTTTCAGTTTGAGGGCTGCAGGAAAAAGAAATCTTGGTTGGAGAAAATATTTTGTTATCTGGATATACAGGGAAATAACCCACGTAGATCCCTGCACATCAAGATAAAAATCTTTCTTCAGGTTTCGTCATCATCATCACAGTAAATCCAAAAGGGACATGGCCTCCTTGCAGGTTGAGCACTTCCCAGATAGATCTCTGGGCAAGTCCTAAAGGTGATCTCACTGGATATTCAGTTTATGATCATCACTGGTGATCTTATGCCATTGAACTTTTGGCACCCACATTATCCCTATCCACATAGTGGCATTCTTTGGCACACACTTTGGAATATGTTGGTCTTTCAGTTTAATAATATGTCCATATTAAGAAAGCCACCCAAACCAAACCAGTTCTGATGGAGGTAGTTTCTGAGTTCAGCTTCAATTATTCTCATTTCTGATCTTGTAGTGACACCTAATCTATGGAGCAGTGGATGAAGACAAGATTCTTTGCACATTCACATGTAGACAGGAATGAAGGGATACTAGTTGCCTTTCTAGTCTCATCCATGCAAAAAGGATAACATTTGTTAAAGACTTGAATTGGAAATAAAGTAGTGATGCTCTCTCTAGCTTTGCATGCAAAGCAGCAATGCCTTACTTAAGATAGTAAAATGAGGTGCAGATCTTCAGAAATATGATTTTCCATATTGTTTTTGCTTGCTGTGACCAGCAGTGAAATTGTTAACAATAATAACATTTAAACTGTCAGAATTAAACTTAAGATTTAATACTCTATTGAGATGTATGGGAGCAGTTCACACCTCCCAGAGCTGCCCTTTCAGACTGTCTACACTAGGGTGACCAGATGGCCCGATTTTATAGGGACAGTCCTGATTTTGGGGTCTTTTTCTTATATAGCCTCCTATTACCCCCCAACCCTGTCCCAGTTTTTCACACCTGCTGTCTGGTCACCCTGCTTACAGACCCAGGCAGTCATCCCTGCACTGGTTACATTCCGTTCACTGTTTAGAGGTTTTCTTAGCAACCACAAGGGCTAGAGACATTGTAAGTGAAAGCTTAGAATCTGGAGTTCAAGAAAGCTATCACAAACAAGTACTGAGGCAGAGCAGACATAAATCCCTTTAGAGCCCTGCCAAAATGCTGTCTGTGGCCTGTTTTCTGCCCAGGAGGCCAGGGGAAGAGATGCAGAGAGCTCAGCTGCGAGCCCTGATGAGGGCTGGCTCAGGGAAAGGCACTGAGCTAAGTGCGGACAGCTGGGCTGAGGCACCAGGAGGGCTATAAAAGCCCGGGTAAAGCCCAGTAGGGAGGCTAGGCTAAGAGGAGGCAGGTGGGCTGTGTTACAGCCTCCTTGGCAAGTAAGGAAGACTCAAAGGACAGGAGACCCTGGAGAGGGTCTGGGGAGTCACTATCTGTTGGGGGTTTGGGGGACTGCATGAGCACTAAGAATAAAGACACCTGGGTGAAATAGCATAATGGGGTAGAGAACTTTTGATTTCACCAGTCCAAACACAGGCTGTAGGCACCAGAGGGTGCAGACCTGCATGGACTCTGTGACAAGCACCAATTGTCAAGCTGTTGTAAGAGGTCAAATCCAGTCTCTGCCTCTGCTTAATTAACACTGAGTCAATTAAAAGGGAAAGAGTAAACATTTTAATCACCCAACCCAATCTCTGATCCTCATTCTAACAAGGTATTAAGGAACCAGTAAGGATCTTGAGATTCTGCTTTAATCCCATTTTCCACAAAAACTTCAGGTAAAACAAAAAAACTAAATTAACCCTTTGTAAATTATTGATGAAAACAAACTAATTTAGAATACAAAACTAACTATAAATCTCTGTCTGTTGGGGTGAACAAATTAGCAGGTCAAAAATTAATGGCTGGCTTGAAGTCATTCATAAAATAAAGAAGTTCCCTCATAACACAACTTATAGCTCTAAAAACCAAGGGGATAATTGCACAGGAGATCTGAGATTTTCATTGGTGTTTACTGGAGTTAGGTGCCCATCTCTCACCCCATCCTAAACACATTCCATACCTGGGATGGACTTCACTCTTCTCTGCAAAGAGGAAGATCTCTTGTAGTCAGTTAAAAATTTGAATAGGTCTTCATCACTAAGTCGGTCTCCTTCCTGTCAGGAGAAAGAGAACTCAATACTGCTATAAGGGTGCATTGTATTGTTACCTACTTTCATGAATTAGCTATGTCTGCAAGACAAAGAGTGAGTGGGTAACTCTGTGCTTTATACGAATTATCTTTTTATTCCCCAGAGCAGCATTTTTTCAATTCAGTACATTTTAGTACATGTTTACCAGCACAATATAAAACTCCACACGCTCTAAAATAAAGAGCATACTGTACCTGTTTTATAAAGGTGTTGACAGTCAGAGTGGTCGCTTTGAAGTTTGATACAGCATAATTGTCCTCTGAATTGAGGCTCCTCTCAGAAAGTCTTCTACCTTGTAGCATCATGGTTCTTCTGTCACCAGTAGATCCTTTCCCTTCAAGCGTACATTATGTTTTTAAAAATTCATCTTATTTTGTGTCAGTATAAAGTCTATCATAAAGCATGACAAATACTAAAACAGCACAATCACCCTGTGATCTGAGGGGAACATCAAATGACCTTACCTTTGTATTTTCCATCAACTCAGTGTAAGGCTATGTAAAACAATGTAGTAAGTGCAGTATTTGAGAGAATATCATCGCTGCTGCTGCACGATGCTATTCAATTCTTTAGCCCATAGCATGACAGGAAGTAGGGCAATCTGGTGTGTGCTATTGTTGGATTGGGCCTTCTATTCATTGTGGAAGACATAAAGGACTGATCTTCCAGCAATGTAAATGAAGAGTAACGCCACTAAAGTCAATGGGATTCCACTGCCATAAAACTGGCGTGGAATCAAAGTCAGGGCTAGAATGCATGCAGTGGGAATATGTAGATCGTGCACAAAATTTAAGGGGCTCCAACTGACGAGCATGTCAACTTGTGAGTATTACGGGGGAAAGGAAGGTACAGCTGACCAGTTCTTAAATACAAAACCGTTGTCAAGAGAATGCTCTGATCCAACGACACATTGGTACCCTATTAACATTGCTACTAAAGCTTCACATAGCATTGATCAGAATATTAAAATGATTACCATTTAAATTTTCTGCCTCAGACATTTCTCTTTCAAGTGTTGAAAAGTTAAAGAAATTGGTTAAGCTTATGGGAGCCCAGGCAAAAGGCATCCGGTATTTCCCCAAACGCTGACAGAAGAACTCAGCTTGGGCTTTCAGTTTCTCGACCTTTTCTTTGCTCTGAAATAAATAACAGAAAATACAACATATGAAAAGACCTGAATTTGACTATGACTGTATGTGAAGGCAATTTTCAGTGTTTATTCTCAGCCTTCTTCAATTCTGTTTATACGGGGCCCAATGCAATGACTACTGAAGTCAATGGGAGTCCCTGTCATTGTATAAAGCACATATTATACAAGGTTACCTCGAGTACAAGCAACTGCAAAGGTGGTTTATCTCTTTCTGGATGATTCATCTTTGTGAAGAGAGCCACCTGAAGGCTTAGACATCACTTAAGACCACTTACATTCTCATAAATGGAACTTATTTGTTGCATAGGCCTTTTACTGAACCCCTGCACAGGGCTGAGCTTCCTCCTCTGTCTCTGAAGAGCTCACCACCATGGTGTCTGGGAGGTAGTGTGGTGCAGGCAACTCAACTCACATACAGTAGGTCATTGAACTCTAGTCAGATTATAACAGCTTTTGTGTGACTACTGATCAGATCCAAATTTGAACTAGTCTTATTGGGATCCAAGAAGCGGGTGGAAACCCACCCACTACTAAAGGACCTCTCCCAGCCTAAGGTGAATATCCACAGGACTGGGATACCAAGTGAGTATGGGGGACAACTAAAGATAAAACAGGGACAGGAGTGAGGTCACAGGGCTAAATGAAGGGAACCTGATGGGGACACCGATCAGAGAACCCCAGATAGTGCCCACTGCTCCTCAAAGGTGTCAAGGGAGCCAGCAAATGCCAAATTTGAACTAGTGACCCAAGGAAGAAGATAAAGTCCACCCATAAAGCTGAGTAAATAGTACGCATTATATAGTCAGTAATTATATATTTATAGTTGAGTGTGTAATATGCATTATTGATATTCACCATAAGTCAATATATGTCATTGTTATGTATATTCTGAACAGCTTTATCAGAACTATAACCCTTCTTTGTCTGAAATTGACATTCTAAGGCTACGCTAGCTAGGGGTGTGATCCCCCTGCTGGTGTACACCTACTATTGCTAGCTTTCATTGAGCTAGTGTGAGTATAAATAGCAGTGTAGCTGCGATAGCACAGGTAGTGGTAGTGGAGGCACAGCTTAGCTATGCTGTGTACATACCCACCAGTTTCAGGCTATGCCTCTGCTGTCCCTACCCCGTTCTTGCAGTTACACTGTTAGAGCAGAACCTCAGTGTTATGAACACCTCAGGAATGGAGGCTGTTTGTAACTCTGAAATATTCGTAACACGGAACAAACATTATGGTGGCTCTTTCAAAAGTTTGCAATTGAACATTGACTTACTACAGCTTTGAAACTTTACTATGCAGAAGAAAAATGCTGCTTTTAACCATCTTAGTTTAAATGAAACAAGCAAAGAAACAGTTTCCTTACTTTGTCAAAAAAATTGTAAACTTTATTTTTTTAGTAGTTTATGTTTAACACAGTACTATACTGTATTTGCCTTGGGGTTTCTTTTTTTTTTTTTTTTGGTCTCTGCTGCTGCCTGATTGTGTTCTTCTGGTTCCAAATGAAGTGTGTGGTTGACTGGTCAGTTTGTAACTCTGAAGTTCTACTATATTTATTTTCATGCTAACTCAGTGAGAACTAGCACAAATATTTGCATCCCTACTCACAGTGTAGACATAGCCTAACAGTGAGATACCTTTAGAAGTCCAGGAAACATTATCATTCCCCTCCTGAGAGGTAAATAATGATTAACTGAACCAATAAAGAGACATCTGATGAGATGGTGCCTACCTGCCCACATACACAAACAGATGATTTACACACACAGATCAGTGATTTGTGTCCACACATGGTGCAAATATTTATGCCCACCAAACTTTGAAAATTCAGCTCCTGGTTGTTTAACTTTGCTCAAAAAACTTTCCGATTATTGATTTCAGAATAAGCAAACAATAAAAACATACATCATCTTCTCATGATTTTTTCAGCCATTCACATGAATTAGAATTCTCTTACATGCATAACAAAAGAATATTCCCATTAGCTATTTTGCAGATTCTAATTGCAATATCAATTCTCCTTACTTCACCCCTTCCCCTCCCTTTCTTAGCATTTAACAATCTTGACAGTATCATACTTACCTTCCCACCCTCACTTTCTTTTAGAACCATGTAGGGTTCGGCACAGTCTGCAATTTCTCCTTGCTGAAGGACTTTTTCAATCTGTCAAAATACAGTAAAAGTATAAAGATCATAAAAGGAAAACATATATAAAGAAAAATACAATGTTTTGCTTTTGCTTCTCTGTAAGTATGAAAGAGCTGGGCTATTTCACAAGCTTAGCACAGTACTAATACTATTAATAAATTAAACAAATACATAATATAAAATGCCTGTGATTTTCTATGTGGAATAATCCATCATAGTAATTCTCTTAAAACAGTGCTTAATAAGGAAGCAAAAAGAATGTCACTGCATTTGTATTGAATCAGGGAAAAGCTAGTGTATCCTAAATGAAAAAAACCAGCTCATGCCAACCTCAGTTGAGAGTTGAAAAAATACATAAACACACCAAATCAACACTAACTGGTAATTCACTGAAAACACTAACTGTAATTCAAAATCAAATGGCTTATTTCATTTTGCTTTTAAATTTCTCTTGGATGGTGACACAGAAAGCTATCGACATTTATAGGAATAGTATGCTGAGCGGCAATATAACTCAGTTTGTATGACAGAGATGTCAAAAGATTCCTACTCCTGTGATATCAGTGTTATCAAAATATCACTAAACAACTAAGCAACAAGAAATTCTTGTTGCTTATTACTACCCTCTTTGAAAACTTCATCTTCATGAACCCAAACCATACCTATAGTCAGAAAACATGATTTAGAAACCAATAGAATGATACAGCCATAGTTACATACCTTTACTACTAGGTAGATATCAGAAGATGGGTAAGTGACTGAAAACACTGCAGATTTTGCCTGACTAGATGAGTCAATGCAAGGGATGTGAGATCGTAAGAATACTTTGATCTGTTCTGAATTCAGGTCACAATGAAAATTTTCAGAGATCTTTAAAACCACAAAAAACAAAATTCTCATATAGTTATTTATTATTATCCATTGCAAAGCAAAAGTGTATCAAGGATAAAACATGAGAACATAAGAAGATGAGATATAAAAAGAATTAGAAAAGCAGTAGCCAGAACTGCAAAATCAATATGAAAACACAAGTTTGCACACATGTAAAATTCCCATTGATTTCCATGGATACAGGATTAGACCATTATGGTCCAATTCCACAAAGTGCTGATCACCCCTAAGCTTAATGGGCCCTGTGGAACTGAGACCACCCACCACCTCACAGTGGACTTCAATACATTTCAGGACTAGGTAAGTCCTTAATTTTTCACAGTGAAACCAGTTTTGCAAAGAGGGTTTCTATAAAGAGAGGATCACAAATAGCCACACAACACATTTTTATGCAACATGCTCCATGTAAATTGAAGACCATCAGTGGCAAGCATTTCATATACGTGAATTCTGGCTGAACAAGCACAACAGCAGATTTTTACCATACTTGCAGTAAACAAGGGTAAATTGCCCATTTTTGGCAACATACCATAAATTGTAACTTAAAAAGACAAGTCACAGAAGAATAACATAAAGTACAGAGCCAAATGGCCCAGCATTTTCAAATTTCAATGAAATTCCGCTGAAAAAAGAACAGACTGTTATTAGCCAATACATTATGAATGTTTTGTTATTGTCCTTTGCTCTGCTCTACTGCACCCTTACCTTTTTCCTTTCTTTTACATCATAGAGGGCTATGCATGCAAACAATGGTTCTATTTCTATATCAAATCTGTTGAGGAAAGAGACACAGAGCATTAAAACTTCACTCTTGTAACTGTGCATATTCACAAGTAATGGTTCTACTTTAGCTGCTGTTTCCTTTCTGAGGAAAGGAGATATGGGCATGAGACACAAAGTTTAGATCCAGATCCCAACTCTCTCAAACTTGGGAAGATCTTTGGGTCTGGGATTTTTGTTTCAACCTTTACAGAGACAAGGTGACTGGTTCTCTTGTCTGTTAAATCTGCTTTGCACTCAGATGGTATTTTCTGCCTGGTGAAGGATCCCTCCAGTGTGGGAGACTCCTCCTCCAGTGGCACATTGATTCCTATGCCACCTCAACCCCAGCCTTTGGTGTAAGAGATGTGCCCAGAAGAAAGGGAGCGAGGGCAGAGCATTCCTACACGCTGATGATCCCTGACTGCCATAACAGCTTTGGGGGCTGTTGGCAGCTGGCACAGTTTAGAACAACTTTGAGGTTGCTGTCAATTAAGCATGCAGGACTGATTCTTGTTGCTCTTATGTTGTAGGAAACTATGGTTAAGCTGCATTTTCACCTAGGCTAGTGTCATTAATTTAACTCGGTGTTAATCCCTATGGTTTATCTGGTTCCTTTTCAAATAAGAAAGTCTGAGATGACTCAGTCATGACTCTTGCCATGCTGAAATGGCAGGACTTTCACATTCACTGTTTCTTGAAGTTATCATTTCTGAAGAAATGTCCCCTAATAATATGTTGGTGTACATACAGATGACTCCAAGAGGAGCAAGAGAGAAATTGGCTATCTGATTGTTCTTTCTCAGCTTTTCAGAAAAACAATCATAGCTATGAATAACAAAAATTAGCACATTCCTGGCACAGATTGCTTCCCTATTTTTAAAGAATCCAATAACACACAAAGATCAAATGAGTTTGCTCTTATTACATAGTTTGGGTGTTTATTCCCCCCTCTCCCTCCCCCCATTGTCTCCTTGACAGTCTGAACATTTCTTTTACCACAGATGGGCAATTTCTTTATAAGTATCAGCCTAAGAAAGAACAAGGAATCTGAACGGACATTAAAGATGTCTTATAATGGGTACTGGTGAAATATATGACAACTGATGTACAAATTTTCTACACCAGAAAAGAATAAGCATGTGATGATCACATGAATCCTGAGAGAGAAAGAAAGACACTTACTTCAGTGTCTGCAGCTTCACCAAAATCCTGTTGCCCAGATGTTCCTTAGGGCAGTCTGGAACTGGTCGTATCTCCACTGCATCCTCCTATTATTAACCATATTATCAGGCACTTATTAATTACGTTTGGAACACTTACTGAGTGTAACAAGACAATTACTATAAACAAACTGATTGCAATGCATTGCTTCATTGAAAAGCGTTCCCCCTCACAAGGAGGAAAGTAAAAACTGCCATTTAATTTGAGTCTGGAACCCACTAATATTCTGTGTTTGCACAGTGTCTAGTAAAACAGGGTCAAAATAATACATTTAAACAGATCTGGGCCTTTGAACACAGTGCTTGTATTTTCCACACAAAGCATTTAAAATAAAAGGGGCCACATGGTAGCATTTCCACCCTGATCCTAGCACAATACACATCCAAACATCCACCTTCCAGGAGTGTAAGAGAGTTGCAGACTTTATCGTCACCACAAAAAGAGATGTGATTTTCAGATCAAAAGAGCTAAATTCTAATGGAGACAAGGCACAGGTAGTTTTTACCTAGATGAAGCTAATCAAGGTTGACACCTTTTTGCTCTGAAGACACAACCTAATCTTCAGTGGACTTTCTTTTATCCTCCTGCTAACTATTTGCCTACTAATGGGATGTACCTAACACATCTGTAAAGTGCTAGAGTGGACACTCCCCACACATTTCTTCCCCTAGAGTAAAGAATGTTTGTAGCCTTTATACTGGAGTGAATCTCACAGGTCCTTAATACTTCAGCTGGTATCACACATGTCACATCCTACCCCATGTTGAAGTTAAAGGATGAGTGAATCAAATTTAGACTTAATTAATAAACTAAATATGGACAAATATTTACTTACAGTCAGACCCCAACGGCAATATCCAAAATGTCATCTGAATATCAGTCCATAGCTCATCCCTAGGGAAAGTACCCCCTCTGAATAAGGGGCAGTGTAGCTGTGTAGCCAGAGAGGCCTGTGGAGTTTCCTTGGGTCAGCAGACTCAGAGCCATTACCTTCTGAGGGGGGCTCTAATTCCCATATTCATTAGTGTCAGAAGAAACAAGTATACTTTTGAAGATTTTCTATCTAAAAATGTGACAATAAAATGCATATATTGAATGTCTCAGAGCTCACCTCGTCCATGGCTGGGTAGAGAGCAAAGAGCTCTGCGGGCCTATTGGCTCGCCGTGCTTCTTCATTCTGCCTTTCAAAGTCCTCCACACTAACATGCTGCAGCAGATTTTCCAGCCGTGGATCAGGCTGCAGGCTGCGTAGATTAAAGTCACACGATGTGAGGGTGGTTTGTCCGGTCTCATCACAGAGTACATTTAAGGACCTGGGAGCTGCCTGTTGGAGAGAGACACAAGACTGAAATCTCTAACAAAAAAAGGATAATTTGGACATTGGAGCTACTCAGAGATTGTTTTTATTTGGGGTTATCCTCTTTCAAATATTTCCTCAAACTCACTCAGGCTGCTAGGCCTAAGTAACATTTGGTGATAGGTAGGCAGACAATGTGCTATGACCATGGCTGATTACACGACTCGGTCCCCTCTGTTTCCTTGTATGTTGCACTTGCTGCCTCTCATAATAGGCTTAGATTATAAGCTCTTTGAGGAAGGGGCAGTGATTTGGTTATGTGCTTGTATAGTGCAAACACAACAGGGCCTCAATTCTTGACTGGGACCTCTGGGTGCTACCACAAATAATAGATAACAATACATTAAAGTTACTGTGTAAAGTTGATCTATTATGCCTTACTGAAGACTTTTAGACCACTTTGTATCATTTAGTTTTCTTTGCACTGTGGCTGGAAGTTACAGTGTGAGATTGGAGCTGTACTGGATATGGTAACACTAGTACTCATGAGCTGGCACTACTGTTTAAAGACCCCAAGTAAAAACTCTGGGTGTTTAGTTGGGTTTGCTGCTAGAGTTGAGATAGCGGTGAAGAAGCCAGGTGTGTGCCTCTTCTGCTTCTGGAGGGGAATTGGGAGGATTGGGCCATGAGTTACCTTCCTCATTGGCCCCAAAGCTCAAGAGAGGGGGTAATGGGATAGAGGAGCCCTCACTTCTCAGTCCCATTGCTAGGAGTTGAGGGGAAGATCCAGCTGCAGTTTGCCTCTCCCTCCAGTCCCACTCAAAAGTTTGGAGGTGTGAGGGAGTTGCTGAGACTATACTGGACCCAAAAGCCTAATGAGCTAGGCAGTTCCTTGTTTAACATGGCTCTGTGCTCAAGAAGACTGACAGGATGGTAAAAAAATGGTGGAAGAGAGTTATCTGTGCTCACTTTTGAAAACAGAAAGGAATCAGGTAATTGCACAGGTTAGAACAACAACAGTAATATGGTTTGTACTCCATAACTTCAACTACACTGGGCCAGATTTATCCCAAGTCAATGTCAGCTGCTGCTCATGACCTTGGTGGAAGACACATCTGCAACATAAGGTCTCCAAGGAGGAAGGCAAACAAAAAAATCTTTCCCTTTTCCATCATCCCAGCTTGAGGCCAGCACAGTCCAAAATATGACAGTGCTGGCTGCGCTTTGAGTGCAGTCAAGGGAAACAGTGAAGCAGCACATGTCATCCTCCTCCACCAGTGGTGCCTGCTTGTACTGAAGAAAGTGGCAAAATGTCTACTGTTTTTAATGTTTGTCCTCCAAAGCTGCACGTATATGCAGCCATTAGAGCTGATAAATCAGGGGGACAGTCGCAGATCTAACACTGCCTGCCTTCTATTGAGGTCAACACCCTTTGAGGTGCAGTGGGCCAGACTGGTGCCCACTGGTTTTCACTCATCAAGGCCATGAGCCTGCCTTAACATACTGCACTCTAGCGGTGGTTACAGAACTCCGCCTTAAAGTCACACAATGTGCACATTAGAGTCATACTGCAAAACATAAACAAAGCATAACATAAAAATAACTGTATTGGTTGGGGAGCCTTCTTTAAAGGAAGGTAGGATATTTCAGAATCTAATTTAATAGACAAAGAACAATACCTGATAGCTGGCATCATTGCAATCCAATGTTTCTGATTCAAACGTTTGTTTTTGAAGGGTCTTATGAAAATCCTTTCGGGATCCCCTTTTTTTAAAGGTGCACGTTTCTGAATTTTCTTGGTTTCTTTAAATAACACAAGCCGGCCAGTCAGGATGTCGGAAGAATTAATGAAAATAAAATAAAAAACAAAGTAAGTAAATAAAAAAGGTTCTATTTAAAGTATATTGAACGGGGAGGGCAGTGAGGCACTGCTTTGATGGGTTAAATAATGCAGTGCTTATTTGGGATTGCGCTCTGTTTGCAGGCTCTTTTTATAATACAGAATTTTATTAAAGGGTCATATGTTTATATCACTATTTGCAGAGAAAGGAGCGCCGTAACTCAACTCTTACCCAGTGTAGTTAACAGAAGAGCCTGATGTGGGCACAGTTTCTACTACTGGCTCCTCAAAGGCTCCAGCTCCTACAGGGATTGATTTGAGGGGTCAGAGCCCTGATTAGGAACATTTACATTCTGGATGGTTCCCTGGTGGTGGTGCAGTTACACTATAGGGAGTACACTAGAAACTGGTTTCTTCTGAACTGCTGTTATGGTATCTCACCTTCAATTTGCTGCACCAGAAGACACATCTAAAGGTACGTCTTCACTACCCCCCGGATCAGCGGGTAGTGATCAATCTATCAGGGATTGATTTATCATGTCTAGTGTAGATGTGATAAATCGATCCCCAATCACTCTGCCTTTGACTTCTGTAATCCACTAAGATGAGAGGCAGAAGCGGAGTCAATGGGGGAGTGGTGGCAGCTGACCCCGCGCCATGAGGACGCAAGGTAAGTCGACCTAATATACACCAACTTCAGCTATGCTATTCTTGTAGCTGAAGTTGTGTATCTTAGGTCAACCCCCGTCCCCCGCAGTGTAGACCAGGGCTAAGACAACCCAGCACAAGTAGCCAGCACTATTTAGCCTCTTCAAACTGTGCACATGTACAGTGTGGACAATAAAACACAATACAGACTAAAGCATATTAATAGATTCCATTCCAAAATGCAGGCTGTCAGTTATACAGAGCAGGAAATGTATAGTTAACTCTGATTTTTGAAAAGCCAGATAAAAACAGAGGAAAAATAACTAGCATGTGGTAGAACCTCCAAAAACCAAAAAATAATTTAATAAATTGTAATTATTTAGTATTAAAACCATTAAAACTTAGTATGGAAGAAAAGTCTATATAAGAAATCCTATCTGTAAATGTTATGAACAAAATATGACTTTAATAACTACAATGGACAAGTGCAGAAGAGGTAAAACAAAGAAGTGTATTAGTGATGTGTTGGAATGTTCACTTTAAATAAGAATCGCTGCTAGGGGTCAAGCAGATCCTAGGATACAGCATGTGCTGACATAATCCACACTAGAGTATGTATATTAGAGAGCGGTCATTTGTAAATCCAGCAAACCCTGATGACAACATGTTTTACAGTAAAGATTCCAACACTACATTTCACAATAGTGACACAGCAGCAGTTCAACATATTATTATAGAAGACTGCAGCATACTTTGTAGAAAGAAGCATTCACTTACTATGGATAGCAAGTGGACTCATTCAGTGAACTGACACTTAAATTACAGCATTAAAATCTCACAAAGATTTAATGACTGGGCCATATTCAATGACAGCATAGATCAGAGGTTCTTAGTTTTCAGCCCAATCAGCACACACCTGCGGCCCATGTGACATCCTCAGGGCCACACATGTCATATTGGATGTAGTCCACATAACACATCATGGGCCAATATGTGGCCCACAATAGTAACTAGGTTGAGAACCAATGGCGTTGATAGTTACACTAGTTTGAGTGAGGTACTCTATAAGCAGCTGAGGTGTGTGACATGCCCCTTGTAATACATGCTGTTGGAATTCACTCAATTTTATCTAGGTTCTTCTGCCCTGATCAGTCATCACTGTAGTACCAAAAGGGTACAACTGGGAGTGAGCCTCCCAGCCAGGGCAGACAGACCTGTACTAGTAGAGCTTGAGCTAGCATGCTAAAAATAGCTGTGTGGACATTGTGACACCGGCTCAAGCCTGCCCTGCTCCCTGAGTCCAAGCTCAGATGGCCGCGTGTCTCCAAGCTCTCTCGTTACTGGAAGCCTGTGTGCTGCAAATTGGTGTGGCAAATGCAGTTAGGGGAATGGTCTTGCGTACTGACCTTTACAAGTCACATTTAGTACTCTTTTTGAGGTTAAATCAGACCACTAGGGCTGCTTGATCTAACCTGGTATTTTTGTCTTAGTTTCATCTGCATAGTCCACATTAAAATGTATAGGAATAATGAGTTACATTCCCATCCATTTCAATGAAAATACTGTATTATCCTAACTGCCTCAACAAGGTTAAGATATGCCACAGAAAGGAATTCAGGACTTACAATGATATTGCTGAGATGATGGCATCTCTTGTTATTTTATTTTTCAAGGCCATCTCACAGGTGTCAGAACCAGCATGCATCCCAGATCTAGGACAGTGTGTTCTCTTGCAGTAAATAATATAGAAGCTGGAACTGTGCTTAGTTTAATCATGAACTGAAAATGACCATACCCTCATAAAGAAGTCTATGACCAAAATCCAAGAGACCTCTTCAGTTCACAACATTAAGATTTTTTTGGTTAGTCTGATTTTAAAGTACAATTTATTCAAATACTTATTAGACATGACAATTCCCTCTTAATTCTGAAGGGGGTATTTAGTAAACTTCAGAGTGGTAAGAATGAGATCTTTACTGAGGATACCGAGAGGCCAATATTACCCGCTGAAAGACCTGTGTTCAGGAACAGTCTGGCCCCAACATGCACACCAAACTGGATACCTCATGAGTTGTGACCCTCTTCCTCCGGGGACACTTTTTATACTACAAAGATGGTCTCTCAATATTATGCGCAAATAAACGTATTGGTCCTAAGACACATACTGCATTTTTCGCTTGCTTGTTTGTTTTAAATGGAACTCCCTTATATGTTATTTAATGTAGCACACCCAATACATTCTGTGTTGGACATGGTAAAAGGCAGGCACAATCTCATCTACCCTCAACTTGCTCACTCAGTGGCCTTTTGTTGTGGAAAACAAACCAAAATGTCTAACAATGACATTGCTGGCACACTGCAAACTAATGGTCAGAAACAGGAACAGTATGGACTACTGATCTCCCTGATTCACTTCCCAGCTTAAGTATCACAATCTTGACAAGCAAGAGGATCTCTGAATGAAGTGCACATAGAGAGGTAGGATGGAAGGTAAAATGGAACATAAAATGATGATGTGCTGCAGATTAGAAGGGTAAAACCCACAGGAAGTCCGAACCCGAACTCAGTGGGCAACAAGTTTCACAGCACAATTCTAGTGTATTTGGGGAAGGCTGCCGTGGTGCTCCCTGGTGTTGCTGGCAATTGTGCCAAATACTGCAGCAATGTCATGGTTTCATTTATAACATTGTTCAAGAGAGAAATTGGGAGTAAGGAACTAGAGATAATGAAACAGGATGAGTGATTTAAACAGAAATTCAATGAGTTCGGAACTCTGTTGAATAATTTTCACAGTAAAGTCTTCTACAGTCAGCGTGATATTTATCGGGTATCCAAGTGACATATTTAGTGCCATATCAGGAATGCATACATTTTGATATGTCCTGTACTAACATTGTATAACCTGTCTCCTTCTCTCCGTTACAATATTCTGATTTGCTCAGCTTCCTTTCCATAACCTTTCCAAAGCAACAGCTAAGCACCTTAATGCCTTGATGCCTTGCATAAGTCATAATATGTAATTATGGATCAGGAAGACACTTTTTTGCCATTACATTTGGGGAGTAACTGAATTATATGCACCAATGTGTTTGAATTTTAATTGTTTACCAGTTCACTGAGAATGTAAAATGAAGTCATAAAAGAGAAGGCACCATTCCTTGACATCCCTGCTCTCCTTGAGTGTGACCTTGTTCTGGAATTGCCTTAATCACCCAGGATGATAGACAGGAACTGTAAGCTGTTTTCTTTTAAAGCCCCTAACATTCAAAAAGAGGTTTTATTGTTCCTGGAGGTAAAGCAAGAAACCATCAAAACCTCGGCAAACCGTTTTCATTATTCAAGGGCTTAACTTTCTTGTCAGCTACTGAACGTACTAGAAATTACTTTTTTCCCTCCTTCTTTTCCAAAAATTTTCATGGAAAATACTGCCTCTTCTACATCTCTTTCTCTTCTTCAACCCCCTTTTTCCCTTCCCTATCCCTCACTTCACCCTCTTGTCTCTCTCCGCAGGATCTTTCCAATTTCTTTTAGGACAAAGTTGACAAATGACATTAGCTGCCTCATTAATCCACATCTCTGAAGGGTGTTTTTCTGCCATGCCTCTATCTGCTCCCTAGATCTTCTGACCTTCTTCCATTCCTTTCAGCTGTACAGCACCACTCCCTGCAGCTTCCAGTTTTGAGGAAAAATGGGTGTCAAGAGCGTTCCTCAGTCCTCTATTTCAGCAGTTCTCACACGGTGTGTGCGGACACTAAAGTGGGTCACAACCCCATTTTAATGGGGTCACCAGGGCTGGCATTAGACTTACTGGGGTCTGGGGCTGGAGCCCAAGTCCAAGCCCAAGCCCCACCGCTCGGGGCAAAAGTCAAAGTCTGAGCCCCACACCTGTGGGAAAAGCCCAAGGACTTCAGTCCTGTGCAGCAGGGCTCAGGCTTCGGCTTCAGCCCTGATTGGTGGGGCTCAAATTACAGGCCTTCCCACCTGGGTCTGAAGCCCATGGGCTTTGGCTTTAGTCCCCCGGCCTGGGGCAGCAGGGCTCGGGTGGGCTCAGGCTTTGGTCCCTCCTCCTGGAGTCATGTAGTAATTTTTGTTGTCAGAAGGGGGCTGCAGGGCAATGAAGTTTGAGAACCCCTGCTCTATTTATTGGCCCCAAGGAACTATGGTTGGCCAGGAATAAATTAGAGCAGCTTTGAGTGGCATACATCTAGGATGACCAGCTGTTCCGATTTTATAGGGACAGTCCTGATTTTTGGGTCTTTTTCTTATATTGGCTCCTATTACCCGCTACCCCCGTCACGATTTTTCACACTTGCTGTCTGGGCACCCTACATACATCTCAGCTCAGCATTCAGGCAACCATGTATCCATGTACATATACATATTATATAAATATTAATAATAAATATTAAGTAAGCCTTACAATACTCTTCCAAACTGAGTGTTATTATTATCTTTTTACAGATTGACAAATGCATAGTTTAAATAACCTATTTAAGGTCACAGCAAGATAGTAGCAAAATCAGGAACAGAACAGAACCTATATTTCCTGGCTCCCAATTCTTAGTCTGATTCCTCAAATATTTTGATGCAACTGTTCACTAAAAACACATATGCATAATTCCCTTCACCTGGATGACCAAGATAGCAAAACATACCATAAGCCTGAGTATGCATGTGTATAGGAAACAGTATTTGTATGACTTCATTTACATCTATATGTACATAATTCATCAGAGCATTTTGTAATATTCTATATAATGCTATTGTCTGTCTCAATTACTTTACTGCTTACTCCATTTGTGCACACAGACAAATTTTACAAGGTAGTCCCTTTACAGATTAAATGAGGCATAAACTTGCAGGGCATTTACCAAAAAGAATTTGTAAAGAAAGTCACAGTTATCTAGCATCCATGCTCTGTGTAGTGTAGATATTCAGAATAAAATGCATTGCTAGAAACTCTAGGGTTGCCAGGTGTCCAGTTTTCGACCAGAACGCCCGGCTGAAAAAGGACCCTGGTGGGTCCAGTCAGTATCGCTGACCAGGTTGTTAGAAGTTGGTGGCACAGGTGGGCTCCCTACCTGGTTCTGTGCAACTCCTGGGAAACTGTCAGCATGTCTCTCTTGGTCCTAGGCGAAGGGAAGACCACAGGCATTCTACACGCTGCTCCTATCCCCAGTGCCAGCTCAGTGGCTCCCATTGGCCAGGAATCATGGCCAATGAGAGCTGAGGGGGCAGTGCCTGCAGGCACGGGCAGTGCACAGAGCCATGCGCTCGTACCTCCACCAGAAGACGCTGCTTTCGGGAGCCACCTGAGGTAAGTGCCACCCAGAGCCCACACCTCCTCCTGTGCCCCAACCTCCTACCCAAGCCTGGAGCCCCCTCCTTCACTGCAAACCCCGGCCCCGCCACAGAGCCCACACTTCCCAGCTACCCCAACCCCCTGTCCCAGACTGAAGCCCCCTCCTGCACCCTGAACCTCTCATAACTGGCCCCAGCCCTGAGCCCATAACCCCCTTCCACACCCAACCCCCTACCTGAGCCCAGAGTCCACTCCCATGCCCCAACCCCCTACCTAGAGCCCTCTCCTGTACCCCAAACTCCTTATCTCTGGCCCTACCCCAGAGCCCACACTCCTCCTGCATCCCAACCCTCAGCCCAGAGCCCCCTCCTGCACCCAAATTCCTAATCTCCAGCCCTCAGAGTCCCCAGCTGGAGCCCTCACACCCTCTCACACCCCTGCCCCAGACCAGAGTCCCCTCCTGTACCCGAAACCCCTCATCCCTGGCACCACTCCAGAGCTGCACCCCCTCCCACAGGCCCATCCCTATTAACCTTAGGGACTAGTTTGTCTGTGTATGAATTGCAGAGCCATACAGAACAGAATTGGCCTTCAGCTTCTCCCAGGATCAGGCTGCACAGCCTGGCTGGACCCAGAGATGTGGCCTTGTATTATAAGGATGGGCCATAAAGGCCAGAGTTAAGGCTGTTTGCAGAACCTCAGCTGCCATTCCACACTCCTGAATGTTTCACTCCGCAACTTGAACATCATTAATGTTTTCTTTTGTTGGCTTGGCTGGGGTTTTTTGGGGGGTATGATCTGGGGCATTTGGGAGTGGACAGGTTCTATACAAATGTCAAATATTTTCTGTTCCTTACCCAAGCAAACCAGTTTCAATATTGCATCATCCCCTTTTTAAAAATTTATATAGGCTTGGCAGGATTTGGGCCCCCCAACCTCCTGCCACAGACAAGCAGAGAGTCTGTGGCTCCCCACAGCATCCCAGGCTCCCTGGGCAGCTCTTACCACTCTTACTACTGCCCATCTTGGTTCCCAGCGTGGCCAGAGGCGGTGCACATATAGAGAGTTTAAAGCCCCGCCTCATGGCCACACTGGAAGCCCAAAGGGAAGAGGAGAAGCAGAGGGTGGGGCCACGGAAGGGGCAGGGCTCCTCCCTGTGTCCTGATTAGAAATCTGAAAAGCTGATTACTCTGCTCTTGACTGTGCTGGGAGCCTCCTCCAGGCTTGCTGTCAGCGTGGGGAGTTCCCTGTCAGTGCTGCCCTAACTCTGCCCTTCATTTCCTGCAACTGTGAAAATTGAGATCAATAAAAATTGGGGGGGAAACGCTTAAAACCCACAGTCTTGTGCAACTGAGAATATTCAAACCCATAATAATAATTTTAAAATGCTTGAAAATAAAGAAAATTGAAATTACAAAAAAAAATAAAAATGGAAATCAGCCAAGCCTAACCATATGATCTGATTAATTTACCAATTGCCAAAAAGGGAGTTGCTAACAAAAAATGCACTTCAGCCGGGACACCCACAGTAGGCTGAGCACCTACCTGTAATTCCCGTTAATGTTTTTTAAAATACTTCTCAAAATAGGTAATGGGAGTTGAAGCATTTAGCAACTCTCAAGCCCTTGCTAATGGAGCTCTTAATAGCTGCATCACTGACTCTGCACCTTGAATTGCACTGACCAATACAAAGTGAGGATACAGCTTTGCATCTGCTCAAAGTATTATCTGAAAAAAGGCAGCTGACTCGGACAGTATGCTAACAATCATATGACTACAGTCAATTCTCATGAGAGAGACAGTGACACAGAACTCATGCTTAGGCTACTGACGTTGTGTTTCTCTTTCAAGTCTCCAGTGGACATCAGTTTATGTGAAAATGCTAAATTGAGGTTAAAGAAATGACACACACAGCATAATTTCAACCCACATTTGTGTCCAGTTAGTTTGTTAATATAAGTTAGTTTAAGTACAAAAGAGAGCTCTAACTGCTTTATTGCTGAAGGAGGTAAATCCAGCAAACTCACTTGACTAATACTGCTCTTAAACAAACTGTGCTTAGTATATCCTGATGATTATTTGACACACTCCACAAGAAACTGTTTCCAGTGTATAGGCATGTTCTGGAAGTCTACTCATAAACGATATTTCTGGCTTCAATCCAGAAAAACATTTCAATCTGTTATCTGATAAGAGATGCTGAAATAATCTTTGAAACCTGGTTCTTTGGCGAAACCTACAAAGGTGACCGAGCTTTATAAATTAAACCATCAGCACAGATGTAATTCTGTCTCCATCTCTCCCCACATCTTCAGAGATACAGGTTCAACAGCATTTTGAAAAACAAAACATTTTAAAAATAGACTCTAAAAAGCTCTATTGCCTACAAAAGCCTTTAAACTAAGGGTATGTCTACACTGCAATCACAGAATTTGATTGCAGCTCATGTACCATATCTGAACTAGCTTTAGTCTAGCTAGCTCATGTGCCAGAGCAGTGAAGCTGTGACAGTACCAGCTTCAACACAGGCTGTACAAGCATGGCTGAAACCCTGGTAATTGGGTAGCTAGTAAAGCCCTGAAGCGATGCCCTTGCAGCTTGACTGCTCCAGTCCAGTACCCAACCAACTAGATTAAAACTAGTTTAGATATCTCCACAGGAATTGCAATCAGAGCCCATGATTAGTTGTCTTATATAAACACAAGTTTGTGTATATACCTTTGAACTCTATGGAAATACACATTTTTACTTCCTTATCCCATCTTACTTATAATGATATAAATGACATTTATCTAGACATCTTTACCCTGACAGATCCCAAAGCAATTCACAAACTTAAATAACATGTAAACTATGAACAGGGATTCCCTTCATCCACCAGTGAATTACAAACATACAAGGAGTGACACAGAAAAATGGTTTAACAGCAGACAGCAACACCAGGTACAAAGTTTAGGACAGGAAATGAAGAGTACCTTATCATATTTAGAAGGAAGACAGAATTTAAGTAAAGATAATGTTATTAGTCAGTTTGGGATTTGGTCAGGATTTTGTGAATGGTGCCATGGGAATTTTAATGACCACAAGTGATCAGAATGTCCATTTCATATCTCCTCCCAAGAGTGGAGTATGTGACTCTATTTAAATAGAGTCACATGGCTCATTGTGTGGCAATTAAAAATGAGTAGTGTAATTTATACACTATTCATATTGCACAGAAATCATTCATTACTATACTTCCATCTGGATTATTCAAAAAACTAAGCAGCAGCAAGAATTTTTAACTATAGTGCATCTGCCCAGACAAAACAAAACAATTTAAAAATTACACTGAAAATGCACTATTACCTTCAGCAATTCAAAATTATCTTCTGTGGGATTAGTTATAACAACACATATTTTGTTAAAATGCAGCCAGGTATTTGTTGTTTTATTTGCAAATATGTAACTTACTTTCGATTCACAATCAGCCATTCCCGAATATATGTCTGAACACAATCCCTGACATGTGGATCCAATTCAACACTGGGAAAGATAATAAAAAATACATGTTAATACTTTTAAAACATTGTCATGTCTGAGAAGGGGAAGATTTATCTGTACTGCATGTGTTATCTTGTTGGAATTTTTGCTGCTGTTCTGGTTTTAACGGAATTAACTATTTACTACTCTAGGTAGCTCATGAATACAAGACTAACGCAACGTTTTATGGCAACCATAAAATACTGCAGAACAAAAGGAAGTGTCCAGGCATGAACGCAAGGTCTCAGAGAGGATCGTAGTCAGGGCAACGAGACCCTCCCGTCACTCATGCCACTGCAGCTACTTGGCTATTTTTAGGTATGTCTCCTTATGCTAAAATGGCAAGTTACAGCACCAGTGGAAACATACCCTAAATTAGCAAACAGTAAATTTCCTGTAATTGACAACAGCATTTTTTGTTGGTTGGTTTTGATTTTGTAGTGGAGCTAAGATCATTTCAGTTGGTTTGGCTGGTGGTATGTCCCCTCGACTCTCTGTACAGGACACCTCAGAGTGTATTGCCTTACATGCTACTGTGTGTGCCTGTCCTCCAGGCCCTCTACCTCTTGCCCAGACACTGGGGGATAGTTATGAAGATTTTCTCAAGGTACAGATACCACCATGGTAGATGTGAACAACCAGACATGGCTGAGTTATGTTAAAAGCTGCTGTGTGCATATAAATCAACAGTGTTTGTTGAAGCTCGTTAGCTGAACTTGTTTTGAGCCAATTACAAAAAACACTATTGTCTCTGTACCGGAGACAGAGTCGATAAGGACTTTACCCAGCACAAATCTATACATTCTTCCAGTCAAAAGAACACTGCTACTCTTCACTACCACTAGGGCCTACTATCTAAAACAAATAAAATATTTTTTTTTATTTTGCTACAGAATGAAACAGTAATATTTTTAATCATCTATCTAAGCAGAAGCTCCAAACCTCAGAGTATTAATGGCTTCTAATCTGTCCCCCCGCAAAAAAGAGTTTATTATAATCTTTATCTTATTATATGAATTATTTTATATAAAATGATTTTTAAACAAAAAGTGGCTCTCACATTTAGGCTCTCATAGAGCGCTTTAGCCTCATGCAGTGGCAGCAGCATCTTCTCAAGCAATTATGCAAGAAGAGTGTGTGCGGTGGGGGAGCTGAATCAGGCATTTTCTACTATGAGTTTAATTAAATAAACCAAGCTTCAAAAACACTATTTTAAAGGGATACTGTTTGATTAAATACCTTGGTTAAAAACTCTATAACTCATGGAGTTGGATTATGAGCTGGATGTGCATTTACTGGAGAACATTACATTGTCTCAGAAACAAAACCCTCTTCCACTTAGATCACAGTAGTCTTCCATGCCTTTGCATAAACATTTTCATAGGATCCCAGTTCCTCAAGCCACTTACTTAACTTAAATATGTGAGCAGCACTATTGAAATCAATGTGACTATTCCATGCTTAAAGTTAGGAATGTGAACAAGTGCCTTGCTGAACTGGAAACATATGAACCTACACAAATCGTTTTCAATGCCCTTTTAATCACACACTATTCCAGATAAGCTCTCCTTACCCTTCTTCAGGCAAGGAAGGCTGCAAAGTCCTACATTCTTTTGGAGTAAAGACAATATCCAAATCATCTTCAGGAAAGTCACCAAGTTCTTGCACAGTTTCTGAGTCTAAGTTGTTCAGCTGTGTCATCAGGAAACCTTCAAAATCCACTGGCTCCAATGCGTCATAAAATGGAGGCTGCAGAGAATAAAAATAAATAGGTGTTTTATAGCAATGTGGGCTTTTAAAAGAAATAACTCAGGCTTATTGCCCCTACTAAACCTAGAAAGCATGTCTCTATTCCTTTATGGAGTGCAAGTTAAAACTCTTCAGAAAAGAAAATGGTTAGTGGTTTGTCTAAAAATGGAAGGCGCAGAAGAGGAAAAAGTTAATTAATTAGAAAAGAAACACAACAGACTAAGTTTAGGCCCAAATCTGCGGCTCCTCTTCATTCAGAACTTTCCCTGACTGATAGAAGTGAGGGCTGGTTCACGCACATATGGGGCTTCCAACAGGCCCATTCAGTTGGACTACTACTCCATGTAATCATTCAGTCTCCCAGCCCAGGCTGACCATTATAGTTGTGAGAAAGGGGGCAGAGACGGATAGAAACTGAGAGGGGCCGATGAGGAGATCCAGAGGCAGGGTCAGGAAGCAGACAGCATGCAGGCAGCATCCAAAGGGCACCTAACATCCTCAGTAAAAGGCAACAACAATATCCAGGCCATGACGGCTGAGTCCCTGAATCAGGAGCAGAAGCTAAGGCAGGTTCTGAAGACCCTGAAACCCAGCCAGGCCAAAATCATCCAAATGGATCACTATTTGCATTCCTGCCTGAAATACTTTGAGTCTGATTGTCAGAAGTGCCGAGCCCTCACAACTCCAAATTAAGTCCCAGGGGTTCCCAATAAGATTACCACCCAAAATCTGAACACATGGTTGTTTTCCCACCTCTCCCTAGAACACAGGCCTTTTATTTTATGATATTTTTCCACCTGTCACCACAGTAAATCTTTAGAAACACATGGAACTGCTTTCCCCGTCATCAGAAACCTCAAGCGTCTGCCATTTCTGCAGTATATTATACTGTAACTTAATAAAGCCAAAGGATGTTTTGTCACGCCTAATTAGCCATTCTGAGGTGGTACATCCTCTTCAGAACAAAGTTCAAAACATGTGAACTCTTCCAATGGCACACACTATCAAGCTGGCTGGTTCTTTTTACTTTCATAGTCACAATAGTGACAGAATTTTCTACTGCAGAATGGAAAAGAGATTATGAAACAGCATCTTAGAACCATTTCACTTAGAACTATATATAACTTTATTTTATACAAATGTTCAAGTTATTGCAAATGTAGAGGGTGCTGCTATTTTTTTCTTTACTGTGTAACTAATACAAAATAAGCTGCGTGTATGAAGACAATGCAACAGTTGTTCAGTCATTATAGGTTTTCATTATAAGTAAGGAAGTGGTATAAAAGTCTCAGCTTAAGATAATCTATCTTTCCTTTTCCATGAGCTCTGAGGAAAACTAAGCACAGTGTGACCCATGAAAGATAATTACAGGATTAGAATAACTAGTGTACCAATAGGAAGTCCACTGGAGTATATTTATCAGATCAGCCTGTTAAACTATCCTTGACTATCAAGAACAAGGACTCTGTCACAGCAGTAGCCCAAATGTTGCAAATGACTATTTCCTGAAAGTACCAAAACAGGAGATTAAACATTGATCACCTAATTCATGCGTACTGTCCTATAGTTGGGGATTATAAAAAATATCCAGTAATTAAGAAAAATAAGGCATTTGATGTTTCTTATACCATTACACCCTTTATATTTAATATTTATTACTATTACTAACTACTCCATCTGAGATTTATTCTATTTGCATTGCAAGGTTCTTCCATACAAATAAAAACTATGGACCAAATCTTGAAGTCCTTACTGAGGCAAAATTCTCAGTGAAGGTAACACATATTTCAACTGTGTACAAATATAAGTAAAATATAAGAATTTCAGGTTTGGAGCCAATAACAGGTTTTGGTTTGGGTTTGGGTTGTTTTTTTTTACCTGTAAGGATCTTTGGATTCAGCTTTATAAAAAGGAGTTTCCCAGCCCCCTTTATGGAAAATTAGGACACAGGTACTTTACTTTTCACTGAGTGAAATTTGTATTAATTCTTGCTTTGTCCTCATCATATCTTGTTAGATATTATTCTTATCCATCAGTCATGTTCCACTTTTAAGAACTTGAGGGTATTTTCAGTAGCAAGTGCTTGTATCTGTAGCAAGTGTATCATGAAACTCCATGCCCAGCTACATCATTTACAGAACCAGGAGGAAAAATTCCCCATATGCTGACTGTCAGAAATGTTCTGGGTACTACCTTGATTATATTTACTGTATGTGCTGCCAATGTTATTTGAACAAGTACATCTGTTGAACACAAATCATGTATACATAGTTGCACTGGACATTTGACGGTGCTTTCCACGTATATGGAAATCCCCAACTACAGGATTGTCAAATCGTATCACTGGATAGTTTGCAATTCCTCTAAAAAGATTACAGAGCTATCTGATGCTGAATCACCTTCAGCAAGACTGATATGGACTTGAGCTTGTTCTTTGGATTGCTATTATTGAAGTCCCCACCTCTCCCAATTATCTTCCCGTTACTAGCTTGTTGGACCAATCAAGTTCTTTAAAGGGGACGATAAACCATGAATAAGTTGATTTTTGACAAACACAAGCCACAATGCATGAAATCCTGGACCAACTGAAGCAAATAACAAAAATTTCCATTGACTTCAAGGGGGCCATAATTTCACCCCATCTCTCAAGAGCCGCTGTAATCAGTCTCATTGCATCCACAGACTCAGTAATTTTGTCTCAGTGGGTCAGTAGGAAACACAGCATCTAAATATGATGCTCCATAGTCACCAAGTTCAGGCAGTCACTGGCACTTTTTTGAGGCAAAATATCCTCAAAAATATCCTCAAAGTCCTAGAGAACAGTTGCTAGTTAAAGCATTTTGTAGTAAGTAGGGCTGTCAACTAATTGCAGTTAACTCAAGCGATTAACTCAAAACAAATTAACTCGATTAAAAAAAATGAATCGTGACTAATGGCAGTTTTAATCACACTGTTAAATAATAATAGACTTTATTATAAATATTTTGGATTTTTTCCACATTTTTAAATATATTGGTCTCAGTTACAACACAGAAAATAAAGTGTGCAATGCTCACCTTATATTATTATTTTTTGATTACTAATATTTGCACTGTAAAAAAGATAAACAAAAGAAATATTATTTTTCAGTTCACCTCAGACCGTTTCTGTAGTACAATCTCTTTATTGTGAAAGTTCAATTTAGAAATGTAGACTAATTTTTTTACATAACTGCACTCAAAAACAAAACAAAAACTTTAGAGCAGGTGTTCTGAAACTGGGCATCGGAACCTCTCAGGGGGTCATGAGGTTATCACATGGGGGGTCTCGAGCTGTCAGCCTTCACTCCAAATCCTGCTTTGTGCCCAGCATTTATGGTGTTAAATATATAAAAAGTGTTTTTAATTTATACGGGGGGGTCGCACTCAGAGGCTTGTTATGTGAAAGGGGTCTCCACCAGTACAGAAGTTTGAGAACCACTGCTTTAGAGCCTACAAGTCCACTCAGTCCTACTGCTTGTTCAGACAAACAAGTCTGTTTACATTTTTGGGAGAGAATGCTGCCAGCTACTCATTTACAATGTCACCAGAAAGTGAGAACAGCATTACATGGCACTGTTGTAGCTGGTGTTGCAAGGCATTTACGTGCCAGATATGCTAACCATTTATATGCCCCTTCATGCTTTGACTTGTAGATTGCACTATCTTTTGTTTATCTTTTTTACAGTGAAAATATTTGTAATCAAAAATAATAAAGTGAGCATTGTACACTTTGTATTGTGTGTTGTAGCTGAAGTTAATATATAGAGAAAAAATCCAAAAATATTTATAATAAATTTAAATTGGTATTCTATTATTGTTTTATAGTGCGATTAAAACTGGATTAGTCACAGTTAATTTTTTTAATCTCATGATTAATGTTTAAATCATTTGACAGATCTAGTAGTAAGACACATGCTTGCAGATATGTTATATAATGTTCCATAGTATTAGTTTTCAAAAGATTAAAAACAAATGAGCTAAAGTCATTTCAAATGCATTTAAGTATATCTCTTTTTTTTTTTGCTGAAGACATAGCGTTTTGCAAGCAAAATTATGTTGCTTACTACAATCTAGTTTTAAAATCAACCATTGTATTTACTTTCCATCATCACAGCACCCACTTTCATCAATCAAATCAATTACATTTTATTTTACTTCTAACTTCTCTAGTTTAGGTGGCAATAATAATCTTTATCATTTGAATTGTGTGCTTTTAACTTTTGCAGTTTTACACATTTTCTAGATAAGAAGTTTAAAAAGGGATGTAAAGGATAAAAGCTAAATAGAGATGGAATGTAATAGATTAACACAGAACAAATGCAGATTTTCAAAAGAAAAGTTATCATTGCATCTTAAGATCCACTGCTGTATTCCCCCCCACCTCCCCACCCCCACACAGCACACTCTACCCAATAAAGAGCAATTTAAGCATCCTACAGAAATAGCCATAAATCACTACAGCAGACGTACCTTTTTAGATCATGAATTAAAGGCATGTAAGTTGTGACAGCTCACAAAATGGCGGCTACCGGAAGTGAAATGTAATGTTACCAAATTTCCTAACAGCAGAAGCAGGTTTCTGAGAGCAAAAGAAGAAAGAAAACCCTGCCCTCACCACAGCACTTCAAACTGAGGAAGTGAGCAAAATGCTAGTGGTAAGCCCTGACACACAGGAAGTGAATGCTTACAGTATTTCCAGTTTTCTCAATCGCTGGGGCACAAATACTCTGCCTGCTCCTACTATTACTCCTCAGAAAAGGATCAAAATCCCATTCTGGTTTCATTTCACAGCATGAGATACTCCCAAATCTCCCCTGCTTTTGATAGGTCTTTAAAAAGATCTTGAACTTAATGAGAATACATTTTTTCTTGTTACAATAAACAGGGGCTACATTCCTCCCTATGTGACATCCAGCAGGTTGGAGAAGATGCTGAGGGGGGCTATGCAACACCTGACTCAAGCAGAACTAGGCCAGTGACTTTCAAGCAGTGCACACCAACACACCTATTGCACCATCTTTGAAAAGGATGTGGCATACTACCCTTTCCCTGTCCAAGCAGCTCTGCCGACTGGGAGGGGGAGAGGGAGGAGCCATAGGTCCATCTTAACCCCTTCCCTGTTCAAGCACCTTGAACGCTTGCAGGTAGCAGGGATCACATTGCCCTTCAAGATTCTGGACAGTCTCTGCATTGGAGCATGAGTTAAGATACCTTTTGGCCTCCAGATCTGACCCCCATTGTGGAGAGCTGACCAGAATTTGGCCCGTCAGTTGTTAGAACATGTAGGAAGAAGACAAATCTGGAGGGCATTCCCTTGTTAAGTATTTCGCATTGAAGACCTTCCTGAAAAGGCTCTAACATGGAATCTTCTTAGTCCTCTTCGCTCCTAGTGGAGCATAAGGCACCAACCATTCTTCTCCATTCGACTCGATCTTGGGCTAACCAGTAGATTTCATCCCAGGTCTTTCCCATATTTTTCATTTCACCTTCGATAGTTCTTCGCCACGTTCCCAGCGGTCTGCCTCTCCTTCTTTTTCCCTGTGGTGTCCATCTTAGAGCAGTGTGAGGATGTCTGGTAGTATCCATTCTCAACACATGCCCCAACCATCTCCATCTTCGTTGTTTCACCTCATCCACTATGTTGTTAATGCCTGTTAGTCGGCTCACTTCTCTATTGGTGACACATTGTGGCCAGTGTATATTAAGGATGCGCCTAAGACAACTTCCTTTGAAACCCCGAAGTCGACCTTCTATCTTCTTGTTGGTCCTCCACGTTTCCACCACATAGAGCAATACAGAGCGGACATTCGACCTGTAGATCTTTACTTTAGTTTTAGTTTGCAAGATTGATGACTTCCAGATGTTTTGAAGTCTGTTGAAAGCATTTGCTGCAAGACTAATTCTGGTGGTTATCTCTTTCTCAATATTACCATCAGCTGATATGTAACTGCCAAGATATTTGAAATCATTCACCTCTTCTAATTCCACGTCACGTAAGACTGTCTTCACCGAGCCTGCTATTTTTACTTTCGTTATCTTGTTCTTACCAGCATGGATCTTGAGCCCCACGCATCTAGCCGCTCTATCTACCCTATCAGTCTTCTCTTGGAGGTCCGTTTGAGAATTTGAGAGCAGAGCAATGTCATCCGCAAAGTCACAATCTTCAATCTGGCCAGACAGTCCCCATACGAGCCCTCTTGGTCAGTCTTCGGTGGCTTTCCGCATCACCTAGTCTATGACCACAAGGAACAGGATGGGCGAGATAACGCACCCTTGTCTGACTCCCGTCCTCACATGGAACCACTCGCTTTGCTGTCCTTATATATATATATATATTTGCATATAACATGGAATACCATAAAGCTAAACACCCAGTCATATCTCTTGGCTCTCTATGGCTAAGTATTGGAAACCTAGGCTGGAGTAATTCAGTTACTTCAGTGCATCCAAAACACAACCAAACTCAGTGCTGTCAATCAACCTACATTAGGTTAACTGCTGTTGTTTGGCAAATAGTTTACAATACGGAATAAATACAGGAAAATGGTCACCTGTCCACAGACAATCACAAGAGAAAAAAACTAAAGTATGTTGACTAAACTTGTTACATAGCAGTCCAACTAATGCACAGTCCTGTTTCCAACAGTAACCAGTGCCAAATGCTTCATGCTAGGAAGGTGTAGGGAACCATGCACTGAGCCATGCCACATGAGTCATGTAATGCCCTTTTTATTCTGGACACACCCGCCTTTGCAGAGCACCACTGACCAGAACACAGTACACGCATGTCTGTGCATATACGTGCTTACAGGGCAGGCTAGCTCAGGCTCTGGGCACCACTGACAATCATTGCAAACAAACAGTTGCCTCAGCTCACATTGCAGTAGTTTTATTACAGCCTTATGCAGAGGGAAGCAGAAAGCAAGATCACTCCCTTAGAAGAGTTCAGTTAACTCAGTCTAAAAAGATAAATCAATATAGATGTAAAAACTATACATAAAAACCTAATCTCAGTACTTACCAGCTGAATAGAGCCAGAGGCGCTTATACTTCGTTGACAAAACTGTCCAATGCTCGGTTGCAGGGTAAATTGCTTCCTTATTTCTGCTGATGAATGCCTTTAATTAAAACAGAAAAACTTAAATGTAGTGCAGTAGTTGTCCGCAATTCAAAACCAACTAGCAACAAATGTTAAGGGTACACTGGTTAATTTTAACTCTATATTTATGAATATCTGAGGTTTAAATAAGATAACCAAATATTTTTCCTAGAGTTTAAGCAGCTTAATGCTTTACACTAATGTTTGGAACCATATTTTGATTATTCCTCTTGCTTTGTAACAAGTGTTAGCCTTCACTGAATTGTTCATAAAATATTTACAGTCCTAAATTCTCAGGATTATGTTCATTCTCCCATCAATAGATATAGTGCTATCTAAGATAAATTCTTGGAACTGAGAAACTAAACATAAACTGGTATGAATAATTTTATCCTAAATCAAGTGTAATTGGAACATGAGTAGCAATATTTAATAATAGTCTGCAAATTCCGTCCTGCAAAGGAACTGCTATAGAGCAAGAGAACAGAGAGGGAGGGAAAACATTTTTAATGAGCTGCTCATGGACCAAAAGAAGCAATGAAACAGGACTCCACTGACCGAACAATAAAATCCTATGCTCAGATCAGTAACACAGCGTGCTGTCATTAGCACCTGGAAATAGAAACACCAGTTCAGAACATTGTAGTCTTAATAAGACTATCAGTTGAATGTATGAGTGAGATTTTCAAAAGTATTCACTGATTGATTTCAATGAGAGCAGACATAGGTCAATGCCAAGTGCTTTTGAAAATCCCAAGGTGATTGATAGTACAGTCAGCCAGTCAAACCCACTCACAATCCACTAATCAGATTGATTGCGTTGCCTTCCTTTAACAGTCTCCTGGTAAATATTTTATAAAGCTCAGGAAATAAATAAAAACCCCATAATAATGATTGAGTAATGTTTTGGTTTTGTTTTGAAGCTGGTTATTTACATATTTTACCTTGGGAACACGGGGCATGATTCTCAAAGGGGCAGATGGCAATGATGTGCCTAACTCCCATTGAAAGTCAATAGCAGTTAATTGCCATTTGCACTTTTGAAAATCTCCCCCACAGTAACTTCTTTAGAGAAATAAAGACAATATTGTCACATGATCATGGGATGGGATATTTAGCAGGATCCACCAGAGTCCAGAGTGTCTAGTGGTAACAGCAGGATATTGGGAGTCCAGGAGTCTGTTCCCAGCTCAGAATTGGATTTTCAAAAGATGCTGAGCACTCACCACTCCGAATGAAATCAGTGGGAGTTCAGCACCTCTGAAAATCAGGCCCTTAATCTCCCTCACACCACATTCATCCCTGGTGTAATTCTTCTGAAGTTAATGAAGTTGTATCAGGGATGAAGCTGATCCTCAGTGTTTCAGTTTACATTATCTATCTGACAGTTCTGTGCTGCCACCCATCACTATAGTATCTGAGCCTCTTCCAAGTCAAACAGACTGGATATAGCATAGTCCCAGTGGACTTCTTGCAGGCTCAGGCTCTTCTCCTTTTCCTTGGGGTAGGGTTATATTTAAGTGTGGTAAAGGTGGGTCTGGCCTCCCTTTAGACAGCATTATTGCTTTGGAACAGGTCTCAGGTTTAAAGGAAATTAGGTAGTCCAGTCTCCCATGGAGGAGAATCAGAGAAGTTCTTTGCTACATGGCACAACCTGCATGGGGTTAGGGAAACATCATGATGTGGTGAACTGAGAAAGCCCTTCTCTTCCCAGCACTCCTTCCTCCAATGGTAGTGAGCATTATTGGGTACTTCAGCCATCTGATAATCAGGCTTAGCAGACCCAACAAGATGGGGTTTCCCTGGTCAACTGCACCTTCTCCTCTCTCTTCTCCAGTCTCCAGCTGCCTGTGAAGCAGCTGATAATTCAGGGTCCTTGTCAAGTGTGACTGAGACTTTGTCCGACTCTAAAAACAACAACGTTTTTACAACCAGAGCAAAAGCAGCCCTGAAAACCCAAAGTACTGCTATGGAACAGGAAGAAAAGACATCACAGAAAAAATACGTTCTTACTCAGTATTGGCACTACAAGGCTTTGACAAGCCAAAATGTTGAGGGATTCTTGAGCTAATTCAATAGAGAAATCGGTGTTTTTAAAACATCAGTAAAAAGGCACACTGGGGAAATCTGTGGTTTTCCCATGTCTGATGTGTTTAAGATCACATGGGGGACTTTTAAAAAGAGAACAAAAACTGTATACCAAGTTGATTTTCTTCCAGTTCATCTCCCACTACAAGTAACCTCTGATCATGTGTCTCTCACAGCATGAAATACATCTCAGTTTTACTAAACCAGGATTTTTCTTTGAAGAGATTGGGCCAGATTCTGCCCTGTGAAGGATACCACTCGAGTCTCATTGACGTTAATGAAAGTTGTAGTAGTGTTCATCTGCTGGCAGACTATGGCTAAATGTTTTCCAAAAACAGATGTCACTCTAGATGAGAGGATAACATCTCCAAATTATACAGGTTGTGGGGTGCATAGGCCCCTAGAACATGGCATTGTCCTGAGCTACAAAAGGGAAATGAGGTACACAGACCAGAACCCAACTCACCATTTGGGGTAAGCAGATGCAACTCCGTGGCCTTTAGAGGAGTTATGCCCCTTACAAAAGGCAATGCATTTACTGTGACCAAATTTCCCCAATGGAAAAACAGGACAACACAGAGGGCTAGCCCAAGCCATCCCTCTCCACCATCCCGAGCTGCTCGTCCAAGCCCTACCTGCCCCCCATGCCAGGCTGGAGCTGGCATCGTTGCTTGCTTGAGCCCTGTCTGCCCATGGCAGGAGGCTGGGGCTAGCATCACTAGCCTGCCTGTCCCCTGCACGTTCCTCCACACCCCACTTTTCTGACAAAAGTGGGCATTTGTCCCATTTGCTGTTGCCAACCGAGCAAGCTGGAAAAAGCAAATGGGACAAATGCCCACTTTTTCCAAAAAAGTTGAGACGGCAGGAACAGGGCTGAAAAAAGGGACTGTTCCAGTCAAAATGAGACACATGGTCGGTCACCCTAAATTAATTTGTCCCCACAGATTTTTCACTATCTAACAAGGAATACGTTTGAAAAGGAACGCTACAATATTGAAGAACAAATTGCATACATTTACAGGAAATTGATAAAGTTAAGAAGGGCTGGTTCAATTTAATAAACTTTAGATACTGAAGTAGGTAGTATATCTTGTTTCATTTACTAATTTAACTATTTCTGCTAAATTAAAAATATTGTGCACTAGCCTATCTGTACTACATGAGTTTCAAAAACAAACTTTGCTCACTAGCTAGATCTACAAAGACACGCACTGAAAAAACAAGGGCCAGATTTTACTGTTAGATATACACAAACCCAACTTCCGTTGGGTCCTGATCCTACAGAAATGACTCCATGCAGCTGCAAGGGTCCATATGTTGAACCATTTGCAGGACCACTTTCAGCCACTAGTAATTGAGCAAGCATCCCTGAGATCAGAATTGGACCCCAAACATACAGATATGGCAATAACAGTGCAGTGCTCTTATTTAGTCCCTGTTTGTTTTGTGTAGTACTCAATGAGACAACTGACTGTAGAGAAAATGTCATAAGGCTTGACTCTGCTGTCACTAAATTCAGTGGTGAAATTCCCATGGGTCAGATTCCATGTTGCATTGATCAGTAGGCACAACCCGCAAGAAAAGGGCGAGGGGAAGGAAAGGTAACTTTACACCACCTTTGTGCTGCCCACATTTTTGGCCGCACTCGGGGGTTGGAGAAGTCCCTGGTCCTACACCAGGTGAATTTCCCCAGGGGCCCATTGACTTCCAAGTAGTATATGCAATCCTGCAGCAATTTTTCAAAACAGATCATTATAGCTGTGACTTAACAGTTCCCCCCCTGCACACACACACATACACACCAAACTCCTCTCCTAAACAAAGTGTACAATTTGTATAATACTTGTAAACTAACAATGCAACCACGGTTACAGATAGCAGGTTATTAAAGTGTAATTAAGCTTATGGGCCAAATTCAGAGAGTTCTGCCAGTGCAGAGCGCATTGCAGGACTAGGGGATCAGAGACAGAACGTGATTTAGGTTAGTGATTAGGCCTAAATGATATAATAGAACAGAAAAGAAAATGAAAACAATTTACCTTCTCTTTCTAGAATATTTTAGACCCTCTCTTGCATACTCCTATTTGACCTAGTTCACTTGAGCGATAATTTAAAATGGTGATAGCTCATCTCTTAATGTTATGCTTATGTCATACAGCCACAGCCAAAGCCCACTGAAATCAATATAAAGATTCCCAACAGGATCAAGGACCTCTAGTTCAGGCTCAAAGCATAATAAGAACAAGTGGTTCTCCAAACTGAGAAGTACCAGTCACATAAGTAGGATGAAGGACAGGCAGATAATAGCTATAAGTGCCCAGAAGAGAGAGAACCTTCTAATGAAGATGTCCAAGAGAAGATATTCCAAAGAAAAATCACTACTCATCAGTAACTCTATCCATATACAGTTGTATGGAAAGCCAATTTCAATTGCAAGGCAACACAATGTCTTGAATCACTCTCAAAAGCAAAAATACTAATTAGCAATTGACAGGTAAAAAATTCACCAGTCACAACAAGAAAGAAACAAAAGTATTAGAAATTAACAATCCCTTCTCAAAAACTTCAGACATTGGTCTGCCAGGAGCTTCCAAGGCCCCCAGTGGAACGGTGATGCAATTAATTCATTGCACTGTGGATGAGATGAGAGAGGCTGAGTGATCCCCCGCTGAGGCACATTAGTCTGCACTAGAAAAAAGTGCCAGAGACTAATCACATGTAAGAGAAATATGCTTTTATATATGGACAATCATGGTATCAATATTAGGATGTAATATAACGAATTGTCTTGAAAGCAAAGATATGATTGCACATAACATATGTAGCAGATTCTTAGGATTTCACTCTAAGATCTACCCAGCTAAGTGTTCCTCTTTTGAACTGGATCTGCTAAAGACAGATTTGAAAAGAACACAGCAGGCACTGATGCCGTGGTGGTCAGCGGGACAGTACAAAACTTTGAATAAACATAAACCAGAACAGAAGAGAATGGTTTTCAAGGTCACAAAGATCTTTCATCAGCTGGAAAGTGGAAACTTTTAAACCAAGAAAAGATGGTCTTAAAGGTAAGTGTCTGTTGTATACACCTATTAGCTGACATCATTCAAAAGAAATCA
Organism: Dermatemys mawii; assembly: GCA_007922305.1. Lineage (NCBI taxonomy): Eukaryota > Metazoa > Chordata > Testudines > Dermatemydidae > Dermatemys > Dermatemys mawii. The sequence continues at coordinate 19,130,033 of ML677339.1, read as the reverse complement.
GCTATCTAGTTGGAGGAGCTGGTGAGAGAAACTTTTATCATTCAAGTCATCCATCCAGCCAATACTCTTAGAGAACTGAGAACAGGCTTCTGAAAAGAGCTTCACTGGCTACAAAAAAACAAAGAGGTTAACTAAAAAGGGAGAAATGAGGAGTCTCTCAAAGGATGAGCGCACACATGCACTTACATAGAGGAGGGGGGTCAGAAAATACAGCAGAAAAAAACTTTATTATACAATGACTGGTTTGGCTTCTCCTACTTTCTGTAAGAAATGTAACATTAAACAGAATAATACATCCATTTATGACTTTCTGTAAAAAAACAAACATGTTGCCATATGCTTAACTTTATGTTAAATCTTTGTTAGTCTGACTCTGAGGAATGAACCCGCTGGTCTAATAGTGACGAAGCAAATCATCTACTAGAATAATTCTTCTGTGGCTTTATTCTTGGGTTTGGGAGTTCTCTGGTTGCAACAAACAAAAAATTCTGCTAGAAAAGGAAGTAAACAGGATGGGGGAAATAACCACAACAGGTCAGACTCCAACCAAGCTCTTTAGCTACCAAGCATGGAAACCTATCTCAGAGATTCTTTTCCCTTCTCACTACCAATGGAAGTATTTTTCTTTTAACAGAGTTCCCTGGTTTTCCTCTAAATTTCTAATCTGGCCTTTAGGTACCTCCCTCTTTACAGGTGTGGCTGATCTGGGATAGCAGTTAACTCTCTGTCTGTTGGTGCTCAGGTAGGGCCTCTGCACTCTGTTGCAATTATTTAGCATCTATCAAGTTAAGAAATACCCTACCTAGGAAGGGAACAAAAATCCCAGACTGGACAAGTGAATTTAAATTTCTGGACAGTCATGTAATGTCTTCCCAAAGTCAGCGTGGGGTGCAGCAGACTGTGCAGAATTCTGGGACAGGACATCATGCTCATCTTTATGGTGTCAGTTAGGAAACTCAGACAGGAGGCGAGTTTTCATTTTCATCGCTGGTTAGACATGCCAGTCATTCAGTGCACTCAGGATTTTTAAGCACTCCTGTTTAGCTGCTTGTCTTTCAGGGAGAGGAATATAACATACACACAAATTAATTTTAAATAAACCATTTCTGGCGGGTGCGGGGGGAGGGCAACCACATTTCCCTACCACATAAACAAATTGAAGATTCAGGATTCGGTCACCTTGGTGCAAGTTCTTGTGGATTTTTACAGTCATACTCTGGATCAAATACAAAGGATATGGGGTAGTACAGGAGATTTGTTTGTGCATGCAGTAGTGGCTTCTTGTTTAATGTATTAAATGTATAGAACAACATTTTATGTTGTCTTCCATCTTGTCATTACTTGCTGGGTTTAGAAGAGAGAAAACAGCCAAGGTATGCGTTTACTGTATTTACTTTTTCAGCTATAATTTTTCATGTGATCAGTACACTTGCACTTCCTGGAAAACAAGGAGCTATATGAAACTTGAAGATTCAGTTTAATGCACCTCTGTTCTCAGATTGCCTGTAAATACATAAAATTAACTTGGAAAAGTGGATGTAAAAATGAAATTAGACACGTTAGTTCGTTCATGAATGATTTCACACAGCATTAATTATGAAAGGAAAATTATTTTTGTTTGAAAAAAACTGGACCTGCGACTAATAAAGATCATCTGTTATCCCAATGTAACTGAAAAATGTAAACAACATACAACATTATATTCATAGATCACCTGTACTAGATAAATTAATCCAGTTTTATGTAGTCTTACTATTCAGTGCTTGCTTCTGGGGTCTCTCATGCTGGTTTACTAAAAAAGCTTAGATCAGAGTTCCTTTAATGCACTTTTGAATAAATAAGACTCTGAACTAAACCCCTAAATATGCATCTCCCATAAGAAGGCTGGGTCTGGATTCAAAGCTAAATTTTGCAGCTCTGCTTGTTTCTGGGCTGTTTAAATTGCTTTCTGTAAAAAATCTTAGATTGTTGGCAGCATAGTCTAACCAAATTAAAAGGATGAGTCCTCGACTGTTCTAGCAGAACAACTTCTAAGACATTTGTGCCTTCATTTACACCCAAGCTCATATTTTGATTTAGCATGCTATAAAGCAAATGACAATATGCTCTTTTTTAATTTGTTGGATACTTGTACTGTCTACAGCTTCCTATCAATCCAGAAACATATTCCAACAAAAGGACTATAAAGAGAGTGCAAGGACATTTTATTCCAGCTCAAATCTTGATCTGAGCTCAAAATAAATACAGTTCCATACTGGGTCAGAGAATATAGTTTTGGACTTTTTCCTCATGTCATTCAATCTTTCATCCAGCAGAAACACAAGGCATTTCCACTCAATGTTTATTTTCAAGCCAGATACAAAAACTATACCATTAAAAAGTTTTTCAATACAAATCCAAGGACTGTGTCAACAAAAGGCTACTGCAATAAAAGCAACTTTGTAAAATTTAGAATTAGCTTAACAGTTGGAAATTTTTTTCTCTCTTTCCCCCACCTTACCTGTGAGGGCTAGGGGGAGAAGAGGAAGACTGCTACCAAAGCATATAAGTGACTAAAAGAATCAAACCTTAAATCTGGCGATGAATATTGGTCAACGGAATTAAGTCCTTCTTTTTCTCTGTTAACTAAAGACTGGTGTCTGGACATTTTTCTCTGGAGGAGAAGGGACCTTTCTTCCCATTCTGCATCATGTTTCTTTTACAGCTGGCATCTTTGGAGGAGTTCACAATACCATTCAAGTGAATGAAATGGATGCATCTTAATGGCTGTAATAACAGCAAGGCCACTTCAAAAGCCACAGGGACAGCTAAAACAAATCAGCTATTACACAGATTAGCAACAGGAGTTGAAAAAAATTATTTGTGCTTTGACCCTGCCATGTCTTGTTCCCCAAGGAGACAGGAGACAATTTTGTGTATTCAAAATTGTGGCATTTTTTGGAGCGCCTTGCGATTTGTTTCAGAATGGCAAGATTGGATCCCTGTTGGGATGTTTCTGCTAACACATTTTTGGTCTTCCTGTGGCACAGTTTTCCTGTGACTGATAGCTTTATTACTGCTTCCTTAGCCATTATTCAATTCTAGTTTAGAAGGTGCAACTGCTACTATGTTTATGTTCCCCTGTGGCTTTAAACCAAGGGTGACATTGAAATAAGGTTGGCTACTATTGTAAACAAAATCATTTTCCCCAAATTTGGACAGTTGCTTTTATTATTATTGTTTGATCATTTGAAAAGCAGATAGGAGGGTAAAAGCCTGTTGCCGATTCATTAAAAATTAGTGAGAAGCAAGTGTGCAATTGGAATATAAAATAAAACTTGATTGTCATTTTGTCAAATGTGTGATTTGCATCATGACCAGCACCATGATATCTGAACACGTGTAAGGACTATATAGTCACTTTTGGTTGTGTATTGCTGTGTTGATGATGACTGATCATGATTTAATAGTTGTGTTGCAGTAGTTCCCAAAGGTTGCATCAGGATTGGGGTTGCACTAGGTGCTGTATATACGTATACAAAGACAGCTCCTGTCGCAAAAAGCTTACAGTCTAATAGAGTAATATTAAACATTAATAAACACAAAGTCTTACATTGCTGGGGGGTTTGTTGTTGTTGTTGTTGTTGTTTCTGAAGATAATATGTTTCAGAGACACTACTTTTTTCAAACACATACACTGGTTTATGTGAATTTTAACTTTGACATTTACAGGAGCCAAACCAGCACCTATAATTTATCCACAAATTGAAGTAATTGGGAATGCTCCTGTTTGTAAGAAAGAAGGCAGAATTTGGCCCTAAGTTTACTAGCAAATTGTTACAAAGGGACTGGAATGTATTTTTTGTCTGATGACTCTGGAAATAATTTCATTAGAATATGGAAAATTAAATTGTTTGCACACTTTTTTTGACTAGCAGCTAATTATATTTCCACACAAAGATAAAACAAAGCCCCCAGTGTGAACACTTTCAAGCTTTGAGAAAGCTTGGACTCATGGGTAAGGGGTTTGCTGCTGTTGTTGTTATGTTTATTACCAAACACAGCTTATATATCAATTGATCTAAAATATACTCTATCCACTCAGGTTCACCTGCACTCTAATTAAAAATACTTGCACTCACTTTGGCTGTGTGACAGATTACTGGAGTCTAGAAGGAAAGAGTGTTTCTCCAATTTCTAACCTATTCTTAAAAGTTATTTAAAAAGCAGACATTTCATACAAGCAGCAGGGCAGCTGATGACTAAAAGACCACAGAGGAAGAAGTGGTGCTGTGCCTACTTATGTTATATCTTAGCAGAGAAAGGATTTCCTCCAGAGAACAGTTCTTGGCTGCAAGACGGTAGTTAGAAAAGTTAAACCTACAGCCTTAGTTACAGTAAACTTGATATTCTAAAGACTTCTATGTTAAGTATCTGAACTCAGATATGATTACACAAAAGAACAGATTTTGGCTTAAGAAGAGAAAGATCTTTGTTACAAAACCTAAAACAAACCCCAGAACAGGTGAAACTGGCTTTCCCTGGGATTTTTTTTAAGAACACAAAACTTCAACCAGACATGTTAATCTTCTTGAAAATCCCATCTGAATTTCAAGAGAACCTAGCCCAGTTTATTTATTATTTTGCAAGGAAATCATATGAAATTCAGTGGTTTTACATGGTTTGATACCAAACCAGATAAATCTTGGCAGTTCTGGCAGAGTTGTGCTATGAATTTTGAAGTATATTCAGATAGTCTGAGAATGAAGTAAATGACGGATTCCCAAAGATTTCATAATAGCCAGCTTGAGAATGGAAACATGCAGAGTATCTCCAGTTGGCCCTTTGCTGACTCTCACTCCAACATGCCACTATCTCCTGCTATGTGAGAAGTAGCCAGCCTGCAGAGGTTTCAGAAAGGGATGATGAAACACTTTTGCATTACATCATGCAGTTGTAGATTGCATTGTGGAGTAGTTTCCTTGCTCACTAGAAGCACTGTACAAGCAGTCGCTCAAAATAAGAACAAAGCTCTCACATGAGATTGGTATTTTTTTTAGGATTGCCAGTCCTCCAGGATTGGCCTAGAGTCTCCAGGAATTAAAGATTAATCTTTAAAGATTATGCCATATGATGAAACCTTCAGGAATACATCCAACCAAAATTAGCAACCCTGAATTTTCTGCAAAAGGCCCATGAAAAGAAGCTGAAGGTTTTGGATTTGAATTTCTTCAAAGTTTTAGGATATTGGAGCTGAAGATTTAATATGGGCATATTTTACTGTAGTTGCATTTTTGATGGCAAGCCTTAACAATTAAACTCTTTCCAGGATATTTTTCTTCATTAGTGATAATAGTTCAAAGTATTTTTTTAACACCAGAAAACTTCTAGTTGAGGAGGAAAAATGGCAAATAATTCTAACTGTTCCAATAAAGTGTCATGTTTGATTACTATCTAACCTAAAAGTGGCAGAGGATGTGGAATATGTACAGTTTGCTTCCTCAACTGTTTTCACAGAAAAACAGAAGTAAATGTTTAGAAAGATGAATACAAACCTTCCCGCCTGGCATCAGATGAGATTAACATTTTTCTCATTCCACAATTGCATTTTTGCTGAGTAAGATTAATGCTTGCCATGTCATAAACAAAAGAACCACTCCATAAATTACAGCATAAACATCTTAAAGTACTTTAGATGTTTAAAATAAGGTGAAATCTGTCATCAAAAGGTATAAAGACACTTTCCATAATGCAGAATTTTGTTGGTCAGAGACTAAATTTTATTTCCTGCCCCTAGTCATCTGACATGGGTCACAGAAAAGAATAATACTTCTGTCACACAACAGGGATTTGACTGATTCTAGTGATACTCTTACCATTTAAAAAACCCCCCAAATACTATTAAACTATGATATCATTCACAAATAACTATTATAACAAATGAATGGAGATATCTTGAACTATCTGACTCCCTGGCAGATGATGATTATTCTGATGCTTACTTAATATCTGTTAGTAATGACTGTCATTGAATGAACCTCAGTGGCTTTCTCATCCCATGGCTACTTCTTATTCTAAACAGTTCTTTTTGCAGTAGTTTCTTCAGCTGCTACAGTCGATCTCAAGTATGGAGCCTGCATTTGCTGCTCCTGGTATTTTTCACTGATCCATGACTGGACTGGGTGGGCACATACTCCTAATTACTGACTTCAGTGGCTGTTCTCACATCTTCTTGTTTGGATATGGTTGTAAACCAGTGGGCAGATTCACCAGCCAGAGAAGGTAAAATGTTTAAGTCCTTTTCCTCAAGGCTCCCTTTATTAACTCAAAAAGATGGAACAACCACCACTTTTTTAGCTTTCAGAAAGCTGGAAGAGGATATGTCTCTCTGCTTTCTTTTTATAGTCCCACCTTAGACCAGCCATATGACAGGCAGGGAACCTTTTCACCCCTTGTACATTGGGGTGCCTATGTACCTTGTCACAATGATGTATATGCATTCTGCAGTGTTCGCTTACAAACCTATCTGAGCTTTGGTCTTCGAAGACAACAGATGCAACCAAATTTCCTCCTATGATGTCTTACCTCTCTAGTATGCTTTTTGGCTATAAAAGCTAGAAACTTGCCCCAAATAAGCACATCTATGGCAAGAAGAAAGATACTTATAGAGATTTCTTTAAACATTATCATTTGAATTAACCTATTAGGATTATGGAGTAATCTTGAAATAATATTTGCATAATTTAGAAATACAACTCTGACTGTTTCATAGCTTGCTCCCATGGCTAACTCAGAGCCCATCTACACTGCATGAAGAAACACGGGTTAGCACAGTTCTTTGTTAGAGTTAGGGACATCCATATTATCATCTATTTTATTGCCAGTGTATAAAATATAATAGACTACAGACTAAAACACAGGCTAAAAGATTGTTCCTTAACATGGTTATCAAATTGTCTTTTCCCAACCAAACTGGAGATTAAAAAAGAAAACTATAACACTATTCTTTCCTGTAGGCGAGGCTCTTAGGCATAAGACTTACAATATTGTTTAAACACACAGTTCTAATTTGGTTGTGGTAGAACTGGGTAATAACATGGTTTGATATGCCTTGAGTTTAAGATGTGCTTTAACCCAAGTAGAGAAAGATCCAAGCCAAAACACAATTTTTTAATCCTGTTTATAAAACATGGCTTGAATCCCTCCACAATGGCCAGTCAAATTGTGCCTCAATCAAATGTAAAGTATGCTTAAGAAGGGTTTTAAAACATATTAAAAAACCCTAGAGCCTCATACTAATTTCCCTAGTCATTAGAAACACACTGGCAAAGACAAATTTATTATCTGTAGGGCTGATGAAACAATAACCTTACAAACAGTTGAAAAGCTTGCTGTGTTATCTATAAAACTATTTACATTGAACGTGATCCAACACTTCACCTAGTATAATATTCCTGACTCCCTTTGTGGTGAAATTACTTAAAGCCCAGTAGTCCCTGAAAGGCACATCCCTTCAGGGAGCAGCAAGTGCAGGCACCCAGAGGCATGTCATGGGGCTGAGCTTGCTCCAACGGTTCTAACTGAGAATCATGGTACCAGCGCCTCTTCGCCAACATGATGATTCCTGGGGGGGAGTAAGGAGGGAGAATACACATGTATGCAACGAATGCAATTGCAACTGGCCCTTCTGAATACTGTATGATGGAAAAAGGCTCAGGCCCAGATTCTCAAAGATATTTAGGCACTCAACTCCTATTGATGTCTTGTGCTCTCTCCCTTCTGCACATCTCCATAAAGGTCAGGCATAATCTGGTTCCTGTTTAAATACAAGCCCAGAAGATTCCAGGACTACAAAGCCATGATAGTAAAGGGAAGTCCTTTCAATAGTTTGCCATGAGGAAAGGGGAGACATATGGCTTTTCCTGAAGATGTTCACATAAATAAGGCTTATAAGATTTAGTTCTCAGTACATAATTGGAAAAAAGTGAGTCGCTATTAAGATCTGTTCAGCATCTCTACCAATGATGTACAAAGGGAAATGCATATTTTCCCCTCTTGGGAAAAGGTTTCAATATGCCTAGTGAGAAAAGAAGGAAATAATTAAAGAAAAGTAAAAATGAACGAAAAAGAAATAGTAGTATACAATTCTTTTTAACTGATATTCCTAGCATAATTTGTCAAGAATCCTCTATGGCTGAGGCAAAAGGATCTAAAACAAGAATACTAGTATACTCAGTATTTAACAACCAGGATACATGTGTATTCTACAGTCTCTCTGCACATGGAATTCCAAGTAATTTCACATGGAAGATTTACAGAATCAGCCCCATAATATTTTATTTTATGTAAATAAAAGTATAATAAAAATTGGCCTTTGTAATGAAGGAAACTACTAATAGAAAGGCTGTTGCATATGAAATATGAAACTGATATAAATCCTATTTTATTCTTAATCTGTTATTAGTGGTAGATGATGCACACACCAAATACAAAAACACTATTATCTCACAGATGTAGTATGTGAAAAGCAGTCTGTTCCCATAACAACAGGCAACTTTAAACTGTATTTTTCATTATTTCTAGCAGTAAAGGTTAGGCTCACAAAACGGAAAATCTGTTTTAAAAATTTTTCTAAGCCACTGTGTATTGTATAAATAAGGAATGGATTTCAAATGCATTTAAATGTATTAACATTTGAGTGCCTTTAAATGACCTAACTAGAGGCATGATCTTGCCAAACCTTATACACTTGAGAAATCTTGCTTACATGATTAGTCCCACTGGAGAAAACTCATGTAATGCACGCTTAATCCTGTACAACCTTTTTGTCAAATTCGGCTCTGACTTGTTCATGCAACTAATTTATTAGATAAGATAAATGACCTTTTTTTTTACTGTTTATCAAATCTATCACTGCCATGCCAATATCATTATTGGGAGAATGGCTAAATCATCATGCTTTATATTAAGAGTGCATTTATGTTCATAAAGGATTAATAAATGATAAATTGATGTTATAAGCATCATACATGAGAAGCTACATACATGAGAAGAATGTGTTATAGATGCTTAATACCATCAGTAGATGGTATTAAGATAATTATAAGCCATGGATATAACCAGCCTATTGACCTAATAATTTATTAAGACATCTATTAATAATTTTTAGTTCTTTAAAACACATATGTTAAGGTACCCTTAATATAAAATGTGATCAGGATACATTTTTAGTACGCTTCCCAAAAGCGAAGAATCTTTTTGTAATTCTGTTAACTGAATTCTCATTACAAAAATACAAATTCATTAAAAACAGCTTGGCATGAGAAGTTCTGGAATAATACATATGTATATCTTTTTGACTTGCTGATAATACCAACAACCCATAATAGGGCACAACTACTAAGGCACATTGGATGCATTCTATTTTGTCTCTGAGACCATTTTACCCAGCATGTTCCATCTCTGCAGTTGTGATAAGCTGTCATGCTCTTGAAGTACGTCCCTAACTTCTGATTAGTTTGAACTAACTCACTGAGGGCAGTCTTAGAGAAAGATCTTTGCCCTTTGATGTAAGCTTGATAAACTTTGTACCTGGTCAACCCGGCTATTTGATGTTAGCTTGGTATAACTGGGAAGGTTACTGGATCACCTTATTTTCATTGGGTTAGGTGGGGTTAGATATGCCTACCCTGCAAATTATGATGTGATTGCAGGACTGGCTATGTGTGAACCGACACATAGTAAGAGACAGTCCTTGGCCTGAAAAGTTACAATCAAAGGCCCTGGTTCTGCAACATGCATATGCCATGAGCAATTTTATGCATGTGAGTAGTCCCATTAAAATCAAAGAGACTACTCACATGAGTATAGTTAAACACTTGCTTAAGTGGCTGGAGGATCAGACCACACAGGATGCAACTGACTGGTAACAAGCAAACAAATGGAGTGGGGGAGGGAAGATTAGGGTAACAGTGACAGGAAGGCATGCTTATATATACAGATTACATGCAAAGCTTGCAAGCTTGAAGGTATTTTAAGATATGAATACAAATGAGACATGTTTTAAATTAACATTGCTTGTAATGTGATAACCATTCCCCTGCAGTGTTTGCAACCCAAATGTCTTGCACTGTCCTAGTGCATGAAAACCAACAAGTGAAATTGACTATAAAATAAACACATCTACCTTCACTGTAAAAAATGAGACAAGTGCAAAAATTAAAAGCCAGGTGAAGGAAATATTTAACAAACAATATACTTAGTGTAAAGTGAAATGAAATGTTAGTACATTTTCAGTTTTAATGATCAAAGGTGATATTTATCAGTAAAAAATACTTTTAACATGACAGTAAGAAGGTGGCTGGCCCTTTAAACAAAAGGTCACTGGGTGTACCTCCACCTGTTACTGATCATCTGCGGGACAGCTGATGCTGGGATCAAACTCTTTGGGGACAAGAATCATCTTTTTGTTCTGTTTGTACAGCATCTAGAGTAATTGGGTCCTGGTTCTTGACTAGGACTCCTAGGCAGTGCTTAAATAATGGTGGCAGCTGGGGTGTCAATCACTTTCTACAGAAATGAAAAGTGACATCACATCTGTCTGTCCTCCTGCCTTCCACCAATCCTCTCTACCCCAGCCCTATCAATTCTGCCCCCTCAGCCTCACCTCTGCTCCTCATGAGCTCTTGGGGTTCTCCAGTCCCCTCTCCCAGGCCTGGGGGCGGGGGCTGTAGTACGGCCTCCTCTTTCTTTTAAGAACATAAGAATGGCCCATACTGAGTCAAACCAAAGGTCCATCCAGCACAGCATCCTGTCTACCGACTGTGGCCAATGCCAGGTAGTGTCCCTGATTTTATAGGGACAGACCCGATTTTTGCGTCTTTTTCTTATATAGGTTCCTATTACCCCTACCCCCATCCCGATTTTTCACACTTGCTGTCTGGTCACCCTAGGTGCCCCCGTGTGGGTGAACCTAACAGATAATGATCAAGTGATCTCTCTCCTGCCATCCATCACCCCCCTCTGACAAACAGAGGCTAGGGACACCATTCCTTACCCATCCTGGCTAATAGCCCTTAATGGACTTAACCTCCATGAATTTATCCAGGGCTGCTGTTGCAGGGAGGGAAAGAAGAGGCGGGAGGAGTAGAGCAGTCATCTTATTGCTCAGAGGAGGAGACAGAAGGGAAGGCAAGGACAGAGGAGAGGGTGGAGCCATTTTGAGCTGCTGGGCTTTTTCTTCTGGCATATCCCTTCTGTGAGAATGGTGTTGCCTCCAGAGGGGAGATTGGCTGTTTTCCTCACTTTCCTGCCCCCTGGTCTAGAGCAGCCAATCAGAGGGGGGTTAATAAAAATGTTATTTCCCCCATCTGAAAGCTGTTGCAAGCAGGCACACTTTAAGCACTGCTCCTAGGTACTACAGTGATACAAATAAATGATTATAATATAATAAATCATTAATAAGTACCAGCAAGTAGTTCAGTTCTGCTGGAGAGATGCAAGGAATAGGTAGGCTCTTACAGCAGACCCTGGGGCAAGGGAAAGAATCCAGGTTATATAGGATTCTCAGGCAGATGTCCTGCAGACTGTAATCCTGCAGGGAGCAGGCTAGGAATGAGAAGGGAGAGGAAAGGCTTGCCTAACTCCCAGGTAGCAGGCCTGTAGAGAGTAATCCAACAGGGAGCAGATAGACCTCTCCAGAAGTCTCCCTAGGGGAAAGGAGACGACTGGTAAATTGAATTTCTGTTTAAAATAGTTTCATTTTGAAGAAATAAAACCAAAACCCTGAAGAAAGATTAGAATCCCACTGCTGGAGCGTGTTCTGCGGTGCATGGGCTGATGAATTAGCCCATTGATTTACAATGACTTATCTCGACAGTGTGTCATGAAAAAAAAGAGTGAATATTGCTGCTGTGCATGAAGTTTGCTTTTGTTGAAGACACAGAGCCAAGTGCTACTGTCAATGAAATAATTCACAGGAACAGGGCAAATAAGATTTGGTCCATATAGTAGCAATCTGTAACTTTTGAAGAGGGGACTAAAACATAATTTCTTCTAGTAAGATACACAACTTTTACCATTCTCTTCCCTTTTCACATATGTCAGCTTTATGGAACAGAACCATTCCTGGATAATGTTTGTAAACTAAATTTAATTGTTGTTAAATTATAATAATAGATTCAGAACATGATGGATTTCAATCTTTGTTTGTTTCACTACACAAACATTCAGCATTGACACTGTGAACCACAAGACAAATTTAAAAGAAAAATAAAATTATTGGTCTAATTTCATAATTTTTTTCTTAAGCAAATCTTAAATGAGGCTTGGATAGATAACGCATAGGGCCAGTTTCACTGGTATGCTCCAGCAGCTTTGGCAATGCAAGCTAACTGTAAACATTACCAGAGCTGCAAAAAGCAGCCAGAGTAACTGGTGAATCTGGCCCTAAAGGTAGAGAAACTGCAATACAACCCAGTCCTGCACTCCTTACTCAACAAAGTTTCTGCTGAAGTCAGTGGGAAATTTGCCAAAGAAAAGAGTGTTGGATTCAGTCATCCTTTGGAAAATCTTTCAATATAATCCCACCTGGCTGTGAAGAATATAGTCTGCCAACAACTTGAAACGAACTCTTGAAGGGTTTGGAAAGGTAAAATGATGTGCAATTTGTGGTGGGAAAATTATCATGGGAAACACATATGTATAATAATGTAATTGTTTTCCTTAATAACCGTAAATTCCATCTCTTTCAACAAATTGCTGAGGAAGAGGAGCTCTATGCATTTTTGGAGGGGTCTGGCACAGAAATGGTCTCGCTCACTGTCAGTAATCAAATCATTATCCAGTTTGTTCTTAGATATATTGGCAAACTCAGTCCATTTGTTTTTAAAACCAGCTACCTGGAACTTAGGCTTTTGTAGTGAGATAATTAGGCTGTACAAATTAGGCTGTATTTTCTCTTAGCCTAACAACACCAAAATAAATGTCTTGATTTCTCAATGCTGCCATAACACACAAACCAGCTGAACAGTCAGTACTTTTCTAGGAGAAAAGGCCATAGTTTAAACTCTTTTAGAACGAAAGATTAGCAGTAAAAGGATGGCATAGTAGAGTTTAATGTTAGTTTCGATGGGTAAAAATTAGAATAACATTTTTCATTTTAAATCCTTTGGTGATTCATAATATAAAAAGGTAGAAAAGGAAAATATGTGAGAAAAATGCTACATGTCATGTTAATACTAACTGCATATAAAGAAAAACCTTGTGTTGCAAAAGTATTATCACAGCCGTAAAAACATTTAAGCGATTACATGTGGAGGGTGGGGTGGATATCTCATATATATAAAACTTCAAACTACGCTGTGGGGAGCACAGTTTTCAAACAGACTCAGGGCTTGTCCTTACAAAGCAATTAAACCTTAGTAGCAAATCACATGAGGCATCTGACATGTCCTACCTGTCAGAAAAATAAACCCAGTGAGTGAATAAAGAACCAGCACACACACAAATGATCAGGTTTTTTCCGGGGAGGGGATCTCTGGAGCGAACTTCTTTAGAAGAAAAAAACAAAACAAAACAAGCTGAGTCTAGCCAAGGATGCTGCTGTGCCAAGTGTGAACAAGAGAGAGACTTTAAACTGTGAAGTTTTCATTGTTTTATAAAGCAAAATTCACGATGCGAGAGACACGCTTTAAACTTCACCCACCGAGCGGGAGCCTCCCTCCACAGGAGGGAAACTTTGGCAGAGCTCCTTAGTTATCAGGGGCGTGCAGATGATCTCGGTGGGACCGGGAACCCACACCTCGCCTCCAGAGCTGCTGCCTTCCCCACCCCCACGGCGAGAAGTTTAGAGGTCAATAAAAAAAGTCTCTTACCTGTTGATTTTCAGGGCAAATGCCCTTCTGTCGGCTGTGGGTAAAGTGGCCATGCTTGACCGCCTCCCTCGGATTTGAAGATCCCTAGGAGGGAAGAGGCCGGTAATTTCCACCAAGGGCGCTTGTTATGTGTCTCATGCCAAGGAGTGAGTTTCATCTGTCAGTTCTGGGTGGAAACTTCCGCATTTCACCTTCCTCACTGAAATTGACTAAGGGGGAGGGCTCAGCTACTGACTTGCCCTCCGGAGAAAAGCCTGCGCTCTAATTCCGGGGCTCCCAGTGCGCTGAAAATCGAAATACCCTGGAGCTGCCTGGGCATCCTTCCCTATCTGTCCCTCCGGTTCTGTAATTCTGGCCCGGATCCAAGTCCTCTGCAATTTAATAACCGGGACTAGAATGATCCCTGGAGAGGCGGCTGGAAATTCAGCCCTCACTCTGAATATAGCTCTTCACCTTGTTAGAAACCCTGCTTCGGTATTTTCGACTAGTCCAGAGGGGTTCACGCAGGAAGATGGGAATTTCAATAGGCACTGAGAACGGACTAGTCCCCCCACTGTAACCGGAGAGAGAGCAAAGCGTCTGTCTCCCATGCTGTTTGGAAACTTTGTTTGCTAATATTTCGGCTTCCTCTTGCACAACTGGAAGAAACGAATCTTTGCAGACGCTGAAGTAGGCTGACTCTTCTCAATAGGTGTCACTCTCGCTTGGACTGAAAGCAACTTCCAGCGACTCTGGGCTTGCAAGAAAACGATTTGATTAAAGGGACTCTTCCAGTGAGGATCTCTACGACTCGGTTCTGATCCCATCCTTCGTCTGGGGACAAAATGTCTCCATGCAGCTTCTTTCGAAAAATTATGGCCATTTTCTAAGTTGTTTCCTCCATTCTTTGTACACAATAAATAAAATCCTTTCTGGGTATGGATACTCAAAGCTGTCATCGGCGATGATAAAATAGATCCTGGTATTAAATAAATGTGATGCTTCAGTGAGCGGTGGGTACAACTAAATCCTCAAAGATGATCTTTCCAATCGTGTATCAGCTGAAAGGTCAACTCTCATTATGGCTTAAAGCCAGGATTACATTACACAAGGAAGAGAGGAGGAAGCGTTTTTCTCCTCCCAGTATGTCCCGATTTCCACTGGATGAAACGATGTTGGATCCTTACTTAAAATGCATTTTACTGGTATAAATTTGTACATATATGTTACAGAATCAAGCTGTACTGTGTGTAACAAAGGGGTGAGAGGCAGAGACATATATATTAGTTACCATTGTACAGTAACCAGAAGTTTGTTCTGTATAGTGGTGCAATTATATTGACAAGTGTACTTCATGTTCCTCCTTCTTTCCCTTCACTTGGGGAGGGGAGTGTTATCTTAAAAGAACATTTTACAGCTCTTTTTTAAAGATTATTATTATAACGTACTATTTTATAAATTGATTATTCTTTAAACTGTTTCCTTACTGATATTTTCTCTTTTGTTTGTGCACATCGGTTTATTGTAGATTTACTGGCTTGTAAAGATGATAATAAACAGGGGTGCATCTATTATGAAAAAACAACTTCTCCTTAAATGTATACAATTACATGAACGCTACAGATGGATACAAGGAAATCAAAATAAGTCCAATGTTAGGCCTCCAAACTGACAATCTCCCATTAATTCTATACTATGTACTGGAATGCTGGAAGCAGAGTTGCCATATTAGGGGCCAGATTCTGCTACCCTAACTCACACCCATTCCCCTCCAGCTTCTGTGGATTTCAAAAGGATTCCTTGCAGAGTAAGCTGCTAGTCGCTCTAAGGTTGGCAGAATCTGACTTTCTTGTTTAAAAGTATTGTAGAGCATTGTTAAATGAAGGGCTCGTTTAAGATAATGAAGCAAAATTAGGTAGTTTCATACACATAACCCACTAGATCAAGGTTGTACAGATGGTCTTTTCAGAGTTCTTACTATATGCCTCAGGGGAAAGAAGGGCGCAGCTGGAGAGTTGCGGGATTTAACAGAAACACTAAAATGAATCACTGGGTATGGAAACAAATCTGGACATGTAAACAAAACACATCAGAAATCTACAGAATCAGGGAGACCCAAGAAGAGGGTCTGAAAAAAACAAACGGAGAAAAGAGAATGTTATATTGGAAAGAATGGATGTTAACTGGAAGCCAGTTACATCACAAGGTATAAATGGAATTGCATGTTTTATTATGTGAGTCTTGTACATATGCACAAGATGTTTTTCCCACAACACATTGGCACTGAGATTGCTTACTGGTTGGCAGTTGGAGTTTGCTCGCCTTCTCCTAGAGCACTGAGCAAGGGATATTCTGTTAAGTCTCTCTCTCATGATTAATCTCTTATGAAGACAAGAGATACTGGACCTTGGTGGACTGCATTCCTTCCTTTCTTTATCAATTATGTCTGAGAATCGGCACTGGTAATTCTCCTGCAGAGCTAGTCCAATGCACAGTGTAATTTTTGGACCCACAATTGTAATGTGTTCCAATCAGAAACATGGAAATAAATGAGAGAAATTTTATCCACCCTCATTTTATAAGTTATAACCACATCTTTAAAAATCTCTACTGATTTTGGGTACCTAAGTTCATACACCTAGGGCTTGATTTTCAGAACCACTGGACATCTACAGATCCCAATGATTTTAATGGGATTTGTGGGCCCTCAGCACTACTGAAAATTGGGCATCCCAAATTAGTTTATGCTTTTGAAAATGGGGGCCTGTCTCTGATATACACCCCTGTTGATCTTGCATGGAATTGATGGAGACATAGGGTCTACTTTCCTCTCCACTATCATGTTCTTTTTACGATTATAACTTTAAAAAACAACACACACCTTGCTCACCCTAAGAAGTAAAGCAATAGAATTAGAACTGATCTGTTTTTTACATTGTGAAGATTGTGAAAACACCAATTACAGGCGAGGGAAGAGCTGTTACTGCTTTACCGTTCTCTCTTACACACAAGGTTGGATTCTCTGGTGTGTCAAGCTCACTTTGTATCACTTATAAAGGGAGGAGCTGTGAGGGAGTGCAATTCTGCTATGCCCAATCCTTGTATAAGGTACAGCTGCTTTCTTGCAGCTTTAATTCGTGCCAGAGGCAGACAGCTATGAATTAGGGAGTTATAATCAGCTCCCTGACAGCACAGTCTCTTGACTGTGATCATATGCAGCTTGGGCAGAGTGGAAAATCAAACCCTTGATATTCTAAAAAGTACTGTACAGACTAGTAATACTGAGTATTGTGAAACCCTCTGTTTCATTATTTGTTTATGGTAGCATCCACAATGTGCTAGGCACTTTCCAAACACTCAAAAAGATCAGTCCCTACTAAAAGAAGCTCACAATCTAAACACAAGAATCAGAGAGGTAGTCGTGTTAGTCTGTAATTGCAGAAGTGACAGAGTCCTGTGGCACCTTAAAGATTAACTAAAATAGTTAGTTTTTAAGGTGCCAATCTAAAGACACAGAGAGAAGAAATTAGTTGGAACAATAGTAAAGAATAAAATTGTCAGGCACTTAGAAGAACATAAATTGTTGGACAAATGTCAACATGGTTTCTGTAAAGGGAAATTATGTCTTACTAATCTATTAGAGTTCTTTGAAGGGGTCAACAAACACGTGGACAAGGGGAATCCAGTGGACATAGTGTACTTAGATTCCCAGAAAGCCTTTGACAAGGTCCCTTACCAAAGGCTCTTAGGTAAATTAAGTTGCCATGTGATAAGAGGGAAGATCCTTTCATGGATTGAGAACCGGTTAAAAGACAGGGAACAAAGGATAGGAATAAATGGTAAATTTTCAGAATGGAGAGAGGTAACAAGTGGTGTTCCCCAAGGGTCAGTCCTAGGACTAATCCTATTCAACTTAATCATCAATGATTTGGAGGAATGGGTAAACAGTGAGGTGGCAAAGTTTGCAGATGATACTAAACTGCTCAAAATAATTAAGACCCAAGCAGACTGTGAAGAACTTCAAAAAGATCTCACGAAACTAAATGATTGGGCAACAAAATGGCAAATGAAATTTAATGTGGATAAATGGAAAGTAATGCACATTGGAAAAAATAACCCCAACTATACATACAATATGATGGGGGCTAATTTAGCTACAACTAATCAGGAAAAAGATCTTGGAGTCATTGTGGATAGTTCTCTGAAGATGTCCATGCAGTGTACAGCGGCAGTCAAAAAAGCAAACAGGATGTTAGGAATCATTAAAAAAGGGATAGAGAATAAGATGGAGAATATCTTATTGCCCTTATACAAATCCATGGTGCACCCTCATCTTGAATATTGTGTACCGATGTAGTCCTCATCTCAGAAAGGATATACTGGCATTAGAAAAGGTTCAGAGAAGGGCAACTAAAATGATTAGGGGTTTGGAATGGGTCCCATATGAGGAGAGATTAAAGAGGCTAGATCTTTTTAGCTTGGAAAAGAGGAGACTCAGGGGGGATATGATAGAGGTATATAAAATTATGCGTGACGTGGAGAAAGTGAATAAGGAAAAGTTATTTACTTGTTCTCATAATATAAGAACTAGGGGCCACCCAATGAAATTAGTGGGCAGCAGGTTAAAAACAAATAAAAGGAAGTTCTTCTTCACACAGCGTACAGTCAACCTGTGGAACTCCTTGCCTGAGGAGGCTGTGAAGGCTAGGACTATAACAGAGTTTAAAAGAGAACTGGATAAATTCATGGAGGTTAAGTCCATTAATGGCTATTAGTCAGGCTGGGTAAGGAATGGTGTCCCTAGCCTCTGTTTGTCAGAGGGGGGTGATGGATGGCAGGAGAGAGATCACTTGATCATTACCTGTTATGTTCAATCACTCCTGGGCACCTGGCATTGGCCACTGTTCGTAGACAGGATACTGGGCTAGATGGACCTTTGGTGTGACCCAGTACAGCCTTTCTTACGTTCTTATGTAAGAAAATACAATATAACAGAACACAAAGAACAGCAGGCAATTCCCCATTCATTCCCTAATTCATCTGTGTTAGCTGTAGTACTTTATACTGTAAAAATGTTTTCTACTTTTTCTGTTTCTTCTTCTGCAGGACCCACAATGGGAACTGATCCTTGTTGCTCTTTCTTTTTAAAAATCCATTTAAAAATTCCTGTTAACATAAGTTCATTTTATTGAGTATGCTATGTATTTTTCTAGATGTATTTTCAGCATTGCTAAGTGTTCAAGAGCAGCTGAATAAATGCTTCAGACACTGTTCTACTTACAGAAAGGGGGTGGGAGGGAATTGTTGAGCAAAGTTCAGCAAATGTTTTATCATAACAGCTCAAGGGGGATGGGAGCATGGACCTCTACAGTACTTGGTTGTCTAATGGAGTCCCCTGAGACATACAGCTGAGAGCTGTACACTGCAAACAGATTAATCAGTACTACCATTAATAATTAAAGATATGTCTGTATATATCCTGCAGTCTCTATTGCAAGTGTCTGTTTTAGGGTTTTCAACAATTAAATGCATATTGCTAGGTCCTTGAGAAGCATGGGGAAATGTTTTTGTAAGTTAAAAGTATTTTGTTGATTACATGCAGAAAAGAATACCTATAAAAATAAAAGTCTCCAAATCACTAGTATATTTAGCAAATACACAGCATATATAATTACAGCACAGCAATTGCTGCTCTCTTTTTTTGAAATGGTGAGTGATCACAACTTACTCCAAAAGTACACATGAAAAGCAGAAGCTGCTAAACATTTCTTTCATCCACTGTTCCCTGCACTCTTAAGTTTTGTTTGCATCAAGGAAATTCACAAGTTTTAAAATTGGTCGGAACACCAGAGTATGGACAAAGCACATGCTGATGGACCCATTTTAAAAACTGGTCACAGAAATCAATGGAAGCAGGATCTGGCCCTAAGGCAGCAATTTGGAAAATGCCAACGAGATGCCAAGGATCAAAGTGCTGACTAGAAGACAGGCAACATCTACAGTTGAAGAAAACTATTCAGCCCATAGACTATATGATCTGTATTTCAAGGTGCCATCTGGTGGTGTTTTACACAATGACAGGCATTTCCAAACCTATTTTTTCCCCTCAACAAGCTCACAGTAAGCAGGCAATTATCACTCCTTCATTATCAGTAATATACCCGCAGAGAATCAGTTACTGTGTGCAAACTGCTAAGTGGCACAGTATTGGTATGTGTATGATAGACAAAGCAGTGTAATATTTTATCATTAAATTTGCCTTTGCTGTTCAGAATAAAAAGGGAGGGTGGAGACTTTTTTATGCTCTATGTCTTTTGGCAAGAAAGGATTCTCATGCCAATCTCATCCTGTGTTAGGACCTAATCCTGCTCTCATTGAAGTCAATGGAAGTTTTGCCATTAACTTTAATGGAATAAAGTTTGGGCCCTTAGTACATATACTACAGTGCTTAATTTGATATTCCAATAATAACCTGATAGCCTCTAAGATGCATCTGTGTCAACAGGAAGATTCATTTTCCAGTTGCTCTAACAATCCAACTGCTAGCAAACCCTCTGTCTGAGGGATTTGGTGATATTTCACCCATTACACTAATGCAAGAAAAAGAGACATATAGAATGGGCAGTATAACTGGACACTCTTGTTTAATATAAATATAGAAAAGTGTCAAGTTTGCTCTAATTTACATTGATATAAATCCCAATTAACTCCAGAAAGTCAGTATATTGGCTTCTGACTTACATAAAGTTAACAAAGCAGAATTTAGCCCATGAACTTCAGAAAGTATTTTACTAGTCTTTATCAGTAACAGTAGGAAATAGGGTTGTCAATTACTCGCAGTTAACTCACACCATTAACTAAAAAAAAATTAATAGCAATTAAAAAATTAATCACAATTAATTGCACTGTTAAACAACAGAATACCAATTGAAATTTATTAAATATTTTTGGAAGTTTTTCTACATTTTCAAAAATGCTGATTTCTATTACAACACAGAATACAGACTGTACAGTGCTCACTTTATATTATTTTATTACAAATATTTACACTGTAAAAATGATAAACAAAAGAAATAGTATTTTTCAATTAACCTCATACAAGTACTGTAGTGCAATCTTTCTATCCAGAAAGTGTAATTTACAAGTGCAGATTTTTTTTGTTACGTTATTGCTCTCAAAAACAAAACAATGTAAGCGTAGAGCCTAAAAGTCCACTCAGTCCAACTTCTTGTTCAGCAAATCGCTAAGACAAACAAGTTTGTTTACATTTACATGAGATGATGATGCCTGCTTATTTACAATGTGACCTGAAAGTGAGAACAGGTGTTCACATGGCATTTTTTTAGCCAGCACTGCAAGGTATTTACATGCAAGGTATCCTAAACATTCATATGCCCCTTCATGCTTCGGCCACCATTTGATGCTCGTTAAAAAATAATGCATTAATTAAATTTGTGACTGAACTCCTTGGGGGAGAGCTGTATCCCTTTGGCTCTGTTTTACCTACATTCTGCCATAAATTTCATGTTATAGCAGTCTGGGATAATGACCCAGCACGTTTGTTTTAAGAACACTTCATAGCAAATTTGACAAAATACAAAGATGATACCAATGTGAGATTTCTAAAAATAACTACAGCACTCGATCCAAGGTTTACGAATCAGAAGTGCCTTCCAAAATCTGAGAGGGACGAAGTGTGGAGCATGCTTTCAGAAGTCTTGAAAGAGCAACACCCAAATGTGGAAACTACAGAACCTGAACCACCAAAAAAGAAAATCAACCTTCTGCTGGTGGCATCTGACTCAGATGATAAAAATGAACATGCATCTATCTGCTCTGCTTTGGATGGTTATAGAGCAGCACCCATCATCAGCATCAATGCATGTCTTATGTAATGGTGGTTGAAGATGAAGGGACATGTGAATCTTTAGTGCATCAGGCACATAAATATCTTGCCCCGTGGGCTACAACAGTGCCATGCAAACACCTGTTCTTTCAGATGACATTGTAAACAAGAAGCGGGCAACATTATCTCCTGTTAACTGTAACCAGATTTGGGGTATGTCTTCACTAGCAACGTTAAAGTGCTGCCGTAGCAGCACTTTAACGTGGCTGTGTAGTCTCAGCACCAGCGCTGGGAAACAGCTCTCCCAGTGCTGTAAAAAAACCCATCATCACAAGGAGAGTAGCTCCCAGTACTGTCTACACTGCCTTTTACAGTGCTGAAACTTGCAGCACGCGCGGGGGGGTGGGGTTGTTTTTTCCACCCCCCTGAGGAAGAAAGTTACAGTGCTGTAAAGTGGCAATGTAGACAAGGCCTTGGGTGTCTGAGTGATTGGCTGAAGTCGGACTGAATGGACTTGTACACGCTAAAGTTTTAATTTGTTTTATTTTTCAGCGTAGGTTTTTTTGTACCTGATTCAATATTTGTAAGTTCAACTTCCATGATAAAGAGATTGCACTATAGTACTTGTATGAGGTGAACTGAAAAATACTATTTCTTGTTTTTTACAGTGCAAATATTTGTAATCAAAAATAAAGTGAGTACTGTACACTTTGTATTCTGTATTGTAATTGAAATCAATATATTTGAAAACGGAGAAAACATCTAAAACTATTTAAATAAATGGCATTCCATTATTAACAATGTAATTAATCTAGATTACTTTTTTTAATTCCTTGAAAGCCCTAGTGAAGCACTAAAAATAGTGGAAACAGAGTAGTAAAGAAATATACTTAGAAGAGCATGTGAAACAAAAACATATACTTTTTAAAATTTCATTTTGGTGCTATTGCAGTTTCAGAAAGGCAACTAATCTAATTTTACAACCCTCTGATTTCCTTTTTCCTTTGTATGTAGACATTACTGATTGTCACACTGACAATCAGTAGCATTTTCATGCCTCCAGGGGAAGTTGCACAAATTTATGGGAGGAGAAGGATGGGAGGTGTGAAAGCATTTGTTACTTATAAAAATAATACTTTTTTGAAAACTTTCTTTGGTTATCTTCATAAGAAACACAAAATCAGCAGAGGAATGACAATATATATATTGTGATGGGGCAAGGCCAGATGGCTATAGGAAAGTGCTAAGGAACAGATACGTTAGTTCCAGGCTAAACAAATCCCTGGGACCTTTGGAACCAAATAGCAGTTGTTCAGGTTAATCAAGACACCTGGGGCCAATTAAGCGGCTTCTAGAAAGCAGCAGAAATAGCTAACCTGATTGGGACACGTGAAGCCAATCAGGGGCTGGCTGAAACCAGTTAAAAAAAAAACCCTCACAGTTAGTCAGGTGGGTGTGGGTGGCAGGAGCTGTGGGAGGAAGTTGTGCTGTTGGTGAGACTGAGTGGTAGACAACATATCATATGCAAGGAAGGAGGCCCTGAGGTAAGGGTGAAGTGGAGTTTGAAGAAGTGGGGACTGCTGTGGGGAAGTAGCCCAGGGAATTGTATTGTGTTTTGTGGCTAAAAGGTCAGCCATCTTAGCTGATGCTATTAGGATCCCTGAGCTGGAGCCCAGAGTAGAGGGCAGGCCTGGGCTCCCCCCTTTTTACCTCCCCTAATTAATCACTGAGATTGGGAGACAACAAAGCCTGTGCCAGGAAGGATAGCTTCTTCTCATTGGCTTATGATGAAAGTGGCTCAATAGGCGGTGACCCTGCCTCGAGAGAGAAGGGCTATGTGGAGGATCACAGTGAGCCTCTGAGGCTAGTGAAAATCTGCCGGGAAACAGAGAATCCACGAAGATAAGGACAGAGCTTTGTCACATTTTAATTATATACACACACACACACACACCTACTCAAATGATTCATGTGACCTGACTGCCTGACTGAGCAGGCTGCTTATTTGTAATGTTTTAGGTTTCGGGGGGGGTGTGTAGGGGATGACAGCACACCCCGAAAACCTAAAACATTACAAATAAGCAACCTGCTCAGTCAGATCACATTAATCATTTGAGTAGGTATTTAACTGATAAATAAAAACAACTCTTTTTAAAGTGCCCCTGCTGAGGCACTTAAGACACTGCAGTAAAAGATTATAAAACATCATAAGAGTGCTATTAATAAGCAAATAAAAATGGTAAACAATAAAAAACCAACATCATTAAATCATACAGTGGGTAAGTCTGCACACAGACCCTGATCTGGCAAACACTGATACTCATCCTTAGGCATGGAGTAGTCTTACTGAGTTGAAAGGTTAATCATATGCAGTGATAGTCTATGCATAAG
The DNA here is from genome assembly GCA_007922305.1 of Dermatemys mawii. Taxonomy (NCBI): domain Eukaryota; kingdom Metazoa; phylum Chordata; order Testudines; family Dermatemydidae; genus Dermatemys; species Dermatemys mawii. The sequence continues at coordinate 19,105,964 of ML677339.1, read as the reverse complement.
TGTTTGCAAAATAAGGACCTAATTTTGTACGCTCCTCTTCCCCAGAGTACATATGCATTCATCCTGGCCAACACTTATGCACAATGAACTTTACTCACAAGCAGTTCCATGGAGTTCAAGGCTCCAATTTTGCAAACATGGTCCTCCTCAAACTTCTCTTCTCTAGACTAAACATATCCAACTCTTTCAATCTTTCTTCAATGATCATATTTTCTAAACCTTTTATTTTTATTGCTGTCCGCCGGACTTTCGCCAGTTTATCCACATCTTTCCTGAAGTACTGTACCCAGAACTGGACACAGTACTCCAGTTGAGGCTTTATCTGTGCTGAGTAGTGGGGAAGTATTACCTCTTGTTTCTTACTTGCAACATTCCTGTTAATAAATCCCAGAATGACATTTGTTTGGGGTTTTTTTGCAGCAGCATCACACTGTTGACTCACATTCAATTTGTGAGCCACTATAACCCACAAATCCTTTTCTGCTGCTGCTTAACCAGTTACTCCCCATGTTGTATTCGCACATTTGATTCTTCCATCTTGAGTGTAGTACTTTGCACTTGTCTTCATTGAATTTCATCTTATTGATTTCAGACCAATTCTCCAAATTATCACGATCACTCAAAATCTAATCCTGTTTTCTGAAGTGTTTTGTCATCTACAAATCTTATAAGCATATTTTCCACTCTGTCATGCAAGTAACTAATGAAAATATTTAATATCAGATCCAAGCCAGACCTACAAGATACTCCTCCCAGAAAGACTGGGAATTATTGCACGCTCTGAGGTGACTTTCAATCAGTTGTGTACCCACCTCATAGTAACAATCTCAAAACTATTACTTCCCTAGTTTGCTTATGAGAATGTTATGTCAGGCTGTGTCAAAAGCTTTACTAAAATCAAGATATCATATCTTCTGCTTCCCTTCATAGGCTAGGCCAATAACCTGATCAAAGAAGGAAATTAGACTGGTTTGGCATTTTTTGTTCTTGACAATTCCATGTTGGCTATTACTTATCACCTTATTATCCTCCAGGTTTGAAAGTTAATAATTTGTTCCAGTATCTTTGTAGATATCAAAGTTAGACTGTCTTATCTATAATTCCACAGGTCCTCTTTTTTAAAGATAGGAACTATGTTTGCTCTTCTCCAGCCCTCTGTGGGACCTCTCCCACTTTCATGAGTTCTCAAAGGTAATTGCCAATGATTCAGAAATTGCTTCAGCTAGTTCCTTAAGTACCCTAGGGTGAATTTAATAAGTCCCTACCAACTTGAATACATCTAACTTATCTCAGTATTCTTGAATCTGTTCTTTCCCTATCCTGATCCAAAATATTTCCCCTTTGTTGTTAATATTAACTGTATTAAATACCTAATCAGTTAATCTTTTTTAGTAAAAAATGGTAATTCAGCCTTTGTGTTGTCCATTATTTGATGCTGCAAATACTACGTACATACTTAAGTTTACATGTCAGTAGTTCCCTTAATGTCAGTGGAGTTACTCATGGGTAAAATTAAGCATATGCTTATGTGTTTGCAGGATCTAGACCCTAAGTTCCATCTTAGAGTTTACCTGCCTATCTCTTGGTTTCATTAGGGTTGAATTCCATTTTCTGAAGGATAACCACTTCGCTCTAATCAATTCTTGAACCTGGCAATGTATTTGTTATTTCCAATAGCACCTACATTGTGTGTGCTGGGTACTTTCCAAATACAGAATACACACAGTTGCTGGTCTGAGAAGTTTGCACTGTAGAGACATGTAAGTAAACAAAGAAACAACAGGAACAGAAAAAAGGAGCAATAAATATATTGTAGTCGCAAGACCATTTTTAAGACTGTCAGAATTTTCTGTTTATAAATAAGGCATGTAAATTTTAATTAACTTACTCATTTAACCAGTTTTTGTTTAGTATGCCTGACTAATATGATTCTGTTATAATATGCTTTAAAAGCTTCTATTCTGACTGAGCCTAACAATTTTACTTTCCTCCTTCTTTTACTTTAGGATTTTTTTTTAACTAGCTTCCTCTTTTTTTAAAAAAAAAAGTTCCTTTTTCAAAAGTTTGTCATCATAGTGCTAGGTTTTAGCTGGACTCTTCTCTCGATGACTTTGAACTTCATTACATTTTGTGCTCTAACAAGAGCTATAACAAAAAGTAACCTATTTACTACTAAATTCAGCTGCTAAATTCATTTTTCTTTTCCACTGTTCTAACGTCATCCATTTTTGAATCCCTCCACTGGCTCTCCATTCTACACCACATCAGATTCAAGCATTTGGGATCACCATCAAAGTTCTTCAGAACTACCACTTCCTTATTTGCCCATTATCCCTTTCTCTCCAAGCTATGGTGCCAGTCTCAACAACCCATTTGTTCACTTCTCCCAGTCCCACACACTGTCTTCCAAGTTGTCCCCATTCATCCACTGCCCACGCTGAGCTGATCCACAAAAGTTGAATGATGAAAAAGAACTCGTATATTTGATTTTGCTTAGACTTCTCCCTCCCTCCCGCAATCCTTTTGCTTGTACACTGTATCTGTTTTCTCCATCCTTTCCGTATTTTTGTCTTTTTCAGACTGTATGTCCTTCAAGGCAGGGACCACGTCCTCTCTGCATTTAGAAAGCCCCTAACAGTTTGAGTGCTACCACAATCTAGATAATTAACTATTTATAATGAACGCTGGCATCTTCGCCTCTGCTGTTCTTTTCTGAGACCTGAAATTAAAAAAGTGTGCAATATATCTGGCCTTCTAGTATGCTAAAATAAATACTCCAGCTGTATTGTTTGGGGAAAGGACTGCAGTTCTGCTATGTTTACTTTAATTATCTGCACTAGTAAACATGCATATTTTATTTATGTTCATTCTAGCTTGCTAGGGTAAATATCATGCAATACATTTGAAACTTTAATAGAGTCTCTGTATTCACAATGAACACTCATAGGAAAATTAGGATTTTTTTCATCCTCGATCTTGTCAACTTTTCAGGTTAGGTGTACTAACAGCTGCAACAGCCAAGTCAAAGACTTTCAGTACAAAATAAGGCTCTAGTGTTTGCACATGAAATGTAGAGACCGGCAGAAAGCCCCAAACCAGATGTTTTGGTGGGATAGTTTTGTCCCAATGAAAAATAATTAACAGTGTGGTTTGACTTATTTCTAATTTATTATTTATGTGACTGGAATAGTGTAAACAACCAATAAATTTGATTTTCACCTTCTTCCTAATAGCTGTGGACTATCCATTGCTTATCTAACATGGGCAAGGTTTATACAAGGAGTCTCTCATCTGCTTAAAGCACAAACTTCAGCATTATATTCATTCTGATTTTTGAAAGAGGATTAAATAGCTCTCAGAACCTCCAATATAAAAACTGTTCCAGTATCCCTGCACTTTTCATGCCCAAGCTGAGAAAAATCTCTTTTAATGAACTAAAATTGTTCTTAATCAGACACTCATTTAAGCCTGTGATTAATACAGGGAATACAATAGTAATAAACATAGGCATATTGATTCCTTCTTGGAGAAATACACTAACTGATTTGAATCCCAGTTGTGTACCACAAAGCTACTGACTCTGTAATCCTTTCTCACATGAGTAGTCCCATTGAGTACTTGGCTGAATAAGAGTTGCAGGATCTTAGAAAGGGAATAATGCCTCCTAATTTGAAGAGTTATATAAGGCTTTGAGAGCTGGACTACCAAAAAGCAACTCATTGGTCCTTCTGAAGCTTTTAGTACTTGCCATACAAACCAGTTTTGGGACAACCTTGCCTTCTGAATTTGTATAATCAAATTTTATTGACACGTCAGCCGTTCTAGTTTGGAAGCAGAAATGTTCCTTCAAAGAAGCAACCAGCATGAAGGCAACACCCATATCACACAACATGATGTCTTGCCTGCTGAAAACAAGAATGTTAAAAGTTGTATTTTACCATAAACCAACCATAAAACCCTTCAAATAGCAGAGACTGAACATTTCTATTTTCCAATAAATTGACTTGATTCTCTACTTTTTTGGTCACGAGGAACTGCAGGTCCACAACTGGCTTCTGTCTACTGTTCCAGATTGTTTATCTAAGACCTCTGAGCCTAGCACCCAGTTAGAAGCAAAAAGTATACACTTTGCAACTCTTCTGGCCTTTCACAGGAGTGAGCACAAGATTTATGGAATGGGACATTAGATAGTACTTTACTGTACTTCATCAGTGTTGAACAGTAACCAAAGCCAAAAAGGAAACTGTTAGTAAATAAAGGATTTGATAATTAGCTTTGAAGTTCTTAATGAGTTTCTCTTTGTACCTATAAAATCATTTAATCTTAGACATTTATGTTGAAATCCAGACTGTTATGTTCTAGGATAAACTATGAGTATCGTAACAGAGCCCACTGTATTCAAGGATTTTCAGAACATGTCTGTATATTCTCCTTAATAAAAGTAGTAACTAAAACGTAAACAAATGTTGTAATCAAATCAGAAGCATTGATTAATAGTATAATTGATATTAAAGGAACACTTCTATAAGCCCAAATTTAATTTAGACTTCTTGTAGTCAATAAGGCAATGATTCTGACTATTTTAGTGGTCAGCATAACAAAACATTTTAAAAATCAAACAGTGTTAAGTGCAGGGCTAGCGAGAGATGGGATTATATGTGGATCTTGGGTTACAAAGTCATACAAAGGACAAAAAACACTGGAGAAGAACTGTGAGAGGGCATGATGGATCTTCAGCAACTTTATTTATCAAATTACTGTGTTGGGTGCTATGTAACAATACATATAATACAGTCCTGGCCCAAGACCGCTCATTTTATAGTTTAAATAAAATTAAAATGGAATAGGTGAGAGCTATTTTATTCCTCTTGCAAAATCTTTGTAACAGTACGAGGAACAGAAGGTTGCATAGTTTAATTATCTGTAGAACTAAATTGCTTACAGGATTCAAGAAAATTATATTATATATACACACACACACATATATATATACACACACACACATATATATATATATAAATGAATGCATGAACAAGAGACTGAATGGACCTGTGACACACCACCTTTTGAAATCATCACAGAACGCTAATGGCTACAAACAGTATCTATACTCAACGGCTATATGAAGGAAGTGAGGTCTAGTAGATAGAGCACTGAATAGACCTGGATTCTATTCTCAGCTCTGCCACTAGCCTACAAGGTGACCTTAAGCAAGTCATTTCACCAGTGTGTGCCCTAGACTTCCTGCCTGCAAAATGGGGATAACGTTGTCCTCCTTTGGAAAGCACTTTGACATCTAGGGATGAAAGGCGCTATCGCACTACCAACCCTCCCGGACTGGCCTGGAATCACCAGGAATTAAAGGTTGTGTGTCATGTGAAGAAACCTCCAAGAATACCGTGCAAACAAAACTGGCAACCCTAACAGGTAGGTACTATTAGGATCAGACCGCTAAAAAGGCGGGATCCATCCGCAGCCTTCTAGTGCATGCGGCATGTTCGACACTCCTCACTGACACCCTACTGAGCCTTGAAACGGTCACCGGTCCCTCGGACCGAGAGACGGCCCAGCAGAACATACACAAAGACACAACCGGCCCCACCCCTACTCATTAGCCAGGCCAAGGTATTTCCAGCATCCCGAGTAACATGGGCAGGTCTCCGGCCGTCGTGAGCCCGTTTCATTTGGCTGGAAACAGGGATATGAGAGCAGCGCAGGGATTTTGAGGGGGGCTTCGTTGATACTAACGCTCCCTCCCCTCTAGCTGACCTCGCTCCAGGCCGACGGGGCTGTGGGCCAGGCCCGGCTGCAAACCGGCCCGTGCAACAGCCGTACGGCCCGCCCTAGGGCGGGACCTCTGCCCGGATGCACGTTCAACGCGGCCTCTTACTAGCAACGGCCAGCGGCACAGGGCTGCACGCAGCCGCACCTGCACAAGCTGTTGCATCTCCCGGCGCGCGGCTAACTCCACCCCCCGCCGCGTAGCCGCTCCAACTGCCGAGCTGACAGAGAGCACCGAAAGAACAGGTTGCGCACGCATGTCGGGAATCCGCGTAGCGGAGTGAGCGCATGTGCTACCGAAAGCTGCGCACGCACATCTGAAATCCGCGAGGAAGGGGTCACTATGCGCAGGCGCATCTGGAGAGACGCGTGCGGGAGAAACTGGCTCCTCTTTAACTCTTCCTGTGCCGGGTGCCGCCGACTCGGCAGCGGTTAGTGCCACCGGTGTTGCTTCCTGACGTTGCGGCTTCGGCCCGCCGTCACGTGGGCGTGACGCACCCGGAGAGGGGCGGAGAACGCAGGTGTGTTCCGCGGCTCCTTCGCTAATGGGGGGGGGAGCGCGGCGCAGCCTGGGAGCCCCCCCCCCCGCCCGGGGCGCCGCAGCGGGGGGCGGAGTGGGGTGAAGGTGCGTATGGGGGGCAGGGTGGAGGGACTTGTCACGTGAGGGAAATGCGGGGTGGGGGTGCGGGTTTGTCTCCCCTGCCTCACATTGTTTCTCTCTCCAGGCCGCTCTGCGGTGACAGCGGCTGGCGATGGCCCAGGCTCCCATGGAGGAGGAGGAGTGCCCCGAGCTGATTCCCATAGAGGATCAAGAGGCTAGGGGAGAAGAGGCCGAGCTCAGCCACTGCACCAAGATCCCGGTCACTGTCATCACGGGCTATTTAGGTAGCCAGCTCACTTAGCAGCACTGAGCCTTGAGCTTCCCCTCTGGGGTCTGTACAAAGCAAACCCGCCCTGTTATGTGCCTTTTACTGGTGCTCTAACAGCTTTCCATACCAAAACCAACATTTGCCTTGTTTTATGCATTGCACAGTGACTTCAGTCGGGTGCCTGGGGTGCAATTTGACTGTTTGTATTCTCCTTGACTATTTCATAGTCATTTGATATGTTTTACTTGTGCAGTTGAGGAATCAGTGGAATGAGGTGGAGCACTGCTCCAAACAAACCATGAAACCATCTTCCTAGGAGTCTGTATTTCATGACAAAAAGAACGTGAAACTACATTTCTAACATCACTTCTGATGTTCCTCTAAACTACTGTGGTCATGTTTTCAATTTACAGTATGTACAGTACAAACTTGGTGTCATGGCACCCCTGTCTATAGAAAGTACTTCTGTCACAATGTGCTTGAGGAATCATTCTGGAAAGATAAATGAGTTTATGTTGTTACTCATAAAATAGCTCATGAGTCCTGACCTGCACGGTTAGGGCTTTTCTACATAGCAAGTCACTGCATAGCAAGCCCAGAGTGTATATCTGCAGCTGAGCTTCCCAATAGGACTTTCAGTGTGCTGTAGGAGTGTCCACATGGAACATTACTGTGCTGAAAGCTGGTGCACATCCTGGCTTGCTGTGCAGTAATTTGCTATACAGACAAACCCAAAACTGGCTTTCCATCCAAAGCAGTCAGTCCATTTTGTTCCATCAAAAGAAGAGTGCTAAGATTACATGAGTAAGCACTCAAAATGTGATGCAGGTGTTTAAATGAATATGTTGCATGACCGATTGTATAACTGACCAAATGGTTTTGACACCCTATGAAAAAGTGCACTGCAAAATTGTATGAATGCAGTCTTGCCAACCCCAAGCATTCAAAAAGCCATGAGTTAGGTCCCCACAAACTGAGATTGGTTTAAAAATCACAGAAAGGACATTTGAAAAAAATATCTGTTTCAAGAGATCCAATACAGATTTTTTTTTTATTTCCCAGCTCTTAGGGAAGGGTATTGTTAGTTTCACTGAAACTGACAACCTTTCACCCCAGTTGCAAAAGCCACTGCTGCTCTGGTTCTTCACCAGCCGCCTCAGATATGATAATTATATTTGTGTTTTTTCCAAAAACATCATGACCTGGGGAGGTGATAGTTGTTCGGTAGTTAAGGTTGCTACTGAGTTTATGTTTGTAAGCCCAATTTTGGCCTCTCACTCGCAGATTCACAGAAATCCATGCAGGGCTCAAAACTTAAATTACATCTATAGCTGAGGTAAAATTTTTCTGCAAAATTGAAGTGACAATGGGTATCACAATTCCAAAAATCCATGGAAGATTTTTGTCACCTTAATAGTTGCCCCACCTCCCTTAAAAAAACAGGGTGAGTTGAAACCAACTTTCCTGAACTTGCCTAGCTGAGTTCTCATGCCTAGGACTAAAATTTAGTTGATTAGTATGAAATTATTAACATTTCTTTAGAAACAATGCTATGACACATCTCCAGCAGTATTGATATAGAACCTAGACTTTCATTTAAAAAAAGTTTTCAGCCCATTTCATTGCAAAAATAGATAGAAATGTAACATTGTTCAGAAGACTTATCAAATGGGGAAAGAGAAAATTTTATATTAAAAGATTTGCCATGGGTGGGAAGAGAGTGGTGAGCCCCTTAAGACTTGTAGGGCATGGAGGGAACTCAAGCTTCTAAGATTTATGTGGAATGCTGCAATAATCCCATGAGCTCTCTGGAAAATACTAAATTATTTTTTAAAAAATTAATTACAAATATAAAAATAAAATGTAATGCTTCTGAAGGTATCAGATTAGAGAATAAGTACTAGCACTCCATTAGTATTTAATTTCTGAAAAGTATATTTCAGGAGAATGATGGTAATACTGAATTTGAAAATTGTCCTTATACTTTATTTTTGATCTACTGAAATGTGTTGTTTTTTAGGTGCTGGGAAGACAACTCTTCTGAACTATATTTTGACAGAACAACACAACAAAAGAATAGCAGTTATTCTAAATGAGTTTGGAGAAGGTATGTAATGTTAAAGAAATATTGTATAGAAACAAAAATTGGAATACATAAGCATTTTCCTGTTTTGTTAAGAAATGCTTTAGGAAAATAAACTATGAAAAGCAGAGAAATGGTATAATGGTGCATGGGTAGATAACTAAATTGATTCTCCAATCTAAGGCCTGATCTACAGTATGTGATTATTTCGGAATTAGCCAAGTTAATTTGAATTAAAACTGATTCTGTCCACATGACCAACCCGGTTTTGTCAACGTAAAGGGCTCTTTAAACCAGTTTCTATACTCCTCAGCAAGGGGAGTAGTGGCAAAATCAGCATTGCTGTTCTGAATTTGAGTTACCGTGGATGCAATTCGACGGTATTGGCCTCTGGGATAGCTCCCGGAATGCTCCATTGTGACTGCTCTGGACAGCACTCTCAACTCTGATGCACTAGCCAGGTACACAGGAGAAGCCCCAGGAACTTCTGATTTTCATTTCCTATTTGGCCAGCATGGCGAGCTCATCAGCACAGGCGACCATGCAGAGCTCATCAGCACAGATGACCACAGAGTCCCAGAATTGCAAAAGAGCCCCGGCACGACCCAAACAGGAGGTACTGGATCTGATTGCTGTATGGGGAGAAGAATCCGTGCAGCAGGCAAATGCCCTCCCAACCCACCCAAGACGGGCTCCCGGAGAAGACACCTCTGGTGTGTGTACCTTTGTAAATATAATACAGGGTTTAAAAGCAAGCGTGTTTAATTTGCCCTGAAGACTTGGGGTGCATTTGCAGCCAGTATAGCTACTGGAAAAGTCTGTTAGTGTGTCTGGGGATGCAGCGGAAATTCTCCATAGACATCTCCATAAAGCCCTCCTGGAGGTACTCTAGAAGTTTTTTGCACCGTGGAGGGTGGAGGCCTATTCATGCTGAGCTGTTCTTGTTTGGCTGAGAGGGATCTTCCCTGATACTAGCCACCCAGGTGGTGGGGGAGTGAAGCACATGTGCTCTGTAATGTGAATCGATTGATTCAGTGTGAAATAGTCTTCCCTTCGTTTCTGAAATGTATCTTTTTAAATACTACTGTCCCTTTTTTCCCTCTCGCAGCTGCAAATGTTTCTACGACCCAGAGGCTAATAAACCTAATGTGGGAGCAAACCGACATGCTCAAGCATCTGGTGAAGCTGCAGGAAAGACAGCAGGAGCACAGACCGCTGCAGCAGCCCCTGTATAATCACCTGAATTCCTCCCCAAGTTCCATATTTTCCTCACCCAGACACCCAAGAATGCAGGGCAAGGAGACTACGGACACCCAGCCACTCCACCTCAGAGGATTGCCCAAGCAACAGAAGTCTGGCATTCAATAATTTTTGAACTGTAGTGTGGCTTTGTCCTCCGCTTATTCACCACTCCACCCGGTGCTTCGCTCCTCACCCGCCTCTCCCGGGCTACCTTGTGAGTTTCCCCCCATTTGTGTGATGAATTAATAAAGAATGCATGATTTTGAAACACCAATTACTTTTTTGCCTCTGAAAGCGGTGAGCGAAGTGAGGAGGTTGGTTGGCTTGCAGGGAAGTTGAGTCAACCAACGGGGCGAGTTTTCATCAAGGAAAAAGAAACAGAACTGTCACACTGTAGCCTGGCCAATCATGGAACTGGTTTTGAAAGCTTCTCTGATGCACAGGGTGCCCAGCTGTGCTCTTCTAATCGCCCTGGAGTCTGGCTGCGTGTAATCGGCCATCAAGCGATTTGCCTCAACCTTCCACCCCACCTTAAACGTCTCCCCCTTACTCTTACAGATATTGTGGAGCACAGTAAGCAGCAATAACAATGGGAATATTGGTTTCACTGAGGTCTAAGCTAAACTGCGCCAGCAAGCTTTTAAACTTTCAAATGCACGTTATACCACCATTCTGCACTTGCTCAGCCTATAGTTGAACTGCTTCTTACTACTGTCCAGGGAGCCTGTGTATGGCTTCATGAGCCATGGCATTAAGGGGTAGGCTGGGTCCCCAAGGATAACTATAGGCATTTCAACATCCTCAATGGTAATTCAACTATGAGGGCTGCTCTCATCTTGGTATTCTTGTGCTTCAAGGCAGGGGAAAGAAAGTCACAAGTCACTGTCATTGCCTTCTTGCCTGCTTTTGCAGGTTCTGGACATACTGCAGGATAATGCGCAAAGTGGTTACAATGCTCACAACAGCAGTGGTGAGCTGAGCGGGCTCCATGCTTGCCATGGCATTTGCAGGAGAGCAGAGTGGCAGCGGAAGCGGTGGATGATGACGGTTAGCACCGCGCACATTTCCCAAGGAAGTACACACATTCCCGGGACCCCATGACAGACAACATGGAGAAATTTGCTATTGAGGCAAGAGCAGGAGCGCAGAGTGGCAGCGGAAGCGGTGAATACCACGAGAATAGATATTTATTCAGAAGGGCGAGAGGACCTGCGAAGTGGATTCATGGCACCAGGAGAGCAGAGTTGCAGCGGAAGTGGTGGGTGGATGATGACGGTTAGCAGTCGTACTGCACCGTCTGCTGAAAGCAGTATGGCGTCTGCATGGAGAAAAGACATGAAACGATTGTCTGCCGTTGCTTTCACGGAGTGGGGGCGACTGACAAGATGCACCCATGAAAACCTGTGAAAATGTTTTTGCCCTATCATGCACGGGGAGCTAAACCCAGAATTCCAATAGGTGGCGGAGACTGTGTCCACTGTGGGATAGCTACCCACAGTGGACCGCTCCAAGAGTCCACGGTAGCCTCTGTTCTGTGAACACACTCCTCCGACTTAGTGTGTTTTGGCAAGTTTCCATCTTCATTATAAAAATTCTTGCTATGGACAACTCAATTCATAATCTGTGAGCGGAGTCGAGAGAAGATTATTTCCAGGAGTAGTAGACAAAACAATGAATTGGGAGTTAAGAACCATGGAGTTCTATATCTAGTACTGCCAATGACTTGTTAATTGGCCTTAAGCAAGTCACACAACCTCTCTGTTTTAAAACTGTGTACGAGTTAAGTATTAAACCATTTTTCTTTGTCTCATACATAAATTAATTTTGTCAGCATAATAAATGACCATCATACCACTTTGAATGCCTCGTCTCCATTCCACCTACACATTCAAACAAATGGGGAATACTTCTACTTTTTGAAGTTCATTTTTTGTTTTTCATAGGATGATCTGGCCCTTAAACCTTAGATTTGCCTAGTATAAAAATGATTGCTTAAACTAGGTATAATGTCTAAAGAATTTGTCAGGAAGGTTTGATGAGAACATGGAACACAAATAAAGCTCAGAAATCTACCCCCTTTTTTTAATTTTTCAGGTATTGTTGCATGTTTGTAGATTTAAAATGCGTTACTTATGCCCTTCCTGTATTTCTAGGAAGTGCCTTGGAAAAATCATTAGCTATAAGTCAAGGTGGAGAACTCTATGAAGAATGGCTGGAGCTCAGAAATGGTTGCCTGTGCTGTTCAGTAAAGTAAGGAATATTTTGTGGAGGTGATTTGTATAAACATTAGGCGTAAGCTTGGGATTTACTCTCTCATTTCTTTTAGATTTCATTTTTTCACATCCATCATATATACCTGGATATTTGATAGGCATTAGATATATCATCTACACTCTACAGCATTTTAAAAAAAGCTAAATAATGCTGAACTTCTTGCTGTTCTGTTTTTTTTTATAATGACAGAATCCTTGAATTAACTTGTGTTTTTAATTTTGGCATTTGATTACTTTGTATCATAATTGTTTTACGTACTTGCATCAAATGTTGACTGACTTATGGGGGTAGAAGAATAGTTGAATACTTAAAAAGAACTACGGAAAGACAAACTCTCGCTCTCAAAAGGAATGTATGTTCTACTGATTAGTATTACAGAAACTGACCACAGTGGTTTATTAGAGGTCAATAACAACATATAAAACAGAATGATTAATTAGTACAATATGCCTTCCATAAGGTATTCAAATTGTATTTTGGAAAGTAGCTTATTTGAAAGGCTTTGCTTAAGATAAAACTATGACCAGCTGAATTGTAGACCCCCCCCTTGTTTAACCTCTTATTTTTAATCTATTATTAAGAGAACTATCTCCAGGGGTTTCTCCTGTCCCAGATGAAATTACAAATCTTGATTCCTACCGGTCTGCAGTCATCCATGGAAATAGTTACTGAAGGTTTTATTGCCCCTAATATTTTCCTACCCTATGTGCCCTATGTTCTGCCTGTGCTGTAGAGCCATCCTTGAACACACATGTTCCATAATAACTTGCAGACAGCAATCATGCTTAACCTCCAAAAGGTGGTGGAGGAGCTTCAAAATTGAGGGAAGACATGCCTTAGAGTTGTCAAGGAAATGAACAGTATGTTGATTAGTTTTGCCAGTGGTATTACATTGAGAAAAGCTACAAACACCAGTGAGGTTAGAGAAGTAATACTTAAAGACCTAGAAAAATTCAAATTTGAAAATGAGCATAATATAGCACACACAATGAAGAAATTCAGTGTTGGTGGGTCAGAGGAATACAAGATAATCTATGTGAAATAGGTTCGGGAATCCAAAATACAGGTACTTGATAGGCAGAAACCTGGAACTCAGTAATCTAGAAAAAGACATAGGAATGATAGTGTACTGCAAATTATACATGAGTTTGCAGCTTGAAGGTTTTTTGTTTTACATTTCCTAAATGTTTTGGTGAGATATAGATAGATAGATATCTATCTCCAAAACATTTAGGAAATGTAAATATATACGGAAATGTGTGTGTGTGTGTGTGTGTGTGTATATATGTATGTGTGTGTGTGTATATATGGAGGCATCACATCAAGGAGCAAGGAATAATGACCACATCTGCAGTATTCCCATCTTTTTGTTCTGTTTACAGCATCTTGTACAATGGGGTCCTGGCTCATGACTGGTGTTTGTTGGCACTACCGCAATACTAATAGTACTGTGTTCAGTTTTGGGCAACTACTGTCCAGAAACATGAAGAACCTATCGGAGAGAGTTGAAAGAACCAAAATGGTCAGGGGCTAGAGGGAATGATTTGAAGAGAGTTTTAAGAGATAAGAATATATAAATATAAACTTGTCAAAGATTACTGTGATGGAGAAGTAACTCTACAAATATTTGACGAGAATAAAAGTAAAGGGCGAGAATTTAAGGGTAGTATTTGGGGTGCAGGGGAGAGGGTATAATTAAATAAACGGGTGAAATTATGATCAGAAATATAGACCCCAATTAGAACTTTCTGACAGTGAGACCTGTTAGGCTGTAAAGTAGTCCCCCAGTGGAAATTGTATAAGCTTTAACCCTTGGAACATTTTAAACTTGCTTGGACAGAGCAATAGAAAAGGTACTATAAGTGACATCTTGTATTGACAGGGAGACAGATGGGTAACCTTCTAGGTCTTTTCCTTTTTTAATATCTGTCACACTATGACTGCTGATGCATATAATTAACATGTTGGATTGCTTTCATAACGATAATTGGGATGTACAGTAACACTTTTGTTGACTCACTAAAAATACCACACCAACTCAAAGCAGCACCAGATTTGCCAACATGCAAAACCTGAAGACATATTTCCTCTGCTACAATGATCAACACTCCCCACAACAGACCTTTCAAGATCTATAGTTCATATGCATGCCCTATCACAATGTGTAGTGCATCTCATCCAGTGCACTAAATGCCTCAGTAACAACTATGTGGGTGAAATCAGACGATCACTGTGCTCTCGAATGAACTCGCACAGGAAAACGATAAAAGACAAAACACCACATTACCAGGGATCACTGTCTATCAGACCTATCAGTTCTCATCCTCAAAGGAAACCTGCACAATACTTTAAAAAGATGAGCCTGGGAGCTTAAATTCATAACTTTGCTAGATACTAAAAAATTATGGAGGGAATAGAGACACTGGATTTATGGCTTATTACAACAATTTATAGCCCACTAATAAGCTCTCCCTCCCCCTAGCTGCTTCCCCTCCTCCATTCCTTTCCCTATTACTGAAGGGGTGTTAATAGACCACTTCACCTTGAAAGTCCCTTGACATATATATTACCTAGTTATGCTAAACAATGTATTCCACCTTGTATTTAGCAGTGACACTCAGAATAGGTTTCCCAGACCTGAAGAAGAGCTTGTCTGTCTCACCAACAGAAGTTGGTCCAATAAAAATGTATTATTGCCAGATAGCTAAAATAAGAGAGAGGTTAAGTGATTTTCCTAAGGTTGCACAGTGAGTTGCCAGTTCTGAGTTAAAACTATGAATCTGAACTACCACTCCCTTGCTTTAAAGATTAAACCATATTAACTTCCATATGAATAAATAACATAAAGCATATTCATATCTATTGTAACCCCTGTAAAGGCTGCTCTAGCTTAATTCTTTCTTTTTCTTTTTTTAAACAGGGACAATGGCTTGAAAGCTATTGAGAACCTGATGCAGAAGAAAGGGAAGTTTGACTACATACTACTAGAAACCACTGGATTGGCAGATCCAGGTAGATAATATATATGTATTCATGATAGCCGTGGTGAATATCCTGTTTTTTTGAGAAGGTTAGAAATCATTTTTTATTTGCTTGCATACTATACATTTTTATTTCGAATATGTGATAGTGTGGCGTGTTTTCACATGCTTGACTGAAATATAAATTATGAAATTGGATCAGTTATTTTGTTGCACGAGCCAGAATAGAAGCCAGCGCTTTCTCCTGCAGCAGTATGTATGGGCTCTGAAGGCTAACAAAAGTGAAAAACGATTAAATATTTTTCAGTGTGGCTCAGAATATGTAGGCAGCAAATATCAGACATGCTAGTGAAAGTGTGGTATAAAAACTGATGTCTCTGAATAAGGAGGTGCTATTTTTATGTAGCACTTTTTAGACTATAATTATGATTTAATCATGTATATTACGTAATGTGTTACGGGGATTGTCAGTGATGGACTTGGATTTTGTTAAGGCACAGAACATACTGTCAAACAGGCAAATGTATTATCTAAATGCGTAATCACATGACTGTATAGAAACTTCCAGTTCGCAACTGGTAGCACAGGGTTAAATATTGCCGAATTTGTAGACAATTTCTCATGCTGTATGTGCATATATAGTTAAATATTTATTTCTTCCAGTCTAGTAATAAAATGTCAAGGATTCAATGGGTGCTGTTTATATTTTACTATACAAAAATGACATGTATATGTTGATTTTAAAATTAAGAAAAGCTATTTAAAAACAGTCTGCCCTGACCTCTGTTAATTTAAAAACCTGTTGTTAGCCAAGAAAGTGAAGGAAATTCTTATTTCCCATTTAGGAGACTGACACTCTTCAGTTCAAAGCTAAATAATTGTCATGGTAAAGTAATTTTCTTTAAAAGAAAGGACATTGATTCAGCCCCTGTTACACACAAATCCTATTTCAGTCAAATTGGAAAACTATTAAGGTTTTAGGGAAAAAAATCAATAGATATCAGGAAACCATTAGATCTTGTGGCCCTTGCTATATCTTGCATGAGTAATCACTGTAAACAGCTGACAGGTATTTCATAGTTGACACAAAGTGATGCTTGGGGGACCACATCTTGTCAGTTCAGTTGGATGGCTTTAGACATTGGAATGAGTTCCGCTATCATTGTTGTTCCCTATATGTTTCATTATTTTAGACAGCCCTGTCACTAACTAGAGCCATGATGCTTTGAAAAATAAAATAGTTTCATTGCTGTCAGCTTCTCCTCTTCATGTTGTTGCACTGTTACATGTTAAATCAGTTCACGTCAAAACAAATTATGATGTCTTATTTATAAATTATATAACATTTATCCTGAAGATACTAGGCCCCTTTTTGTACTGGGGCTTTTCAGGAATAACTGTGAATATTATACCCCTCTACCTTTTCCTCTCAGAGCAGATATCTTTTGCGAAGGCATTGACTTGTTAAATTTTATTGGCTGATCTTAGTCTACATGTTTTCAGGACTGCTTTTTACACACAGGTTGAACGTATTATTTCAAAGGCACATGTAACGCCTACCCTCCCACAATTATTTTTTTCTTCAAGGAAATGAAAATACTTTTGTATTTAAATAGCACTTTTTTATTCCAAGAATCCCATAGTGCTTTACAGAGTGAGGGATCAGTTCTCCACTGATTTGTGTAGTCTTTTTTTTTTTTTCTCCAATATGAATGTGAAATGCTGCCAAATCAGAATTCTCCACTCTCACCATTGTGTGCTTTGGAGAGGTATAAACAACCAAACAAGGTACAAGGCAGTAGATAATCTAGCTTTTGTAGTTGTATTACTCTACTTATCTCTGAAGAGCATCCTCTTCTGGGGTGGAAATAACAGCAGCTAATTAGTTCCAGTGACATGATGTACACACACGTATGTGAAAATAAATATGAAAAATGCCATATTCAACATACACTACGGTGGGAATATAAATTCATATAAATATAAACCTGAGTCAAAATTGGGCTAGGCCTCTAGTGCTAACACCTTTACTCTTACAAAAAGTACCGTAGACATTTAATACAGCATTTTTCCATTTCAATGTTTAACAATCAGTCATGAAGCAAAATGTGTCATTATTAAATATTGAAATTGAAGACTTCAGAAAAATTATAGTATTTGGTATCAACTCAACAAAATATTACTAATTCAAAGGAAAGCTGTACTGTTCAATAATTAAACATTTTGTTTAATATTGCTTTTATAATTAACCGTTGTAAAATCAGCTTGGAAACCAGTTCATTCTCTTCCAAAGGAGTGTAACAAATGACATTTCAGAAACATGTTTGGCTCCAATATCAGGCTCAGAAATAATACTAAATTTAATTATTTTGAAAAATTACTAAAGTTGTCAAAATTCTTATTCTGTTCACTTGCATACTGTTGGTTGAGGAAGAAATGAGTGCAGCTTTTCTGAAGTGCTGTCAGCCTTCAGAAATTTTTCTTGGTCAGGCCTTGTCTATACCTGAAAAGTGCACTGGTGTAATCAGTTTAAAAATGGATGTAGTGAAACCAGTGCAAACCTCTAAGGTAGACACACTTAACCAGTTAGTCTTGCTTGTATCAATTAAGCTTAAGTTATCAATTTAAGATACATTGATATGAACTAGTATTACACTGGTTTAATGCGTCTAAATTGATTTTACTAAACTGCTGCACTTTTCTACTTTGGAACCCAGCATGCTGTGTTGGATTATTTTCATCTGTGTTCCACGCTGCTTTCTCACGTGAAGAGCTGCGGGGGGATGGGGAGAGGAGAGAGGATGAGGTCTAGCAGACTGTATTAGAAACTGGTTCCTCTTAGAAGTCCTGATCCAACCCTTTTTCCTCTCACCATAAATCCCTCCTTTCTCTCTGCTGCTACATAGAAGGGGTACCTGAAACTTAGAACCCCTAGAAAATGGAGTTCAGTAGATAAAGCATCAGGGAGAGGGAGCACAAGGCAAGCTGATGCTGAATTGATGGTTGGAGAGGTAAGAGAGCAGAATCATGGAAGTGTAGTCAGGAGAGTGAGCGGAGAAGAGGAAGAAGTGCGAGACTATGTAGAAAACAGTGTAGAGGCTGAGGAGGATGAGCACAAACCCTTACTTTGAACAAAAGGATGGATCTGTTTTAGTGAAATGGCAGGAGTGCAAGGGGGGAAAAACACAGACAAAGAGAACTATAAAGAGTTTGGAATTAAGAAATGTGGTTGCTGACATGGTGGTAGAGTCATGTTGCGGAGTTTCTTTTGTTTTGAATTGTTGTTATTTTTATGATATACCTGTCAGAGCTCACACAGCTTAGGTGTTGCTCTCACTGCTTTCAGGACTTAAAGTATCATCATTGCACCAAATATATAGTTGGAGAAGCAACATTTTTAATACTTGATTTTGTGGTGTTCTGGCATCGGGGGGAAGTTGAAGAGTAGCAACTGCGAACAAGTGTGATTTAAAAACTGCTTAGAGATGAGTGTTTTCTGATACATCATGCACCTTGCAACTAAATGTCTTACTTGTTAGGTGCTGTGGCCTCCATGTTTTGGGTTGATGCTGAACTAGGAAGTGACATATATCTTGATGGTAAGAAAAAGTGTGTTTTGTCTTCTGTATTACTTGTGAGGGTTTTCTCCCACTTTAGTGTGAGTTATTTGGACGATTTCTTTTCAAGAAGTAAGCAAGTAGCTTGATTGCAGAGGCATGAGTGAAAACTTATTTGCTAGTATTTATGTAGGGGTAACTTCATGGTCATTATTTTCTCAAATATATTTAAATCTTAGAATTGGTTTTTTTACTGGACTTGTGCAAACATGCCAAATTCTGAAGTCAAAGGTAGTGATGACCCTTAATTACAGAGGCACTACTTTTCATCATGATAAACTGTCGGTAAGCGAAAACAATGTGTGTGAACAGATACTTGTAACACTATAGAGAAGCATGTAAAACAGTGACTAATAATATAATTTATGGAATTTGTTCTTGCCATTACAAAATCTGGATGTATTAGTGGAATTCACTTTCTTAGGTATCAGTTGCATCATTGAAACTATTCCACAGTACTGGCCACTTAGAGAATTTCTGAATCTGGATAGAGTAGGAAATTCTGAACCTTGTTACTTATCTGTATATCCCATGGTTGGTGGTTGTTTTTTTCCCCCCTCCTCTCAGTCCCTTTCTTTAGCCATTGTATTCTCTGTCCCCACTTCTCTTGCACCAATTGGTGTGTGCCCCTGCAGTCTCCTGAGGCCCACTGTAATGGTGAGCCTCTCAAAAATATATTGTGAATTATATAAAATATATTGTGTGTTATAGTCAAGCTTATTTTGTTCACATTTTTACTTATTTTCTCAACATTCTTAAAACAAAATCATTTTGGCCAATCTGAGAGAACCTGTCTGCTCAATAACATAGGCCACCAAGAACACATTACCTTCCATTATCTTTTCTCTTAACTGGCTCCCCCATTGAATACTGATTCAAATGTAGTTTTTGTTCTCTGTGGCATTGGTCCAAGTTACATGAGGGACCACCTCACCTTCTGTTCTTGTTTACCTCCTTTGCCATCTGTGTTCCACTGCCAAACTTGAGTAAAGCTTGTGTGTGGCAGGAAATGGTTCTCTTGGCAAGTGGCTGTGTATCTGGAAGTTGCTCCCAGAAGTGATCAGAGTGATCATGCTCCCCGATTCCTTCAGAATACTTCTCCTATAACACCACCACAACACC
The DNA here is from genome assembly GCA_007922305.1 of Dermatemys mawii. Taxonomy (NCBI): domain Eukaryota; kingdom Metazoa; phylum Chordata; order Testudines; family Dermatemydidae; genus Dermatemys; species Dermatemys mawii. The sequence goes on along the minus strand of ML677339.1, from coordinate 19,085,995 downwards.
TTTTCCCCGCATCCAGCCCCTGTGGACTGGAACAAGGGGCAAGATGCATCTGCCTTATCTGTACACCTCACCATTTTGGTAGGCACTTACATACCACAGTGATGAGCACCATATAAGAACCTAGATAATTAGGAAACTATTATTATATTTTCAGCCAGATTAGTGAAAGTTTTGCGAGGTTATAAGTAACTGAAAGTGGGATTAGAATAAAAAAACTTGTGTAACCTTAACTATTGAGGTTGCTGCTGCCCTTGTAATTATTCAAGAAGCTAACATACTCTAAGCAGTTTTCAGTTTATTTAATCAGTACTCTTCATTCTAGATACCACTTACAAACTTTTCTCCCCCAGGTATTGTATCTGTTGTTGATGCCAAGTATGGACTTCAGGTAAGATAGTAATATTTAAAGAAAACACTGTAAACCAAAACAGTAGGTAGAAGTGATGGTCTTTTACATGTTTTGAGTATGGATTAACTTCTAATATTAACTTCTAATTTTTGGGGTGCATTAAGCTATGTTGCAATTGCAGTTTCATAACAAATTGCAGCATTGTTTCTTCCAGATAATCCAAAGGTATTAAAAATCCTCTTCTTTGCCTTTAATGTAATGCTTTGTAGGTGAACAAAAAGTAGTGTTACACAGTAGATCGCAAGCTGTTGTCTGCAGAGCACTTCTCTGGAAATTCTAAAATTCAAAATAATATGGAAGTTTTTTTCAGTGCTTTCAAAATACAGTAGGTGAGGGAGAAATGTAGAACAGTGGAATCAAAATAAAATTGCAAAAAATTGGCAAAATAACTAGAGTACTTAAACTTTTAACATCTATAAAGGATTAATTAAAGCATGCCATTTGTCATTAGTTCTGTTTTCTGAATAGCTTCAAGAATAGTGAGGCATCAGAAGGAGGGAAATTGGATACTTGTTTTAAACGTTCCTAGCATTAGATACATTTTACTCAAGGAAGTTTATAATCTCTCTGATAATTCTGATAGAGAATTCTAGATGACGGGAAGTGCTTGGACATCATATCCTTTTCCAGTAAGACACAGTGTTCATGACACTATCTTTAGATTGCATCGCATTGCAAAAGTGTTTTATTATCCAAATAGAATAATGTATAACATTTATAGTGCTTTACATCTTCACAATTCTTTATGCACACTACCCAGCTAATCTTTATTACATCACTATGAGATAAGTTTTAGTCTTTTTATTGAAGAGGAAACTGAGACAACGAGATTGTGATTTGCCCAAGGCCATACAAGAAGTGGCAGAGCAAGGATTAGCACCTTTTGACTTCCACGCTTGTTTTCGATCCATTATGCTGGACGTTTCGTTACTTGCAAAATGATGATTTTTGGTTTTCCTTTGTATTGAAGCAAAACTAATTTCATTGCACAGAGCAGGGACATGTATATACCTGAATATTATAATTGTTTAATTTCTGGGTTTAGTGGATGTTCTTACATTTGTTGAGTACAGTGCTAACAACAGTAAGAAGTTTTGAAATAATGCATAGTAAATGTTTAACATCTCTGCTAGCCTGTGGAAACCTCTTACATTATTAAATCAATAAACCGGCGCAAAACTGACATACTGTCAGGATAATAGAACTTTAAATTTTCTCAGTCATACGCCAGATAAATAACTTTTGCTTTGTATAAAGAATTTGCTAACTTGTCCATTTCTTTTGGTTGCAAGCCTGACCTCAGCAGCTACTTGTGATTCAAAGAATTCTGAAGGCAATACAAGTAATGACACGGGGATAATAGGCAGCAATTTAAGGGTGTCATGCTTCACAGACCCAACCCATCACAAGCAGAGCTAAGAAATAGTACCCTGTGGCCAGCCAGCCAAATTGAAACTGAAGTGGTAATTGATATCATGGGCTATCACTCTAATGGGATTGTCACCCAGCAATCTGAAATATTCATTTTTTAATCATGGGCAAACGATTGGACAACTTGAAATGACAGTTCTCTACTCTCAAGACCTGACACTCAGGCCATTGACATTGTTCTTTTCAGAAGTACAAATCTGACAGCATTTAACGCAATACAATCAATGAGTAGCAAGTTACAGAAAAAAGGTCAGAAGAGAGGTTTCATTCTAGTCTTCCTGTTATTGCACAACCCGTTTAAACAATTCAGTTAGAAAACAGTTTTGACTTAAAAAGCTAGGAAAAAAATAGACTGACATTATGCAATGGTCCTAAAAAAATCCCAAGTTATTTTAGATGTCTAACCAATCTATTTGAAAGAGTGTTTTTTCTATTTTTAAAAAATTAATGTGCATGCCATGGAATTTCTTTCCACCTTAAATCAGCAGTATTTTAAAACCAAATCAATTTTAAAATAGTATAGTTGATTGTTGGATCAACTGAGAGCACAGATAATGGGATAATCTCAGTGCTGTGTAACTATCACAGGCTCATCAGACATGAGCTCTTGTGCATCCCAATCCTTTGAAACAGAAGTTATGACTGGTTTCCTGGGTGATGGTGGCCGACCTGGGGCAAAAGTTAACAATATAACTTGTCAACTGATAAGCAATATGTGATTTAAAACAAAGTAGTAAAGTGGTAGATGCTAATCATGATTCCCCAAAACTTGTTTAATAATGCTTAGACGTCTTGCAGTTACCTTGATAATTAATTTACTATTTGTTTGAAATATACATTACTCTTTTTGTTTAGCTTTTGATCTTAAAATACCGATTTTTTTCCTCTGCAAGCTAACACATAACATGGATGCTAACGCTTTATTTACCTCGCAGTAAACAAATATTTAAATAAAAACTGTCAACAAATCAGCATTCTACAGCAATCCTATGATGATAAACAAAGGAAAAATAGTGATAAAGAAACAGATGTGAACTTCCAGAAAGAGTGGATGTCTATTTTTTTACCATCACTTTGTTTGGATAAATAATAAAGATGAGTCAGGGCATACAAATACTCTAGGTATCATCCCCTTAATTTCTTGAATAATGTATCTAAAACTGATTTTTACCTTGATTTTGATGCATGTTTAAATGGGTATTTGTTACATGAATACTCTTGATGTAATAATTGTTTTTAATCTTTGTTCAGCATTTGACAGAGGAAAAACCTGATGGCCTTATCAATGAAGCATCTAGGTATCAGTATAAAAACTATTAATGGAAAATTAGTAAAAGTTAGCAACTTAAGTGTGCAAATGTTCATAGGAAATGAACGTCATCCCAGTGGGCCTGCACAAGGTCATTTGTTCACTGTCGACTTAAGATCTAGAGACAAGGCGGGTGAGACAATATCTTTTATTGAGCTAGCTTCTGATGGTGAGAGACACAAGGCTTCGAGCTTACACAGTGTGTTTCCCAGCTCTTGAAGAAGGGCTCTGTGTAAGATCAAAAGCTGTGTCTCTCACTAATGGAAGTTGGTCCAGTGAAGGATATACTTCACCCACCTCTCTAATATCCTGGAAGCAACATGGCTACAAAAACACTGCATACAGCTTAAGATCTAGTCCACGGGTGGGCAAACTTTTTGGCCCAAGGACCACATCGGGGTTGCAAAACTGTATGGAGGGCTTGGTAGGGAAGGCTGTGCCTCTCCAAACAGCCTGCCCACCCCCCACTCCCTGACTGCCCCCCTCAGAACTCTCTACCCATCCAACTCCCCCTCCCCGCTCCTTGTCCCCTGACCACCCCTCCCGGGACCCGTCGCCCCTAATCACCCTATCCATCCCCACCCCGTCCCGTGACTGCCCCCAAACCTCCACCCCATGCAAATGCCCGCTGTTCCCTGTCCTCTGATTGCCCCCTGGACTCCTTTCCCTTATGCAATCCCCCACTCCCTGACCCCTTGCCATACCACTCAGAGTGGCAGGACTGGAAGTCACGCCACCCTGCAAGAGCAGCCGCGCAGCCCACCCAGCGGCATGTTTGTGAGGGAGCGGGGACAGCAGGGGAGAGGTGAAGGGGCTGGCTTCCCTGGCCAGGAGCTCAAGGGCCAGGCAGGCTGTTCCCACAGGCTGGATGTGGCCTGCAGGCTGTAGTTTGCCCACCTCTGATCTAGTCAGTTTGTTTTAAAAATCCAAACTCCATTCCCCACCCTCCCCAAAAGTAGTTTCAAGTGCTGCCACTTGTACTTTAGTCCCCCTTCCAGTATCTGGATTTTACAATCCTATCTTCTTCTTCTTCTTTTTTATTTTTATTTTTTTTAAGTTTCATGTAAATGGCAGGGGGAAACTGCCTGTATAGTTATACAGGCTATGTACAAAGTTTTGTCAGATGCCCAAAGTAAACTGAAAAGTGGAGAAATATTTTTCTTTATTTTCAGTTAAAAGAATTGATAGTACCAAAAGGAGGTTTACTTTAAAAATAGCTTTAGAATTTTTTAGTGTTGTTTAATATCTTGAATTTAAATTATAAGAGGGACTAAGTGATTCATAGATTAGATCCCTAGTACTTTGGGATAGGCAAAAGATCTCAGTTTAATCCTCTACACTGAAGTAAGCATTACTCTGCATAGCCTCATCTGCCGTTGCTTTTTTCTTGTAACATACCAGTGCAGCTCCAGTAGTGGTGGTAACTGTGGGATCACTGGTGTAGACAGGCCACTGGTATTTTAATCACTATCTAATCTTGACCTCCTTTAAACAGGGTCAGACAACATGGTGATTAAAATGCTGATGATCTGACTTTGGTGATATCATCAGTAGGAAATTTGGAAAAAAAAAGAGAGTGCAATATAGTTTATGAAGAGTAAGATACATACAGAATTTACGAGTACAGTGTTAATGAAAAAAGCTTTGTCCTTAACACTGTAATTTAAATTAAATTGTTTTGCAAAATTAAATGCATAATTTTACAAAAATGTTGCAATAAATGTTTTTAGTAGCAGAACACTCCCTAACTCTATCAACAGTGTAGCATATCAGAAAGTGTTACATCATCCGACTGATATATTTTTTTGTCTCCTAATTCAATGCAGCCGTTTTTGCTGTGGTCATAATATGCAGTTTTGGAAGGGGTAGTGTGGTAACTTTGCATTGTGGAAAATGAATATATATATTTTAGTCTTCTCTTTTATTTTGTCTTCCTGTGTAGGCAAGTTGCACTAGCTGATCTAATAATCATCAATAAAACAGATTTGATTTCACAAGAAGAACTGAATAAAATAAGAACAGCTGTCAGGTATGAAACTGATAGCATGAATAAGTTATACCAACTGACAGTTTCTTGTTTATATATAGACTTCTGTTTATTATGACTGACACGGGGATTGGAGATTGCATGATTACCATGACACAAATTATTTGCTCACAGGAGAGAGAAAGATTAAATAGTGTTCCAATACAATTATGTACTTAGATAAATCTCGGTATTTTACATGTGGTGATTGCTGTGCACCATCCTTATCTGGTAACTGTATAACCCCTTTTTAACTTTTCAGAATTCATTTTTGTATAAATATTTAAATATTTTTAAAGGTATCTGGGGAGGCAAGGAGGATGCAGAATAATTATTATTTGTGAGTAAATGAACAAATAATCTGGACAAGATTAGTGGTTAAAGGCAAAAATGCCTTCTGCTGCCACCACAATACCCACATCCGGTGAGAGGAACGAAAAAACACACACCAAAAACTGAGTTTGAAAAAGTCTCTTCCCATTTCACAACTTTAACTAACAAAATGTCCTAAATAAAAGTAACAATGTTTAGGCCTAGCAACATGTATTAATGGGGGGAATTTTGCTTGAATAAAATCTGTCCCCTCGTGGCAGAAATAAAAGAGAGAAATAAATATGGAGCTTGCTGTAGGGTTGCACAACAATTTAATAACACAGTTGGATTATTACTCAGGAGTTCCTGGTTCTCATTTGCGTGCTTACTTCACTACATTATAGAATTCAGTTTTTATTCACATCTAATTTCTCCTTTTTTTCCCACCATTTTTCAGGTCAATAAATGGGCTTGTCAAAATCTTAGAAACTCAAAGATCAAGGTAATGTTTAGTGTTGGGCAGTATCACTTGCTGCAACTTCCTATTTCTGTTGTGACAAATTGCTGTGTATTTTTTAGTTCTATTCATTTTAAAGGAAAACTATTTAAATAACTCTGTGCCTATTTTACTATCAGAACTTTAGATTAAAACTAACCCTTTTTTCCAAAAAAAAAAAAAGTCTTATGCTGTTTGCTTTCTCTTTATATTTTTTCAACTTAGAAATTGAAAATATACTGTCAGTTTCCATTTACTCAGTGCCAGACTTTGTAAGGTTTAAGTGCATACATTCAAAGAAAATTAGGAGTTTTTAATCAATAAAATAAAATCCTTATTATACTTGTATTGAGTTTTTAGATTTTGCAAAAAAATTAATTTGGGGCTAAATTTGACTTGACGGTGGATAGTTATTGAGACTAGCAATGCCACTGAAGGAACATCGCTGGTTGGAAGAGTGCTAGGGTAGACAAAGCAAAGATGGCTCTGATACATTGCAATCTTGTTGTAATTGAGGCTTACATGCAGAAATCACTAGGTCATTTACATTGCTCTTCGGAGATGTGGTCCCAATTGTCATGTGACACATCACTGACAAGGACTAACAGGCCAAACTGTGTCCACTGCCAAACTCTAATCACGTTCTGTGTAAAGCTCTTTATGCCTCTTCCAGGTTTGATTTAGTGGGACCTAGAAATAAATTGTGCCTGCAAAATTGTTTTGAAAGATATGTCAGATAGTCACAGTAAAAGAAGTAAATGTCTTTCCTCTTTTTGTATTTTTCCTTGGCCCTCTGGTTTGCATTTCTTATTAGACAAATGAAAAGGTTGTATTTTTTTAAGAAAGTACGCTGTCTGCCCCGTCCCATGGAGCTTTCAGAAGAAAGTGTCCTGATTCAGTTATGGATTTAATTGAAGGGACTGAGTGAAGTTGTGACAAAAGCATAATCTCGAAACTTGTCATTTAGGGTTTAGTAACTTGTGTATGAAGTACAAGTAGTACCACACGCTGAAGTACTTAAATAAGGCTTGATGCTCGTCATAAACCTTTCAAATGCAGTTATCAGTAAATATTCAGATGGGGACTCTGCATTGCATTACAGGTCGAAATAGATTGAACACAGATGGTTGTGGTTTTCTACTCCAAGTGTTTTCCCTGCTAACACTGGCATATAGGTATTTGTGCGTTTGAATGTAACTTCTCATTGTTTCCTTTGTTTATAGCAATATTATGCACTAGTTTAGCTTTCGTCAGATGATATGTGCACATTGAAGAGCATTATTTATCCTACAATATTCCCTGAGATCTGAAAAAAACAGCAATGTGGAGGTTGCAGCACTGGTAGTGGCTCAAGCTAGCCACCGAAGCTCAGACCCAGGGCGTCAGCGAGGCTTGGGCTCAGGCAGCTTGCCCAAGCTGTCATCAGTGCCACAATGTCCACACTGCTATTTGTAGCACACCAGCTCAAGCCGAGCTATCATGAGTCTGTCTGCTTGCATTAGGAATCACATTCTCAGCTGCAGTGTAGACGTACCCAAGCAACCGCTGAAATGTGGTGTAAAATTAAATCCAGACCTGGTGTGGAGTTCACTACTTGATAAAATCTGAGTGATTGATCTGCCAAGGAATAGAGCAACACCTACCCTCTTATAACCTTACCAAATACACACAGACTTTAAGGCCTGAATGGACCGTCATGATCATCTAGTCCAGTGGGTCTCAAACTTTTATACTGGTGACCCCTTTCATGTATCAAGTCTCTGAGCGCGACCCCCCTTATAAATGAAAAACACTTTTTAATATATTTAACACCGTTATAAATGCCAGAGGCAGAGTGAGGTTTGGGGTGGAGGCTGGCAGCTCGTGACCCCCCATGCAATAACCTTGCAACCCCCTCAGGGGGTGGTGGTTAGGGGGTGCTTCAGAAGGGGGTGTTCAGGGGACAAGAAGCAGGATGGGTTGGGTATTCTGAGGGGGGCAGTCAGGGGCATGAAGTGGGTGGGGGTTGGATAGGGGGCAGGGCCTTCCCTACCTGGCCCTCCGTAGGATTTTGGAGCCCCGATGTGGCCCTCAGGCCAAAAAGTTTGCCCACCCCTGCTTTCATGTAAAGGATTCTATAACTTGCCTGGTTGAGATCAGTGCTTTTATGAAAAGACGCTGGCTGAAGCTGAACCCAGACAAAATTGAGATGATGCTGGTAAGAAGAAGGAAGTGCTTTGAAGAAATCTCCATAACTACTTCATCTACTAAAGACATCTCCTCTCACTGGGCTGAAGCTCTGGGATCTTCTTTCATTCTGCACTACATTTCGACACTCAGTAGTGGCAAAAAACATGCACTTTCATCTGCAGGCATCCAAAAGAGAGCACCTGATCTTGCCAGACTAATATCTGGCCATAGGCAGACCTAAGCTCAACTGCTGAAATTCTCTATATCTACAAATGAAGTTCTGTGCTTTAAAAGGGCTAGTTCAGGCTACAGTAGCCTGCCTGCTCAGCAGCATAGGATCCTAGCAATACATCATCCCACTCTGCAGTGGCTTCCTATTGAACACAGAATACAGTTCAACATCAGTGTACTGTTTTTCAGAGCCCTGCAAAACAAACACACCAAAGACCCCTAAGCTTGTGTCTCACTAACAGGGAAGGGGAAGAGAGGTTAGTGCCATTTTTACTCATGGGAGGTGCTCGGATAAGACTGTGTTCATTGCCAATATAGGAACATGGGTAAAGAGGCTTATCTTTTTTTTTGATAGTACCATGGAATTTTATTAAAGAAATTTTCAGATGGTAGCATGTCTGAGTTTATCTGATGATCAGTGTTTGGATGCTTTGCATTTCCAGTAATGTTAATCTTGTTAACATGTCCATTGATTTAACTTATTTGAAATTCTGCTTGCAAGCTGCTTCTTGCTGGAAGTTTTCTGTCCTGCTGCTAAACTGTTGCACTGTGAAAAGTCTTCTCTGCAGTTACTGTCATGTTAGTTTATACGGATTACCCTCGTATTATTTTTGTTGCTTTGTTCAAGTAGGAAGGTGAAATGTGTTTAAGAAGCTTCTATAACTTCACACCCCTTTCTTATTAACTTTTAAATTCTGCTAAAGAATACTTGGAACAAGAATAAACAGTACTACAGAGGGCCCTTCATCATAAACTCAGTTATTATGGAGTGTTTTCCATTGCTCGTTTATTGGTTTTTCTGGTGATCTTAAGTACATTTTTGTTAAATCAGCATGTCTCTTTTTAACAAAAAATAGTTAATAACTTTAGTGGGCTTTTCAACACTTTTAAACAATTGCAAAACTCTTCTGCATCCACCAGTTACCACTGGCAACAGAGGGAGTTGCTGGATGGTGAGCACTCTTGAAAATCTGGCCGCTTCATTTACTTGTCTAAGTGGGAGCTGTGCCTCTCTGAAAATCATCCCCCTTTATGGATGCTGAGTGCTTTTATATATCTGGCCCTTAACAATAGTTCCTTGGTTCTTATGCAGCTTTGGTTTTAAAGTTTCTTCAATATTTTTTAGACTTCTGCAGCAAAACTATAGATTCCATTAACTATTGCTAGTACCGTCAATCTAGAGACTGTAACCCTGGTAATGGGGTGTGTGTGTGTTTGCATCTGTGATTCTTAGTGAAACAGTTGGCTATGTAGAGAGAGAGGAAAATGTCTATGAGAATACAATGGTGACTCCAAATCCAGCTTAGGGAGAGGAAGGGGTCGGGGGAGACGACTGTTCTCACTGTTTTGTTCATGATTTAACTGTGATGATAACCTTGGGATATTAGCTGGACAGTACTAAAATCTGGGTGTCTGTATTTGTGCTGATCTGGTCATACTTATCATGACATCCATAGAACAACACAAACCCTAAATTTCATGCATACATCCTGTATGCAGGGTATAAGAAGGGAAAGAAATCAGTCCCTTGTTGCACAGTGGCAGAGGAGATGCTCTGCAGGCACTATTGCAACATCTTTCAACTTCAGATTCCTTTATGAAGAAGGAAATGTAATAGTATATAGTCTTAAAACATGACATGGATCATATTGCCCACTAAATGGCTTTTTAGGAGAGGGAAGTGTAGCTGTATTTCAGTCTTCCTCAATGTAACCAACACTGAATTAGAGAGGGTTCAGAGAAGGGCAATAGGAATGATTAGGACCTGGAAAAACTCATGAAATGATATTGAAAACGTTAGGATTGCTTGTCTTAGAAATGAGACAAATAAGAGGGATACAATAAAAGTATGTATAGTAATAGTAGATCAGGAGTGTCTGTCATTCTTATCTCCTAACACAAGAATAAGATGTTAAATTAAATGATCACAAATTCAAAACTGATAAAATGAAACTTTTACACATAGTGTGTAATTAGACTGTGGAATTCATTGCCACAGAACGTCATTAGAAGTTGGTGCCAAGAAATTAGCAAGATAAAAAAAAATTGGACATTTGTATGGATAACAGCAAAATCCAGAGTAATAGTTAATACTAACAATTTGGAAGGGATATTAAACCTCATGCTTCAGAGCTGACGTCAGTATCTAACTATAAAGGATTAGGAGGAGCCTTGATGTGGGAGGAAATTATCTCACAACTTACTGCAGGGTTCTTACACCTTCTTCTGGTGCTGATCACACTGGATACTGGACTACACTGACTTCAGGTGTGATCTTATATGATAACTCCTATGTTCCTAGTTAAATACTCTTCAGTGATTGACACTGTTTCTCTATCTTGCACAATCTGTCCAAAACTTGAAATAGTTAAGCAGTTAGATTAACAGTAAAATTATCTTATTATCATGGTACTTGAGAGCGCACATCCTTTAAGTAAGATTTTCTTCTATCCATTGTCAGTCAATATTATGCAAGAGGTAGGAGCATTTACAATTTGCCTGAGTGTTTCTGTGACCTTAGTATGAGTTTATGGAATACTGCTGTGAACTACAGACAATTCAGACACAGCTGGTCATAAATTAAAGAAGAGGTTTATGTATGCTATGCATGGTACCTTAAAAATCTTTCATCCAGAAGCAGTTTTGTGTACTTGTTGGTGGGTACATGTTTAATATTAATAATAGGCCAAGATCCATGGGCCTGTGGATTTTTCCTTTTAACCATATCTTTGCTTTCATATTTTCAATAACAAAATGACCAGGTCTGTAAAGCCAATCATTTGTCCTAGCAATGACACCGGAACTGGAATGTATATTGTACTTTTCTGAAAAGGGTTATGTATGTGTGTGCTACGGGAGACCTAGGTAGAAACACTTATAGTTAAGGTTGTCCAACACCATCTGTTATAAGACCCTATATTCAGTTGTTGTTTCTTTGCCAGATTTTAACTATTTGGGCTGACATTTTCCATGCTGGGTGTCTGCCTCCAGCTGAATTTAGGGGGAAGGGAGGGTGAAGATCAAGAATTTCAGCAGAAATTGTTCAGCTATTTCGCAGAACAAAGGGATAATACATTGATTTGCTCCTGTTTTTACCAAACAAAAAATAAAACAAAACAAAAACAAACCACTTTTGTAGCTGTGTTGTTGAGAAGTTCTAGCACCACACTTTCAAGACAGAACTTCAAATTTGGAAGAGAAAATGCCTTGGCTTTGGGGTGTGCCTTTTGCTGTCCTCATGAAATTCCACCAAAATTTGGCCAAGTTATGAACCTCTGAAAATCTGTTGTCAGGTGCTCAGGACAGATTTGTTTGGCAGCTAAATTCTTCAGATTCCAACTCTAGTGAGTATGTTCTAGGCCAGGGGTAGGCACCCTATGGCACGTGTGCCAAAGGCGGCACACGAAATGATTTTCAGTGGCACTCACACTGCCTAGGTCCTGGCCACCGGTCTGGGAGGCTCTGCATTTAAATTTAATTTTAAATGAAGCTTCTTAAACATTTTAAAAACCTTATTTACTTTACATACAACAATAGTTTTGTTATATATTATAAACTTAGAGAAAGAGACATTCAAAAAACGATAAAATATATTACTGGCACGCAAAACCTTAAATTAGAGTAAATAAATGAAGACTTGGCACACCACTTCTGAAAGGTTGCCGACCCCTGTTCTAGGCCATAGTTGCAGAGTCTGGGTAGGACTTCCCCTACAATTGTTCCTCCTGGTTCTACACCAGGACTTGGCATGCTGGACACAGGAACTAAGACCTGAGGTTTTGGGACACGGAGTTGAAGTGTGAGGGGAAAATAGGTTGTGGTAAGAACAGGCTGGAAGAATCTGAGGCAGAAGGGGCCTGTCTTGTCAGGCTTGAGGGTGGAGAAAAATAGGGGCTAAATGTTTCGATACCACTAGATAAACTCCCCTCAGAACCTAGAATAGAACTAGGGATTCTTGAACTTCACCATTCCTTTGCTGTCAGCAAACAGCTGTGAAACTCACTGTTAAAATGTTTGCCTCATCTCGCTTCAGTGAGTGGAGCACTTTTAGAAGATCTAAAAGTTCCAGCCCAGCAGTTGACCCATGTGGGAATATGTTTCCACATAATGCAAATTGTGTTTGTATTTAGTTTTCACTGTGTGTTTTTAAAAATCTGGAAAATAACATGAAATAAAAATATATATAAAATATATGAAAAGCATGTTATGGCTGAAAAGTCAAGTCAGGCCCTTGGTGCATTTTTATTATGATAAGGCTTTAATTACAAGATTAAATACTTTTTTTTCCCACTGGAAACATATTTAAAAATGCAACAAAAGAATCATAGCAATAGCCTGCTTTAAGAGATGGTATCTAATACCTTTACATCTGGTGAATGAAGTCATTCAGATAGCTTTGTGTCTGTCAAACGTTACAAGCCTGTGGTGTAGGTGAACTTTTTGCATTATTGTTTACAACAATAAAATAAGTTGAGAAAAATATAAAGATTGTGTTTTATGTTGTTTTTTTTCTTTTAGAGTTGACCTCTGTGAAGTTTTAGACCTGCATGCTTTTGACAGCTTATCTGGGATAAGGTACAGTATAATATATAATCTTTATTTTAGCAATTGATTACACAGGAAATCATAAGAAATGGTTGCACTAAATAGACACTGACACTTTAAGGTTGGAACTGAGTTTCCATTACAAACCGAATTTTGGCCTCTTGTCTAAAATTTTTAGTTGATCTTCACGTTAATAACCTATGAGAGAGGTACATTTAAAAAAAAAATTGAAGTGAAGTGAACAAAGAGATGTTCTATTTAGAGAACCTAAAAGTTGTTAACTGCAGAGCCAAGACTAATATTTATTGCCATTTTGTAGCAAAGAGCAAAATCTCATTTTACTGGGTTACCTCTTTTGCCCAAGACACACATTCCATGTAATTACAAAAGTTAACATTTCCTTTAATCACATCACTAGGCAACATCACCTTAGGCATTCTTGGTGTATAGGCTGTCAATTGTCTGCTGAAGATCTAAGCATTCATTTAAAGAAGAAGAAAAACCTTTAGCCCCTTTTCTTACATTTTAAGCTGCCTCTCTCTGGAACTTGATCACTTGACAGTGGAAAACAGATTTTTTTTCTATTAAAAAGTTTGTGAGAGTGGTCAAGAAACACTCCCTGAGATTCACTGGGGATTGAAGACATGATAATGCCCACAGAAGAGGGTAGGTTAAGTGACTCTCTTACCTCTTTCTTCAGTCAAGTTCTCACCGAGACCCCTTTTAGAGATTCTCTGTGGGTTGTATTGAGTTAAGGTTTCACTTCTCAGATAAGGTTCTCAAACTACTATAACTCTGACCCCATATAATAATGCCTAAAGAAAATCAGATTATTTTATCTATCCATAAAATAAAGTTTAATTTTATCAGTGCTCGCTGGGTTGTCTTAATTAACTAGATTGTCTGAATCATAATTAAGGCTAAGATTTTGTCACGGATATTTTTAGAAAAAGTCACAGACAGATCACAGTCAATAAAGAAAAATTCAGGGAAGTCCGTGACCTATCCCTGAGTTTTACTAAAAATATCCATAATAAAATGGGAAGGGACTGGGTTGCTGTGGGTTCTGGGTTCCAGGGACCCCCCGTCACCAGTGACAGAGGAAAGCTACAGGGTTCCCTTACCCCTTGCCTTTGGAAACCCCCTGCAACTGCCGCAGCGGGGAGCTACAAGGGGGTCCCCCTGCTACCGTGGGGCAGGCAGGGGGCTGCAGAGGTCCCCCCATGTGGCAGCAGCAGGGGGCAGCCAAGGTCCCCCCTCCATCCCAGTGCGGCGGGGAGCAGCTGGGAGCTACAGGGTACCCCTGCTTCCCATAGCAGTTGAGAGCTTAGTAGCCATTAGCTTAGGGGTTGCTACCCCAGGCAGTGAGGGTCTCTTCCACTGCGGGAGGTGGCGGGATCCTGCAGCTCCCAGCGGCCAGGTCTGAAGTCATAGAGATCTTTGGAAGCTACCCTGCATTACAGCTTTCTTTGTGTTCTTACATTATGTGCTTTGCCAAAATAAAAAAAAATACAAATTTGTAATTGGAACATTAGAGCACTTGCACATAAAGTATTAAAGTATATAGTGACAGATTACCACACTTAATATTGGAGACATATGCATGAAACTATAAAATCAGTTTCTGTGGAGTGTATTTTAGGTAAGCTACATGCAAAGTAAGGTGATGGTAAACTGATATTTGTGCAGAGACAGAGTTAAGGTAGCATTGATTAATTTATTTGAGACATTAGTTCTGATTTTCCGAGTTTTCTAATGTTTGATTTTTTTTTAACTCTAGCATTCTTGAAAAGTAAAATGTGTACTCAAACTCCTGACATAAGCCTGCACCTGAACTAGGATTTGTGTTAAAATCATACTGTACTTCATTTTGAATATTTCTTCTGCACTTAAAATTGTGACATTTAAGTCACAATTCTAACATGCAATTGCTATTTGGAAATGCATCTGAGTGATCAGCATTTGTTTTATTTTCATACACTGAATTGACAAGCAATACAGTTGTGCCTCTTTTCTCTGCAATACACAATGTGGATGAAGACCAAAAAATGACACAAGAAAAGCAAAAGTACAAGATGTGCAATTTTTTTTTTATTTAACATAGTTTTCTTATGCCTTTTTTGCCCCATTCAGCACTTCTCCTTTAAATAATTTATTATTAAGTGAGAATAGACTTTACAGGTAAACTTAAATCTAAAGTGAGAAACCGTTGAGGGCTCTAAGCACAGTAAATTACTGCACAAGCCTTTTCTCTGTTAGGTTAGAATTGAGTCTCAGCCACAAAAGTCCAATTCAAATTTTAACAACTCCCCTTCACCCCCCCAAATTTGGAGTTGTTCTGACCCATATCTCTTGAAAACTTAGGTTCAAATGTAGAGCCATAGTAAAATTTTATGTTGTGGCCTCACGTTAGTCCTTATTGGATTATCCTGCACCACAAAACATACAATTTGATGATTTGTGTTTGAGAGGACTAGGACTGACGTAATAGGGATGTTTCATGTTAGGAATTAATTTCATTAGCAGAGCTGGAAGGGAGCTGGCACACAGTATATCTTGTTTCAGTAAATGCTTCATGTCCTTTTTCCAGCCCCGCTCCCTAATAACTTTAAAAACATGATTTAAAGTAGGGAAAGGAAGGACTACATTGACTTTTTTGCCTAGTGTTAGTGATACTGTTTGGATGACTCAGTTTGCCCTTCGTTTTGACTCACGAGTTGGCTGAGAATTGATTTGTTACATTTTTAGGGTATTAAAGTGAACACTTACTTCAAAACCTTTATTAATATTATTATTTGCAACAACTGTATTTTGATAGCTGTCTGTGCATATGTTAGAACTAAGATATGCAAATTCTCAATGTATTTTGCCATTTGAGCATAAATGTAACTTGTATAGTAGTTTAATGCTTTGTATTTTAAGAATGAGTCCCCCTTTTTTTAGCCTTTGTCCCTTTTGTTTTTGATACAGTAGCAAATGTCACTCAAGTAATCAAAAGGTCCTTTCCTTTTGCTGTGTTCAGATTCTGGAAATGACGATACAGCTATGAAATGTTTGGCAGTGATTAAACAAACAAGTAAAATTAAATTATCGGTACTTGATTCCTCCTTTTAGGTTAGATGTATTGTATAATTGCAAAACAGAGAAAATCCTTCAAAGATTAACCAGCTGTCAAGGATTAAACTTGACACCCTCCTTATCATGACCCCTGGGGTGACTAATTCACTCCAACAGCTTTTCTACACACAAACTTTCCCCTTCCTCTCTTTTAAGCCCACTCTTACCTATTTACCCCTTACTGTTCTTAAAATTTGCAGATGTTTTGTTTTGAAGTCCTTGGGCTCCCTGTAGTTGAATACATGCTACAGTTGTTGAAAACATAATCTGCTGGAAAATATTTATCTGCATGCTGTCTCACAGCATAACAGAGCAGTGCCTTTTACAATTTTCCTCCACCCCTTGCATCTGATCAAATGTGAAACATTCTGAAAGTGTAGGAAGATATAAATATATAGATAATATTTTTCTTTAAGATTTAGGAAAGCCAAAATTTATAAAGAAGGCACTCAATGGAGGAAGTATTTTTTACCTATTAAAAATTCTGTATATGTCATCAAACCATTGTTTACATGGTCTGTCTTAGTGATCACTGATCCAATTCTCAATCAGAATGGTGATGGCAAGATTATTACTTTTTTTTCTCGCTCTTTCTATGTCATATCTCAAAAAATTGTCTCTCTCATTCAATTGTTGCTGCTCCAGCATGCTTGACCATACTCTGGCCATCTTTTGCATAGATAACAGCTACCTTTTCTTCTCTGGTCTCCCTGATTCTCAGGTGACTCATCACATCTGTTCAGTGTGCTGTAATTAAAGTAATTTCCATTCCTGCTGCTATGTATTATAAAATATAAAATATGTATGTGGATTTATGTATATGTATAGGTGATGAAAACACACTTTGAGATAAGTTTTATAGTGTATATTACTTAGAATTGCATGTGTATCTCAAAGTAAAACTAAGTATGAAAATATTTTAAATATACTAATTTTTACTATTTTGTCCTACTTGTTAGTGTAAAATTCAATCTGTATTGGATAATGCTTCATTTATATTTATATATTCCTTGTAGTCCTTTTGATATTTTAGTAACACCAAGTATTTGACTCTGGTATTCTAATACAATGCAAGGTTCAAGTATTCTTCTTTTCAGTTTGCAGAAAAAGCTGCAGCATGTGCAGACAACACACCCACACCTAGATAAGGTAACTACTAAACCTGCTGCATTAAACCTTCTGATAACAAAATCCATTAGGGTAATTTCTGCATGTTAGGCATTGCATACTAGTCGTATGATCTATAGTGGATATTAACTAAGTGATACTGTATTAAGAAATAATTTGAATACATTGTTTTTCATGGATGTGCTTTATTATGTTGAACTAAATATATACAGTGGGCCACGTTTTCAAAAGTGGCTTGCAAACAATCATATAAATAACTTTATTCACATAAGTAGCTTCCTTGAAATTAATGACTCTCATGAATAAAATTACTCATGTGCAGGACTGGGCCTTAGATTTTTAGTCCTCATTTTTCACATGGGTATTTTGTGCACCCAGGCAGTATCTGTGTGTATAAATTGGATAGTAGGGCACCAAGTTATGAATGTATACATTTAGAAACTGTTGAAATGGAATTAATTTGCAAGGTGGATACCATTAAATTAGGCTTGAATAAAGAGTGAGAGTGGCTGGATCATTACACAAACTGAAATCTATTTCCCCATGCTAAGTTTTTCCCTACTATTACTCACACCTTCTTGTCAACTGTTTGAAACGGGCCATCCTGATAGTCACTACAGAAGTTTTTATTTCCTCCTGATGATAATAGCTCACCTTAATTGATTAATCTCTTAGAGTTGGTATGGCAATGCCCATCTTTTCATGTTCCCTGTATATGTATATCCTACAGTATCTTCCACTCTATGCATCTGATGAAGTGGGTTTTAGCCCACGAAAGCTTAAGCCCAAATAAATGTGTTAGTCTCTAAAGTGCCACAAGTACGCCTCGTTCTTTTTTCCTGATAATTCAGATTTATGTTCACACTAATCTACGTGCTAGATCTCTCTTAAAAATACAATAGCATAAAAAACTAAATGAATACCTAGTGGAAAAAGAGGTAAAGTGTAACACAGCAGACGCTTGCTAGAATGCAGGATTTGGGATCCATGCCAAGTACTGCATTATAGAGGGGATCCCATTGAAATGAAATAAAATGGCCGCTTTCTATTTTGGGGTCCGTGGCCGCGCCCGCGTTACAGCCAAATATGCGTTCTACCAACACGCATTCTAGCGAGGGTCCAGTGTATTTACTGAATTTTATGTGGAAGGTAGCAACTTGATATTAAGGAAATGATTATTGTTTATGTAGTGTGGTACTGTTTAACCAGCAGCGCATTTCCCACTAGGAAACAGTATGACTTCATTGTTGTTATCCTTATTTAGTTTAACACTCAATGGTTTTTAAAAAGCTGTTGAGATGTATGAGGTGTAAATGAGAGCAGGGAGTTTTCTCACAGTTGGCTACAAGCTCTTCTGGAGGATAAAGGGTGTTTATTGACTTGATGTGGAGAGTTGACAGAAGTATAGCTGCAATATGTGTGAAGCATAATAGATGTGGCTTGGTCCCTCTTTTGAAGTTACCTGTGAACAAAATGTTAGCACATGTTTGGGGTGTGGTTTGGTTTGTTTATTTATTTTATTTTATTTTGTGAATTACTCTTTGTCATTGAGTAAACTCACAGAATTGCTGCTTTGGTCATATTGTATTTTTTTCCAAATTTATAACCACTTGACGAGACAAGGTGAATGAGGTAATATCTTGTACTGGACCAGCTTCTGTTGGTGAGAAAGACAAGCTTTCAAGTAAGCTCTGTGTAAGCTTGAAAGCTTGTCTCTCTCACCAAGAGAAGTTGGTCCAATACAAGATATCGCTTTACTTCCCTTACCTCATCCCATTGAGATGGTAATTTTGCATGTTGAGCTTTAGGTAAAACATACTTCTTAATGTATTTTAAAATAATGAATTTCAGCAGTTCTAAACAGGACATTGGCACACTGATTTTTTTTTTTCCTGGTCTATGATCAGGCTGTAAGCAGTAGCCTGCTGTTCACTTTTGGGTAAAATACAGCATTTTGTTTTTTTTATTTAGAGATCTATTTATAAATCTTTATATTTTTATAACATAAAAAAGTGTACAGCAATGACAGGATAAAGTCTGGTGCATTAAAAGAGAACCCCCTTATTGTGACACACATGTATCATCCCAGTGAAACTGTGCTGGTGAATGGGAACAACTCTGAAAATACAAAAAAAAAGCTAAGGGAAGTAATTTTATTAAACACCTTTGAAAGATACCAGTATTAACAGCCTAGTCATTAACAATTGTTTACAAGGACAAAATAACAATTAGTGCAAAGAGTTCTACAGTATGAAATGTTATAGCATCAAAATACCCAAAAGTATTGACTGTAGGGAATTATATATTCCTCAAACTGACATTATAAAAACAGCTGAAATGACCAGAGTAATATACTATATTAGAGCAGAACCAGAGTAATATACTATATTAGAGCAGAACCGGTAGTGTGGATATTTTTTTTTTCCTTTGGGGATTTATTGTTACAATTCCTGATTTATACTGTTAAGTATATGAACATTTTGTTTTAAATAAGGTGTTGAACTGTTTAGTTTATTCAGCTCTGATTTAGAATAACTGAATATTAATACTTAGATCTTTCTCTTTGCAGAGTATTGTTACAGTTACGTTTGAAATATTAGGAAACACAACTGAAGAAAGTCTAAATGAATTTATTCAGGTGAGTGTCGCATAATTGTTACGTGAAAAATGTGTACTGCAGTACTTGAAAAACTTAGCACTTTTATAAAGCTTCTGTTTTTTAAAACCTATTTCTATTTGTAGAATCTTCTGTGGGAGAGAAGTGTGAAAGACAAGGCTGGTCATCCCATGGAGGTCATAAGACTCAAGGTCCAGCTTTTAAATTTACCTAACTTTTTATAACAACTTGTTTTTTAACTCCCTTACTCCTATTTGAAGGATAAAACAGTCCAGCCACACCTTGAATGTTCATCATTGCCCCATCCCTGGATCACTTGATTTGAGCTTGGGGAAAGGCCTTTAATAACTTGCTTTTCAGGATGCAGTTCTTTCCCACCGCTTCACTCCTCCCACATGGCTAGCAAGCTCTGCTGGCCAGCACACAGAGGGAGGAGACCCATAGGTTGTTCCCCATACATTGTTCTGGATTTAGTGGGAGGAAGCACAGTTCCAGTATTCCCCCAAGCACCAACGCTGGAATTATGGTTAGCCTACTGTGCAAGGGTGGGAGAATCCTTGTTCCCCTGTATTGCTACTGTAGGGCTAGTCCCAAGCTACTCCATAATGATCAGTTGTATTAATGCTGAGTTTTGTCTGCAGAAACCCTTGTTACCAGCTCTTTTTAATGTTATATAGTCCTTGAAATCTTCCTTCTGTGTATTATCATTCCTCTGAAAGATCCCATCCCACCCACACCCAAAATGGCCACTTCACTTGGAAAATCTGCCTAGGGTTGTAATTATACTTCTTGACATAACTTGCAGAAATTGTAATGCACCATAAAATTCAGGAAGGGGAGACATGCCAAAGTCAATACTTAACATTCTCTACAAACCTGAGATGGTATTTTTAAAGAAGCAATCAATGGATATGCAAACAATAAGTGAAATTTCTCAGGAAAATATTGTCCTGTATTTTCAAGAAGTTTATAAATAGCTTCAGTTTCAGTGTATATTATCTATTCCCCTACAAACAAACACCTGGTTAAAAAGGTCATACAGAAAATATGCACATTCATAACTCTGTCAATGCTTTAATAGTGTACAGTAAAGAGAAAAAATATGCTCAGGTTTATTTTCTTATTGCTTAATGAGAACAGCATTTGTAATGGTGCACAGTTGAGTGAGAACATAATTACTTTTACCTGAACTTTCCATAGTGGTTGTGTGTATGTGGTCCTGCTACAAGAAAATCAGAGCACTTTTGTTTGTCTTCAATCCTCCTCCTCCTCCCAAAAACCTAAAAACCCACTGATACTGCTTAGTCTTAGTATAGTCTGGGGAGAAATAATGTTGCTATGTATCAATATGTGTTCTGCATTTTCACCACATTTTACTATACTGAGCACTTGAATCAAAGCAAAAATTATAAGGTAAGCCTCTGTCCTGCAACTGTCTGTGCACTAAGCCTTACTGAAATATGCAGATGTATCCCAGTCAGTTGCACGATGGGCGCCACAGTTTGTCTCTTTTTGCTTATGTCCCACCTGAAGTTATAATCCTTTTTGACACTACAATCATCTTAATATCTGTTAATTTGTCAAATGGAGGATTAGGACTTCAGGATTTCAGATGAGAAATAAGTAGAAAGGAACTGACTGACAAGATCTTACTTTAATGCAAACGACTGTATGTGTGTATATATGTGTGTAAAACTAAACTCTCTCCCATTCTCCTGAAGAGATACAGAATATATTAGATAATCCGAAATGTGTGTAACTAGAAAGTTTTACAACGTTTTCTCTGAAATGTTAATGGATCTTTCCAATGGGAGTTTTTGGCACTTGGTTGCTGGTCTCATTGTGTTGGCTATAATCACTTCATGAAGCTGCTGAACCTTTTTAAAATGTTGACAGTCATACAAATTCATATATCTTTGTTTTAGAATAGTAAAAAAGCTGAGGGCATCAACAGCTTGATCATAATTATCCATAACCAGGAAACTGTGTGTTGTACTGTCTGCCTACTGTGATAGGCAATGGCATACTGTTCTCGTTCACACATACATTACATTAAATAAACTGGCTTTTTAAAAAATTGAAATACGTAGGCTAAAAATTAAAATTTAAAAATCCTGGCAACTTCCCAGTTGAATCAGAAAATATATGTTGCACTAGCTAGACTATGTAATATAATCTGACCAGCATTACACTTATCTGTCCTTCCTCCTCTTATTTGTTAAGCCTACAGGTTGGGTTGTTTTATATTCAAATTATTGTATTCTGTTTGTGCCTAGCATAATGTGGTTCTATTCAGATTGCAGCCTCTAGGCTCTATTGTGATAATAACAATAACTATCCTCCTGATCAGGGGTTGGTGTCTATTAAAGACAAATCTCACCAGGTGATTGTTCAAGGTGTCCATGAGTTGTATGATCTAGAAGAGACCACGGTATGCTGGAAAGAGGATGATGAAAGAACAAACAGATTGGTTTTAATAGGTAAGAGGAAACTACACATTTCTTAGTTTTGCCTATTGTGAAAAACAGCTGACTATAATTCTTCAATGGGTAAAACAAAGTAAATAAAATACAATTGTCCCTAAATTGTATGCCTATATGGAGTGTGTGTAATTAAAATATCTATGTATGTTTTATATAGTATATATGTAGGATTAGCATAATTCAGTTTTTTAGAACTTTGATGAATTTTGTTTTTAATCATTTTTAATAATTTACATGTTCATATTGGCACAAAATTATGGGTTTTAAGACTTTTTCAGTTTTTATCAATTTCATATTTTCACAATTGTGGGATATTATGGGGACAAAGAGAGTCAGACAATATTTAATGACGGTAGAAAACACTGATATTCTAAAGCTTCATAGCAGCTAAAACACAAATTATCAACATCACTTGTCAAAATATACCCAAGTAAATATCCTTAAATCAAACTCTTGAGTTCTCAAGTGGCACTCTTTCTTTTCCTATCTGTAAATTGTGATTATTGATGGAAATATTTTGTTGGTTTGTGTGTACAGTGACATCAATGTTTACTGACCATTTACTGATTTAAAAAAATTTAATCCTTCCAAGCCTATATATATAAATGTAAGTTTTAAAAAAATCTAGAATTAAAAACAAGCTTGTGGAAATTATTATAATCAAAGATTTGATAAATCTCCTTAAGGAAAAAGTGTTATTACTTTTTAGGTTTATGTAATCTTAAAGGCTGATCTCATGTTTTCTTTGAGAAATGTTCATAATTAATGTTGAAACCACACACCTCTTACGATTTTTAGTTGTTTTTTAATCTAAACTCCAGTTTGATTCTGAAGTTTTAATGAAGATTAATCCACTATTTCTTCCCCATTTCTCTTATTTTATACTTTACTGTAGCCTGTTTGGAAATCTATAGCTTAAAGTTGTAACTTAAGATCATTATAATAAGCCTGTGTTTTAACTCATTAATATGTAATAGGTGTTTGTATACTTGTCGGTTTTCATTTATGTATGGATTATTCTGTGATATGCTGGAAAATATGAATTTTTGTCTGTTTACAGGCAGGAACTTGGATAAGGATATCCTTAAACAAGTATTTATAGCTACCATGACAGAGAAACAGGAAAACAGTTGACATCACACCTCAAAGAAGAAGATAAATCTGTCCTCAACACTGCAGACTTTTATAATAATGGATGACATGCAGTACAGTAGCTTTATTTTGCTCTTGCAATGTATACAATATTGAACTCTGAATTTGACATTACTCCTGTTATGAATACCAAATCATCTATTGCTTAAATATTCACATTTATGTTACAGAATAAAATAGAGTAAATTAGTGTTTCCAAAATTTTGGCATGTGTTTAAATGATGCAATAGTAATAATCATATGTATTCTCAGAAATAATGAAGGATAAGGTTTTTTCTCGTGTTTGTGAATGGGTCATGTAGTATTCTGATTTGAGGATATCTAGTGCACACACAGTAGAGAATTTTAGAGCTTTCCAAAACAATTCTGAGGCTTATGCTCCATCCTGTTGGTTCTTTTAATAAACAAATAATTAAAAACCATCACTAATTATTCCCAGTGAGTCAGTCATAGTAAAAAGAGAGTTGGGTAATCGTGTTGTTTAGCTCCATATTACCTTTCTCTTCCCCATTCTTTTTAGATCCTCTAAAGTAAAGATGATTAGTCACCTTTTCAAATAGCTTTAAAATGATTGCGTAAGTAAAACTAAAAATACCTCAATGACAGATGCAAAGTTAAGTAAAGAACAATAT